>CM046042.1:1891088-2160271 GCA_025215565.1 Flaveria ramosissima
TTCCAGCACGTTGTTCCCTTTTGAGATACAATCGTGACAAGGATCGAGAGCAATATGGTTTCAAATGGGGGTCAGTGAGTTATAAAGTTGGCAACTTGTACAAAATAATGCGGCAGTTTAAGGGAAGGTTTAAGGGGAGCATATGAATCAAACTTATACAACTCACATTTAGTATTGTTGGTAAATGTTTAGTTTTCTATTTTTATTCTGTTAATTTTCTGTATTAATTATATGCTTTAATTTTATATTTAACAAACTAGAAATGCTAAAGTTAATATTTTGGATTATAACTAGATATTAAAACCGCGCGTTGTCGCGAGTCCTTTTTGGGTTTGAGGTGTTATTTTTAAATTGTGAACATTGTCTTGACGCATGTAAAAAAAGTTAACGTTTAAGATGAAATCATTTAAACGTTTAAATATTAGTAAACATAAACACACTAAAAAGAAATAAATAAATAAACTAACTTTTTTAAAAATAAACACACATCTTACCAGTTATATATCAAATATACACTACTAGAAACTAAGGCTAATGCAACGTTTTAAATGCAACTTTTTTCATTTAAGTTGCGTTTGACTCTAATCCAACTTTATTTAACATAAAAGTTGCATCAAAAAATCTAATGCAACTTTTTACATAAAACGTTGCATAATTTTAGTGAAATTGCAACCTTTTTATAAAAAAGTTACATATTTTACTTAAAATACAACCTTTTTTTAAAAAGGTTGCCAATTTTACTAAAATATGCAACCTTGTTAAAAAAAGGTTATAACTTTTTGTAAGATTATGTACTTATAAATAAATATATTAAAATTTTAATAAAGTTGTAGGTTTAATATTTTGGCTTTTGTAATATTTGATAACTAATTGATTTTTTTGCTGTAATTAATAACATGATCATGAAATTGTGAGAAAAATAAATTAAAATGATAATGAAATGAAATTATAAGAAAAGAGTAAGTGAGATTTAAACAATAAAAATATAAATTGTAGTACCCAAGGGTCGAACTGACATGAATCAAACCACTAGAATAATAGAACAACTTTGGACAATATTGTTTTCTTATTTAACTAAATGAGAAAACAAGAACCTATTGTTGCTTTATTAGTTGTACAAGTTGAAAGTTAAGTTGTACTTGTAAAATGAAACCTAACCAAAGCCCCCTAAATCAGTTGGTGATCGGTCTTCAATCTTCAAGAAGACAAGAACCATTCAATCGATTAGTTTAGTTTGTTATCGATAGACAAGATATCCCTCAAAACTCATTCAATTCGATTGACCAGGTAACCCTCAAAATTCGATCGATCGATTAGCTTGTTTCCCCATCATATCAGTTTGTCGTTGCTTCACCGTCTGTAGTTGCTTCACCATCTGTAGTTGCTTCCCCATCTGTTGTTGCCTTCCATATTTAATCATTAATTAGGTTTGGTTAATGCTTAATCGATTTTTAGGTTTCTTGTGCAGCATAAATCTTTTGTTGAATCCTTGGCTGCTTAATCATCCTTATCAAGTTGTTGCTTCACCATCTCCCTCAACATAGTACAAGGTTAGTATGACTAATCTATTTTTCAGTAAAATTTCTTTGCTTTGGCACTATGGCTTGTTAACAGGTTTGTGATGAGTTTATAATAACTTTGATTGAGTTTATTAGAAGTATTTTTGTGATTCCCAGATTCAAGTTTGGTTTTAGAATAGAATTGTAGAATAATCTATAGAAGAAGAAGATTTTTCACGTCTAAGCTACTAATTTGTTATTCATCAACCGCCTCTAGCGACTAATTAGCGTAATGATGGTTACTTGAGTTTTGTAGGATTTTAAGCCATTACTTTCCCATGTGGTTATTCCATTGATAAAGTGCAGCTTCTAATATGTTCGTTTTCAGTTATGTACAACTGTTAAATTGATTTTATTTCATCAAGTAGATTTATATGTTTTATAAATTAATCGTGCTAATGCATGAGTAAGTTTTTATCAAGTTGCTTAGAATATGGTTCATCACGTTGTTTCTAAAACTAATGTTTTGCTTCACCTATTTGTTGAATTTATTGATATTTTGTCACAAGATCTTAATTACTTCTGAACATGCATAATAGTCTGGTTGACTTTGAAAATCAAGATTAGTAACAGTTTATAAAACACTTACAACTATATATCCATTTGTGGATTTTGATTATTTTTTTGTTTTATTTATAGGAGTATATTCAGGTAAGGTTTTCAGTAATTTATTTCCCTTATTTATTAGATACTAATTTTTAAGGAAATATTAATTGTTTTAAAGGAAAAATACGATGTGCCTGATGGTGCTAAGAAATGGGTTTTAAAAAGTATTTGAGAATGTTATAAGGTACATAAATGCCGGTTTAAGAAAAAACACTTCTATCAATATAAGGACAACAAAACAAGATGGAAGAATCGGCCTAAAAGCATTCCGGAAGATGATTTCTCACAATTGTTACGTTTATGGAACAACAAAGACGTAGCAGTATTTTTTTATACTAGATCTCTATTAATATTATTTGCTATCTAGAATTGTCTATTAGTTGAGTTATGTATATTATTGTATGTTAGAAACGTTATTTGCGAGCCAAGGTATCACGCATGTCTCAAAAAAATATGCATACAGCCGGTCCAAAAAGTTTTGCTAGGATTCGTGAGGAGTTGGTAATATATTTTAGTTTTATTCATAATTGGTTTCTATTTGGTTGTTTAGTACATACTGACAATTTTATTGATGTTTATGTTATTATGAATACAGAAAAATGAGGACCCAAACCAAGAATTACTCACTTTAACTCAGATGTTTGAACGTACACGTAAAAGGACGGAAGGACGTGCATATATTGATACATATGATGACACGGCAAGAAAAATTGTAAGCTTTTTCTACTCTTTTATTTTTGATAATTTTGTATAATGTCTCAAATATGTGTTGTTTTTATTAAAATATCAAACATGGATACGATTGAGAGTTCAAGGGCTTCCAATAGTTTTTGGGTTATAATATATACTTGGTTTTCTTTGTAACGCCCGGAAATTTTCTTTGAAGCCGACGAAAGAAGAAAAAAGAAATAAAGTCCAAAGTTGAGGGACCAAACTCGCCAACGAGAGAAACTTCGATGAATGGGAGTATAAAAGGGGGAAGACACCCCATCCTTCCCATTTTTTAGCCAAGAGAGGAAGAAGAGAAGGAGAAAAGGAGAAGAAAAGCTTGGTTCGGGTGGATTCGAGCGTGTAAATCGTCGTGTAGCGGGTCAAATCGAAGCTCTACTCAACGGGATCGTTTGTGTGAGTTCTAGGACCCCTCTTTTACATGTTTTTGAATGATTTTGGGGCTGGAACACATCTAAAAACCCTTTTTCGAGTTTTTGGGTGTAAACCCGTTTTTGTATGTATGTGTATGTGTATGATCCGTTTGGGGCTTGATTTCTTGCTTGGTTATGCTTGAATGAGGTCGTGGTATGTTTCCCTAAGGTTTAGGATGGTTGATTTGGGCTAAAATAAAGTTTGGAAGAGTTTGGAGGCCGAAATCGTCGGCTGCAGTTCGGGATGAACTGCATTCTGCGCATAGCTAGGGCTATGCGACTGGAGGCCCATGCAACCGAATGGCATGCGACTGGGTCCATACGCACGACAGGAGTGCGACTGAGGTTCATTCGTATATGAGTAGTGCGACTGAGGGTCATACGTATGAGGGCTATGCGACTGGAGGAAATGCGAATGAGGGTCATGCGACTGAATGAAATGCGAATGAGGGTCATGCGACTGAAGGTCATGCGACTGGAGCCCATACGCCTGTGAGTCGTGCGATTGAGGTCCATACGCACGAAAGGTGTGCGACTGAGGGCCATTCGCATGAAGGTCATGCGACTGGGGTCCATACGCCCAGCTGTCATGCGACTAAGCTTCATTCGCATGGGAAGCATGCGATTGGAGGCTATGCGACTGGAGGTCCATTCGCCTGAGTGTTCCCATACGCATGAGAGACCATGCGACCGAATAGGGCCCATACGCCCAAATGACCATAGTATTGTCTGACTTTCGGGAAGTGCAGACGTAGGCTCGGACCTTTGGGGTTGTAGATGAGGTGATGGGCATGGATGCTGTAAGATGATTTATGATGATGATGACGCGATGCATGATGACGTGTAATGCCGTATAGTTATGTATGATGCGATGCGCGTGATTCGTGTGATGTTTGATGTGGTGTGATTGTGTGATGTTGATGATTGATGCGTGTGTATGATTGATGCGTATATATGATGATGCCCTGTATGGTGATGTGTGTATGTTTACGTTTATATTCCTGTTATGTATATGTATCTTTCCATGACTTTACGTTGAATGTTAATGAATGTAATGAATGCTAATCTGAGGAACCCGAGACCCCTCATCCGGAGGGCGGTGATGAGAATGCTAATCTGAGGGCCTCGATGAGAGAGGCGGTCGTGGAGGAAGTGCATCAGGTCATACAGACGATCCTACCATCTGTGGTGACCGAAGTGATTAAGGCTGTAAAGGAAGGAGAGAGGAAAGAGAGGAACAGGTCCTCGGGAGGACGGGAGCAACCGGAGCCTGAAACGGTTCTCTCTGATGATGAAGAAGAGGAGGAAGAAGAGCCTGCGCCGGAGGCGGCACGAGGCTGTAATTATGGGGCGTTTCAACGATGCAAGCCCCTTACTTTTGATGGCAATGGCACTGCTGTTGCTGCTCACCGATGGGTGATGGAAATGGAAGATGTTTTAAATATCAGCGAGTGCCGAGAAGATCAGAAAGTAAAATTTGCTACCCACTCTTTCGTGGACTCAGCTTTGTGCTGGTGGGACAACATAGTCCAAGTTGAGGGAAGCAGGGCTATCGGAAGAATGAGATGGTCAGAGTTGAAAAGGCTGGTGATTGAGGAGTTCTTTCCTTACCGTGAGATGGATAAAGTTGAGAGGGAGTTCCTGTAGCTGGAGGCGGGAACGATGACACATCAACAATACACCACCAAATTCAAAGAAATGGCAAGGCTGGTGCCGAATCAGGTGACACCTCTCTCACGAAAGATCAAGAGGTATATTCATGGCTTGCCAGCGGACATCCGTAGGCACATGATCGCTGCCCGACCGAGCACGTTTAGGTCGGCGGTTGATTTGGCGGGGGATTATACGATGAAAGATTGGTGGTGATGACAGAAGTTAGCAAGAAAGGAGATGGTGAGCGGGATTGGGACGGGAAGCGATTGGGACGTGGCGGAGCCGCTCCAAGTAACAAAGGTGCACGGGTGGATGACCAGCGTGTGGTCATAACTGATGCGGGGTCGGAAAGGTGTGACAAGTGTGGACACAAACACCCCGAGGAATGTAGATTGGGGACCAATGTCTGTTTCCGTTGTGGACGGACCGGGCATGTGGCGAAGAACTGCGGTATGGGGAGGTGTTATTCTTGTGGTGAGGAAGGTCACATGAGCAGGGATTGCAAGAAGCCGAGGGCGGAAGGTTCGGGAGTGAAGAAGATCGGAGGAAGCTAGGACGGACCCCGATGTTGTGTCAGGTATGTTTCTAGTAAATAAATCCTTAGACTTTGTGTTATTCGATGCTGGCACTAGTAAAAGTTTTATTCATGTTGCTTTCTGTGCTGAATTGCATGTTAGTGGTAAGAATATAGATACGCCCTTCGATGTAGTCCTAAGAGTGGATTGTTTGGCGGACTACGGAGCGAACATTATGTGTCGCAGGAAAATGATACGGTTGACAGCGCCTGACGGGATCACGGCGACGGTTTAAGGTGATTGAGTCACTACGATTCCGAAGGTGATTTCGATGGCAGTGGCGAGAAAGTGCATGAAGCATGATATGGTGGAGTACGAGGTTAAATACCTTACTTGTTTACAAGTGAAGGTCGAGCATCAAATGCCGTATGGAAAGTATTGAGGTGATCGAGACCACGACCGAGAAGCTCAAAAGGATCAAAGTCTTAATGTAGGTAGCCAAGGATAGACAAGAAGTCGTGTGTGGATAAACGACGTAAACCGATTGAACTCCAGGTGGGAGACTGGAAAAGAGATGAGACAGTATTGCCCAAGACGGTTTAAGGAATAACAGGTTTCGGGGACGAAACCTATATAAGGGGGGTGGACTTGTAACGCCCGGAAATTTTCTTTGAAGCCGACGAAAGAAGAAAAAAGAAATAAAGTCCAAAGTCGAGGGACCAAACTCGCCAACGAGAGAAACTTAGATGAATGGGAGTATAAAAGGGGGAAGACACCCCATCCTTCCTATTTTTCAGCTAAGAGAGGAAGAAGAGAAGGAGAAAAGGAGAAGAAAACCTTGGTTCGGGTGGATTCGAGCATGGAAATCGTCGTGTAGCAGGTCAAATCGAAGCTCTACTCGACGGGATCGTTTGTGTGAGTTCTAGGACCCCTCTTTTACACGTTTTTGAATGATTTTGGGGCTGGAACACATCTGAAAACCCTTTTTCGAGTTTTTGGGTGTAAACCTGTTTTTGTATGTATGTGTATGATTCGTTTGGGGCTTGATTTCTTACTTGGTTATGCTTGAATGAGGTCGTGGTATGTTTCCCTAAGGTTTAGGATGGTTGATTTGGGCTAAAATTAAGTTTGGAAGAGTTTGGAGGCCGAAATCGTCGGCTGCAGTTCGGGATGAACTGCATTCTGCGCACAGCTAGGGCTATGCGACTGGAGGCCCATGCGACCGAATGGCATGCGACTGGGTCCATACGCACGACAGGAGTGCGACTGAGGTTCATTCGTATATGAGTAGTGCGACTGAGGGTCATACGTATGAGGGCTATGCGACTGGAGGAAATGCGAATGAGGGTCATGCGACTGAATGAAATGCGAATGAGGGTCATGCGACTGAAGGTCATGCGACTGGAGCCCATACGCCTGTGAGTCGTGCGATTGAGGTCCATACGCACGAAAGGTGTGCGACTGAGGGCCATTCCCATGAAGGTCATGCGACTGGGGTCCATACGCCCAGCTGTCATGCGACTGAGCTTCATTCGCATGGGAAGCATGCGATTGGAGGCTATGCGACTGGAGGTCCATTCGCCTGAGTGTTCCCATACGCATGAGAGACCATGCGACCGAATAGGGCCCATACGCCCAAATGACCATAGTATTGTCTGACTTTCGGGAAGTGCAGACGTAGGCTCGGACCTTTGGGGTTGTAGATGAGGTGATGGGCATGGATGCTGTAAGATGATTTATGATGATGATGACGCGATGCATGATGACGTGTAATGCTGTATAGTTATGTATGATGCGATGCGCGTGATTCGTGTGATGTTTGATGTGGTGTGATTGTGTGATGTTGATGATTGATGCGTGTGTATGATTGATGCATATATATGATGATGCCCTGTATGGTGATGTGTGTATGTTTACATTTATATTCCTGTTATGTATATGTATCTTTCCATGACTTTGCGTTGAATGTTAATGAATGTAATGAAAGTATTATGTAACGTAAAGTGGAAGATAATGAAAAGAGGAATATGACGAATGAATGCATCATTAATGAACGAATGAAAACGTGAAAGGCTTGCAAGCGAAGTGTACCGAAGTGCACAGCTCTAAATGCCTTAAGCTCAACCGCGTGTGGTTCAGCTTATCCTTAAGGGTGCACGCAGGGGTTCCAGTCTTTGTGACTGACCATCGGTGTGGTACATAGTGCATAGTTGTTACCCGCGCTATGCATAATGATGGGGGTGTAGTATATATTGGTTACCCGAGTTATGCATACCGTTGGAGGTGTAGTATGTCATGGTTACCCATATTGATGGGGGTGTAGTACCCATATTGTTGGGGGTGTAGTTACTCATATTGATGGGGGTGTAGTACCCATATCGTTGGGGGTGTAGAATGTAATTGTACCCATATCGTTGGGGGTGTAGAATGTCATGGTACCCATATGTTGGGGGTGAAGAATATAGTTGGGATCTTTGTCGCTTACCCCGGTGCTGGTGCCAGGCTATGTGCCGTGTGGAAGTCGTTTATGAACTTTGGCCCAGTAGCCATGTAGTTTGGGGCATAGCTGTTGACGCTGATCCAGAACGTGATTAAATAACCGATGTAATGATCTTGAACCTTACCTTAGGTACTGTGACCATGAGGTGCTGTGCACCGTTATAGAAGGTCTATGATAGACCTAGGTCCAGTACCATGAACAGAAGGGTAAAGTTTATGGTTTGATGGAAAGAAAAGATGTAATAATAAACGAACGAATGAAAGTAAGAACCTATGAACGAATGGAAGTTAATTAATGAATGATGAAGATAATAATGAAATCATCTATGTGTACGTATGATGTGTGATCGCATGTATGTAAAGAATGGTTTTAACGAAAGAAAAGTATGTTTTATTATAAAACTAGAACTCACTCAGCAACGCTGACTTTGATGTGTTTCTAGTTGGCAGGTATGTTGCTGAGGATGGCACGGGGCGGCTACTCAGCTTATTTTGGATGGCATCCAATGTTATAATGCTTTTGTATCGAAATGTAAAATGTTATTGTGAAATGAACGGTTGTATTATTTTGCAAAAGTATTTTGATGAAATGAAAATGTTGTTTTTAATGTTTCCGCTGCAACGTTTTATGAAAGTGAAATGTAATTATATGTTTTATGTACGATGAGGATCCAACTGTAAGCGTCCCGGGAACGGGGCCTTACACTCTTTTAAAATCATTTCCTAATTTTAGCTTGGGTAATGCATTAATTGTTTTAATTAATTGTATCCTTTGTTGCTTTTATATTTTCTTTTTGAATCTTGCCCACTCAAACGACTAGTGCTATGTTATTTTCAACAACACTTTTTATTTACTTGCTAGTCTGACAATAATTTTATAACTCTAAGCACATAATATGTACATTTGAAAATTTAAGATAGGGAGTAGTTGCAGTAAACCATCACGTTCAAGGCGTTAGTATTCTATTTAATAGGATTTTGAACATTAGCACATGCTTTGGTACTCTACATTGTGAGATTTTAGATATCTACAAAACTTAGTTAGATAATCAAATCTAGCTAAATTACTTAGCAAACAAGTGATGTAAAATAATACTATCAAACTAGTGAATGTTTGAACACATGCATATAAAAACACACATGTGTTTTGTCGTTCGAAGTAGTATTTATAACAATAGAAACGTGGTTGACATCAAGTAGTGTTGTTAGTCCAATATGTTCCCTATTTGACAAAAGGCAGTGTTGTTTTACATTAGTATTTATACACTTGTATTTTATATAATAGTCTATTTTTGTGATCTTGTGCAAACTATTGGTAAAAGGTCAAATTTATAGTAGTTTGCATTTATAGCAAACAAGTGATTTAATTGTTTCTTTATATTTTTATATAAAAATATTATAGGAACAAATGAAGAACTACAAATCTATAGAAGATGGGAGTGCTTTGATAGATCCTTTTCTCGTTGTAATGAACAAAGAGAATAATGGATATCGTCGACTTTATGGTAGAGGTGTTACAAATTCATTGATAAAGAAAGTAGATGGTGCTAATACATCATACATGATCTCGGGGGGGGGGGGGGGGGGGGGGGGTTTATGGAATCATTTAAAGCAAGTGTTGAAGTTGAGAAAAACCAGTTGTTGAAAATGCGCAAAAATATTGAAGATGAGCAAGAAAGAAAAAAAGTTGAGTTAGAAGCTATGCAAAAAAATATTGACAACCAACGAGAAAACTTGGAAGCTATGATGCGAAAGATTATGGAACAACTACCGGTTGGAGACCGAGAGTTTGTACCATGAGTTAATTACTATTTTCATTAGTCTTTATAATTGTAGTTGGTACTTTTTGTTGACTTTATTAGTATTTGAGTTTGTATAGGTATGTTAAAGGACACGATATGACTTTCAATGATATTTATGTTATTATTGTCTTGATATGATTGCAATTAAATGTATTTAAATTAATAGCAATCAAAGTGAACTTGGGCATAATAATAGTTGCATATTTGTTGTAATTAAAATTGTAAAAACTTTACTAGTAAATAAGGTTTGCATCATATCTTGAAAAAGTTATATATTTGTAACTAAACTGTTATAAAAGTTACATTTAAATATTTTAAAGGTTGCATTTCAAAGCAAAAAAGTTGCATTAAAATATAAAAAGGTTGCATATTAAAAAAGTTACATTTGAATAGAAAATGCAACATATTTACAAAAAGTTGCATTATCTAACAAAAAAGTTGCATTATGTCTAATGCAACCGCTTCTAATGCAGCCCCGAGTAAAAAGTTGCATTAGACATAATGCAACTTTTTCAAGGCTTAATGCAACATTTTACGGAGGTTACATTAGCTTCATTTTGTTGTAGTGATATTATTTTAAACATAACCGGTTATAAAAAATCATATAATACATTTACACGTGATGCTTGACAGGTTTAGTGGAAGAGAGAAAGAGAGCGAGTAAACGGCTATGTAGTGATCTTACGAACCACAATTAAAACAAAACGATATAATTCTTTATGTTTTACCATCCTTCTACATTCATACATGGTCATGTATGATTTGTAAAAACGTATTCATAATTATTTCATTTATAAGCGGTGACATATTTAAAGAATAAAATTAAGTAAGCGTTATCACATAAATTCGGATGACCGAAGAAATCACAATTATTGATTAACTTTTTAATTTTATTCACATTTTAAACCTAGTGTGTTTTAAATATATAAATTATCCTATTATTTATATTACATGGATTCCAACTGAAAATTAAACACATTGAATTCATTTGAAATCCACACACACTCTCTCTCTCTCTTTCAATATTTTACAGAAACAGGGATAATCATCTCCTTACTTCATCTTCAATCCCTACATATTTTCACTTCTTCTTCTTAAATCAAAAATACCCTCTCCATCTTCATGTTCAAGATTTGGGGATATCTTTAACTCTTTGTTCAATTTCAACAGCATTTCCCCAGTTTTCTCTTCCAATGTCCGGTCGCCACCGCCACCCATCTTCAACCGCGTAACCATCGTCACCCACCACCACCGCAACAACCACTGCAACACTACCATCTAACTTCAACAACCACCACAACACTACCATTGCCACCCACCACAACCACTACCCCTACCGTCACGGGGACTGATTAATGACCTGTGGCCGCTGCCATAGCTCCGGCAGCGGCCGCTTCACCAAGCTTTTGAAAGCTGAATGTTGCGGTCCGAACGATACAAAGTTCCAATCTCATTGAAAGGCCCGAACGATCCACGGTTCCAATCTCAATCGTTGCATCACCAACTTGTAATTTCAGCATTATCACTTGTACATTTTGCTTTTGGGACCTGAGCTTTTCAAAGCTGTACATTATGCTTTGCCTTTGATAAGGTGACATTGTAGCCACCAACCAAAGGTATTTATATGTATTGTAATATTAGTTTGGGATTGCTCATAGTTATACTTTTTCGACACAAGAACTCTATATGGAAGTTTACGTAACATTATTGTAAGTAAATCATTGATCATGAATTTTTGAAGAGTGATGTTATATATATCCCCTCTAAACTATTTTTACTTGTTATACCCGTCCCATTAACTTGTAAAAATAGTTGAATTTTATTTTATTTTTGTATTTACCATATCACCCTTTAACAGGTGTAAACCGAACGAATTGTTTTAATCAGATTCGTTTTGGTCTATTTTCAATTATAAAGATTTTTCAAAAGTTTATTTAATTTTAGAAATTATTATATTAAATTTGTATAGAAATATTTTATTTCAAAATATGTTTTTATAATTTTATATAAAAAATGTTTTCAAAGCATTTAAAAAAATTTCTTCTAAAACTAAAGTTTTTTCCGAGTTAAAATATGACAATTTTTGAATATTTTTGTAAGGACCTAGCTTTTATGGATTACAATATCAAGTGAATAGAAAAAAAATCAAATCATGCGAGAACTACAAGGATGCGAGAACTCCAAGATATTAATGAAGATCTTATTGCGCAAGACCTTGGAGTTGTCATGCGACAACCTCATGTCGTGCGAGAACGTTTAGAGAGTATAAATAGATGTTTTCCCTTGTATTTTATTATTTGTGTTTCATTTTGTAAAGTGCTCTGAGGGTGAGAGAGTAAAGAGTTGTGTGATAGGCCGCCCGAGAGGAGATCACATTGGGTGGATCAAGCTTCAACGATGTAAACTCCTTTGGTATTGTAATCGTTTGATTAATAATATTCAATTGAGTTTGTTTGAAGTTTGTTGATATCACACACGCACACATCCATCTTAATTTGATTATAAGGTGCAACAATATGTAGAATCGATAGTAATGAGGTTTTTATATTTTTTAGAGGCTCAGAAAATCAAAATGTAATTTTAAAAATCAGTTCGTGCGAGAACTTTGATTCGCGTGTTCCTGCCCGAGACCTTTTTAATTTTTAGTATATATAGTTTGCTTAGTTCATTGTGTTCATTAATCCTGATATTATGCGAATAGTTTTACTTGTAATATTTTATCAAAGAGCAATACTATTGGAAAATATTTACATGTTGTTTGTTTCTACTTGATTTCTTACATCTTCTGGATCTAATCATGTAAGTGAGTGAATCCATTTCGCGTCTTACTCCCAAGATCGATCTACAATGAATTCACGATCTTTACATAAGGAAAGAAAGCAAGGTGTCGTAGTTGAAGATAAAAAGTTAGAAAGCACATTATGTAGTTTTGCACCAACTCGTGAACAAGAGAATGTAACACTTTTTTTCACAATCTCAAACTCCCAATAATTTGGGGGTTAGTCAATTTCAGAAATAGCTCTTAACAGGAGCGGTTTCAATAACTATGTTACCATCTCCGTCTAGTCTGCTTACCACCGTTACCATCTTCGTCTGCTCTGTTATCACTGTTTCTTGCTTTGATAAAACAAGAAACTACTCCTGCAGGGAGCAGTTTCTCACCCATTAAAGATAATAAAGAAACGGCTCCTGGCAGGAGCTGCTTCTCCTTCAACCAAATAAAACAAGAAACTGCTCTTGAGAGTAGCAGTTTCTCACCTATTAAAGCTGATCTCTCCCGCTTCTCCTCAAACAAATAAAAACAAGAAGTTGCTCCCGCGACAAGCCGTTTCTCAATAAACCTAATGATAAAAGTTGGTGCGTGAAAAAAGTTCATCTAGATGCATAATAATATGTGAATATATTAGGTGAACTTTAAAATATAAAGTAAATTTTTTAACAAAGATATGAATGTTAAATATAATAATATTTTTTTGAAAAATATTTACTTAATATTTTAAAGTTCACCTAATACATACGCATATTATTATGCATCTATATGAACTTTTTTCATGCACTAGCTTTTATCAATTAGGTTTTAGTGAGAAAATACTCCTCATAGGAACAGTTTCTTGTTTTTATTTGTTTGAGAAGAAGCAGAAGAGATCAATTTTAATAGCTGAGAAACTGCTCCTCTTAGGAGTAGTTTCTTGTTTTTATTTGGTTGAGAGAGAAAGCAGTTTTTATTAGCTTTAATGGGTGAGAAACTGCTCGTTGCAGGAGCAGTTTCTTGTTTTATTAAAGTAAGAAATGGTGATAATAGAGTAGACGGAGATGGTAACAATGGTAAACAGACCAAACGGAGATGGTAACGGAGTTATTGAGACCGCTCCTGCAAAAAGATGTTTCTAACATTGACTTACAACACAATTATTGTGAGTTTGAGATTGTGAGAAACTGTTCTTGGGAAGAACGATATTACCATTAACCACATTATTATGGTCAAATAACCATTTTTCACTTTATTTTTCGAAAATATACCATTTGAAAAAAATTCGTAGCACTTTAATGTCCTAAGTTAACTTACACAAAGTATACTACGTGGGCATTGTTGATGAAAACAGTCTTGAAGATTTATAGTCTTTGGGAAACAATTGATGTTAAAGAAATAATTGATGAAAACAAAGTCCATACAACAAAGGCAATGATTTTATAGACATTGCCTCAAGATGCATTAATGCAGTTGTGCATTTGTCATCTGCAAAGGAAGTTTGGGACTCAATCAAAGCAGATATCTTGGTGCTGATTTGGTTTAGAAAGATGTATACAAACGTAGAGGGGTGATATGTAGGTTTTGAGAATAACACTAAACGAAGTAGTATGTGATTTCATAGGAAAGTTAAGTGTTGATACATATGTACCTAGATTCTGATCTGAATGTAATATGTCTTTATTGTCTTACACTTATGTAATAGTTGGGTATTTAATGAAATACAAATGTTTGGTTGTGTTTATAATGTTTAATATTTCATTAATGAGTCGTTTAACGCATATTGACTTGATTATATAGGTTTGTGGTTGTTTGAATTAATATAAATAATGTTATGACAATTAATACATTCAAACTTAATAACATGAAGTCATCATGCGAATGGCTCATGCTAATGGACCATACGCATGAACAACTTCATACGAATGACTCAGTCGCACGACTGAACCAGGAGACTGGATCAGTCGTATGACTATAACATGAGATTGACTCAGTCGCACGACTGAATACTCAGTCGTGCGAATGGATCAACCGCATGGCTCAATCGCACGAATGAACCATGCTGATGATTCAGTCGCCCGAATGAGAAACCCTAACCTATAAATACCACCTAATTCGTGGAAAAACGTAAGCATTCAATACACTTCGACTCCAGACGTACCCTAGCCGTCCAGAAGCCTCTAAGTTCGTACTCCAAGTTCATAGAACGCTGTAGATCGATTCCTAATTGATTCTTGACGTTAGATTCAATACGTTATTGTTTCTACGTGCGTTCTCACTTATTGGATCGCCAATCAAATAGGATTCCGCACTTTTGGTTTGGTTTAACACGTTAATCAGTTGGTGTTTCATTCAAATACCAGATCCTAACAAGTGGTATCAGAGCCAGGTTCTTGATTACGTGTGATTCAATCGTTTTTGATACAAAAGTTGTGTTTTTTCACTAAAAACGCAATCTTTTCGTGTCAAACGGTGTCTTGGACGTCCCCTGCTCATAAAGTTTTGGTTTTTCCGGCATACGACAATTAGGGTTGGTGAAAATTTGGGTTTTTACGGCCAAAACACTTTAAACCTAGAAATTTTCGAAATCCAGCAGCTTCAGTCGCACGATCGACTCAATCGCACGACTGGACTTCATTCCCATCCCTCAGACGTACGATTGGACTCAGTCGTACTTTCATTCGTACGACTAAGCAGACCGTTCGCATTGTTCAACCGCATCAGTTCATTCGCACGACTGGACCAATCGCATTAGTTCAGCCGCACGATTGAACCAGTCGCATCGTTCAATCGCACGGGTAGCCCAATCGCACAGCTCCATTCGCACTAGTAAAACAGGTTGTTTAAGAGACTAAAGTTAATAGAAATGGAGGACCAGTATTCAGCGTTTACCGCCGGGAAGGACTCACGTATTCAGAACTTACTGCTACTGGAGAGTGAAGTGGGGAATCACAATAAACCCCCTAAGCTTATAACATTAGATGAATTCCCACACTGGAAACAACGTTTTGAGATCTACTTAAATAGAGTAGATCCTAATATGTGGGAAGCTATTGAGACGGGGTACAGTATGCCGGTAGGTGCTGATGGGGTGAAACTTACATTAGGAGGCATGACTGATGCACAGAAAGTCAAATATAATGCTGAAAAGAGAGTGTATGCATTGCTTACTCAGTCTATCCCTAAGGATATTTTCCATCAATTCTCTGAGAATAAGCAAGCCAAGAAGTTATGGGATGAGCTGGAGAAAAGGTATGACGGGAATGCGTCATTGAAGGCTATTAAAGCTAAAGAGTTGAAGAAAGAGTTTGACAACTTCTCATCGATGGGTAATGAGAGTTTAGACGATGTCATTGATAGATTCTACCATTTGATGAGCGAGCTGCACACGCATGGTGTCACAACTACCATGGAAGACAAAGTGTCGAATTTTGCAGACGGGTTGCCAGAAAAATGGGCTTCTTTTGTTTCAAATCTGAGACAGAATGGAATGCTAGCAAAGTTGGACATCAATGATTTCATTCTAAAGCTGCGAGAAGAAGCACTAAGGATGAAGTACCGAGCTCAAAAGTCTTCGTATACTCAGAATCCAGCTCTGTACAATGCAACTCCACAAGTTAAGACGTTGGAGCACCACTTCAGACCGCCTTTGTGTCAAGCTCATCTGGTCCTTCACAAGCCTCTCCTTCAGGATCAGAAACGTCAGGGTCTTCTAGTACCCAATACATTGGATCTGAAGCAAATGCTACAAGACTGAAGACCGAGAATCTCGGAAACGTGACGGTAGAAGTAGCAAGAGAGCACATGGATCTCTTAGCAGCAGTAGTCCATTCCTATGATGGACTTGTTGCTGGGAAAATTGGAAACTGTCATCTGGCAGACGAGGACTACGAGCAGGTAGATGAGACAGAGCTGGAGAGGATGGATATCATGTGGGCCTTAGCAAGTGCTGTCCGGAGAGCTAAGAAGTTTGTGAAGAAGACCGGACAAAACTTGGTTGCTACTAAGGACACTACTTTTGGTTTTGACAAGAGCAAGGTGACCTGCTTCAACTGTGGAGAAAAGGGGCACTTCAAACGAGAGTGTGTGAAACCCAAAAAGACTGGAAACGGGAATCCATTCTCGTCCTTCACTCGTCAAGATAAGCCAGCTAGCAGTCCTACTTCATCAAGCAAGGATCCAAAAGCCTTGACTGCTCATGATGATGAAGGACAGGACTGGAGTTTTCGGTTTGTCTCTCCGGGAGAATCCAATATTGCCAGTGTGGAAGACTTAGATGATGATTCCGCGAGTGAAGGAGATATTGCAGTAGAGCTAGCGATGTCAAACAGTGAAGAGACTGCAACTGAGGTCAACTACAAGCCTGAAGAAGGGACAACTACAACAAAGACAGAATCACCAGAACCAGAAACATCAGATGCTGCGTTGATGGCTGATTCATCAGAACCTCCTCAGGTAAGTACTACTGACCAACTTTTCAAAAATCATGCTTGTTCTGATTGTAATAAATTTAGGAAAGCATAGATCTGAAATTTGCTAGGTTATTAGATCATAACGATAGCTTAGTAAAGGATTTGCAACTGTGCACTGAGGCAAATAGAGTTTTAAAACAAAATGAGCATAGTTACAAAGAAAGATAGACCTTTTGAATAAACAGCTTAGGGAAACAGAAGTAGTAGCTTTTAACCAAGCAAATGACATTAGGTACTATCTTAACTCCCTAGAAGACACTAAGAAACAAAAAGCAGTTTTAGAAGTAGAAGTAAATTCATTAAAGCAAAAACTGCACAGTTGGACAAGTTCATCTCATATTGTCCAACACTTAGTGAGAGAGCGTAACAATGGGGAGGGTTTGGGATATAAAGTGGTTCCACCACCACCTGAGACCTTGATGAACACTAAGAGTAAACCAATAAATAACAATCCAATCAAGGATCATGTGGTGTCTACTCCTCTTGTAAGTGATCCAGATTCCTCATGTACTTCCAATGAATCTGGAACAAAACAAAAGGAGGCCACTTCAAAGGCAAAGGGTAAAATGCCTTGTGTTAATCTGGAAAAAGAATTTGAAAAGGTTAATATAAAGTCAGGGTCAAACAAAGTCAAATCTGAACCTAAAAAGACTGTTAATGTTAACCTATCACGAGTTTCATGTCAAAGTCCAGTTAACCAAAATGGAAAAGATGTTAAGAATGTTAAAACAATTAAGTTTGTTAAACAAGATAAAACATCAAAAGAAGTAGAGTCAAAGCCCAAACATAATGATGTCACTAGGGTGTCACACACGTCTCCACATAGACAGTTTAATCATAAAGTTGATAGCAGGTCATGCTACAACTGTGGAGAGTGTGGACACATTGCGTCTTATTGTCCTTACTATCAGACACCTAGGAAGAAAAGTTGAACTTCAGGAATCAAAACCTAGGTCTTCTAAGAGGAGCTCATTGACTCCACCTAGAAGAACTAGTGAACCCAAAGTTCAACCCATTAGCCAGTCGTCTGTTTATCACAAACAGGCCTTACACAAATCTGGCTTATGGAAAGAAAAGTCATCCTCTGTGTCTGATAATGATGACAAGAAGTCCACCTGAGCTACCCTCACCTTCTAAGGGTCAATGGGTTGAATTCATGATGTGTGATGCCTCGGAAACCCAAGCCAGTAAAGGCTTGGGTTCCTAACCTAAACTAATGCTTTAAATTGAATGTGCAGGGTGTTCGCTACAGTGCTGAAACCAACACGTGGATTGTAGATAGCGGAGCATCCAGGCACATGACAGGAAACAGGGCACTCTTATCAAACGTCAAACAAATAAAGGAGGGCATGTTTCTTTTGCTGGTAACAAAGGAGGTTATATCACAGCTCAAGGGAAGTTGGAAATCAGAAAGTTAAGTTTGATAAAGTGAACTACGTTCAACAACTTCAAAACAACTTACTTTCTGTTTCCCAAATATGTGACAAAGGATTTAAGGTTATATTTGACAACAAGAAGTGTTATGTCCTGAAGAAGGACTATGTGATTCCGGAGGACCAAGTTTTGATGACAGCTTCAAGATATAAAGATCTTTATGTTTTGGATCTCTCAACGGCTTCTACAACGGATCATGAAGTTCAGTGCTTCTTATCAAAGGCTACTGAGAAGGACTCCATTTCCTGGCATAGGAGAATGGGACACATTAATCAACGGAAGATGAATCACTTGATCCAGAATGATCTAGTGAGAGGAGTTAACGTCAAAAATTTCCAACTTCCGGATTTTTGTGTAGCATGCAAGAAAGGCAAACAGACGAAGAAGTCTCATAAGGAAAAGAAAGTTCATTCTATCGAGCTTCCTCTTGAACTTCTTCACATGGATCTGTTTGGTCCAGTCAGTACAAAAGCATTGCAGGTGACTTGTACTGCTATGTGGTTACTGATGACTACTCAAGATTCTCTTGGGTAATGTTTCTGAAGTCCAAATCAGAAACATTTGAGTCTTTCAAGGAATTAGTAACCACACTGGAATCTCTCTACAAGCTGAAGGTAAGACAGGTACGCTCAGACAACGGGACCGAGTTCAAGAATCAGTGGATGGAGGCTTACTGCAAGGAAAAGGGAATTGTGCACCAGTTCACTTCTGCCTACACGCCTCAGATGAATGGCGTTGCTGAGAGAAAGAATCGCAGCTTGATAGAGACAGCACGGACAATGCTAGCAGACTCGAAACTGCCTATCCAATTCTGGAATGAGGCAGTGGCAAATGCATGTTACACATTAAATCGAGTTCTGGTAGTCAAGCGCCATGGCAAGACATGTTACGAGTTACTACAACGACGTAAACCTAATCTGGAGTATCTCGAACCATTTGGCGCGCCGTGCACACTTCTGAAGAAGACTCAAGAAGGAAAAATTCAGCGAGAAGGCTGATGAAGGTATCTTCCTAGGATACAACATACCGAACAAGAGAGTTTACAACAACTCAACGGGTTTAGTAGAAGTGTGGTGTAATGTTGATGTTCAGAGATACACCACACCACCTACTGGAAAAGGACCCGCTTATTTTTCGACTATGATGGATTCTTCAAGTCCTTCAACATACCTATCTCCACTTCTGACGAAGAGTTAGCTACAAGGATGATGTATGATATCTTGAACTCACCGTCACTAGATTCAGCATCATCATAGGTTCACAGGAGATCATCTCACTCACTCAGGGGGAGCACTCGAAGCAAGTGACTCCTCCTCAGAAGATGAAGCTGAGGAAAATGACCAGAACAATCAGGAGGGACAGGTTCCAATTCCTGCAAGTCCACAAGCATCTAACAGTGATGCCTCTTCGACTTCGGAACCTCAAACTCCTACTACCTCAGATGCAGAACCAAATGTTCATAATCTTGACTCTGAGGTAGTTGTTCCCACCACTCCAGGATCACGTCTAAATGTCTATCATCCCCTAGACAATGTCATTGGGGATGTCAGATCAGGAGTGCAGACCAGAAATCAGCTGTACTCAGCTGATTATGCCTCGGTAATGGAAAAAGGATACATTCACGACGGTGCTTATCGTTGTTTTGTCTCGCAGGTTGAGCCAAAATACGTCAGTGAAGCACTGAATGATGAGGCATGGGTGAGTGCCATGCAAGAAGAACTTCTTCAGTTCAAGAAGTTAGGTGTATGGACTCTGGTAGATAGACCTAAAGGTGCTAAGGTCATTGGCACCAAATGGGTCTTGAAATGCAAGAAGGATGACCAAGGCGTCATTATCAGGAACAAGGCTCGACTTGTAGTTCAAGGATTTCGACAAGTCGAGGGCATTGATTACAATGAAGTGTTTGCACCCGTGGCAAGGATGGAAGCCATCCGCATCTTCCTTGCCTATGCATCGTATATGAAGATTAAAGTTTATCAATTAGATGTGAAGAGTGCATTCCTTCATGGTGAAATCCGAGAGACAGTGTATGTCAGTCAACCCGAGGGATTTGAAGATCCTTATCATCGGGACAGAGTTTACAAACTCGACAAGGCTTTATACGGGCTTCATCAAGCTCCAAGGGCCTGGTATGAGAAACTCTCAACTCACCTTGTGAAACATGGATTTCGCAGAGGTGTTATTGATTGCACACTGTTTATCAAAGAGAAAGATGGTGATTTGCTGCTGGTTCAAATCTATGTTGATGATATCATCTTCGGATCAAAGAATGAAGAAGTTATGTAAAGAGTTGAAGCAGTAATGAAGGCTGAATTTGAGATGAGTGCCATGGGAGAGATGAAATTCTTTCTCGGGTTACAGGTGGATCAGACACCCAAAGGAATTTTCCTACATCAGACCAAGTATGTAGGAGACATTCTCAGTCGGTTTGACATGGAGAATGCTTCTGCAGCTGGGACTCCACTTGCTACAAACCATGATATAGCACCCGATGAAAATGGAGATCTGGTCGATGCAACCATGTACCGAGGAATGATTGGATCTCTCATGTACCTCACTGCCTCAAGACCTGACATCATGTATGCTACATGTCTATGTTCTAGATATCAGGCTAAGCCAAAGGTTAACCATCTGATTGGGGTCAAAAGGATATTCGGTATTTGAAGGGAACTCCAACACTTAGGTTGTGGTATCCTCATGATGATGATTTTGAGCTCACGGCGTATAGTGACTCGGATTACGGGGGCTGCAAGATGAATTACAAGTCTACATCAGCAGGGTGTCAATTCTTTGGGAGGAGATTAGTGACATGGCAGTGTAAGAAGCAGACCTCGGTTGCATTGTCAACCTGTGAAGCCGAATACGTTGCTGCTGCAAGTTGCTGTTCACAAATCATTTGGATTCAACAGCAAAATGCGGGACTACGGTTTAAATTTCTCTTCTACTCCTATTTTGTTGATAACTCTGCTGCAATTGCAATAACTAAAAGTGCAGTACAACATCCTAAGACCAAACACATCGGCATAAAATATCATTTTATACGTGACTGTTTTGAAAAGAATTTAATCGATGTGGTAAAAATAAATACTGATTTTCAACGCGCTGACCTCTATACAAAGGCTTTTGATAAACCACGTTTTCTATATCTGTTAGAGGTCAACGGGCGTTAAAAAGAAAAGTGATGTCATTCCAGATGATGACCATGTGTAGTCCGATGCATTCAGTCTAATTTTTTTTTTTTCCTTTTATTTCCGTTTATTTATTCTATTTTCTGTTTAAAATAAATACATGTTATTTAGCTGTCTATTAAAATCCTAAAAAACGTAAATCGGTTACGGTTTAGAATTTTAGGGGGAGAATAGGTCAGCCAGTAACAAAAAAAAACGAGGGAGAAGGAGAGGCTAGCTGATAGAAAGTAGATCGTATCTGTGATACCGATTCAAATACTTTGGAAAATGATAGTACACAGGAACAAATCAAGTGGGACTTTAAAAGTTTAAATTAGACAAGATGCAAAATTCTAAGTATAAGTCTGTGTAGTCTGAGCAATATAAAAGGAAAAATGATAGAAAAACTGGTAACTACTAAGGTAACACAATGAAAGTAGACCTAGAGGTTGCTAGACCACAGATGATATGTCGGTAGATTCAACACAATAGATGATTAGACCTGACTGGTGATCTCAAGATCAAACTAAGTTGTTCAACTGACTGTGGGCTCCCATCTTATCACTGGTTAACACAATCAACAATATTCCAATAAGGGGTGACGAGCAAATAAACGCCACAAATGTGAGCGGATGACCATAAATAGAGCAAAGCACGAAAAAAAATGAAAAGCAAATGCTATCAAGCTAAACTTATGTTGTTGGTGCGTTATGTGCAAAAGAAAAATAAAGATGCTCTAACAAGAAGATAGGTTGTGTGCCTCTCTGCTGTGCGATGGCACTGACCTGAGGATAAGCATAACCTAGATATTCTAGAATTCATTGTTGTTTGCCGCCTCTCTGCTGTGCGATGGCACTGACCTGAGGATTGGCTTCTCTTTGAAAGCTCTAAGAATAGTCTCTTCTTGTCAAAATACCCGTAGACCGCTCAAAAGCTCCTGAGGAATGTTGATTACCACATAAGCGTGGGATCCACAAATGTTGGTTGAAATAATTAAACCTTAAACTATCACCAATCTGTGTCAAAAGTCTGTGTATGGATTTAAGAGGACAAATATACTGACAATCATCGTGGCTACAATTCTTGAAAGTCCAAATCAATGTGGGAATCTAATAGTACCAGTATGATTTCCTAAATTTGCTAACGACTCTGGATGAACACCAAGAAGTGAGCATCAAAAGTTTTGATAACATGTCCCAAATGATTTGACTTGCCTGTATGATTCCAAATTGAATTGGTCCAGTTATGGTCAAACTAAATGAAGCTGCCTATTCCGGAACGAATCCAGTAGATTCTATCTTAGGATTTACACCTCACAAAAAGTCAAAAACAAGTTTATTTTTGTACTTCAGTTTAATTTTTTATTTATTTAGTCAATTCAGTTTGTTTGATATCGGACTACATCATGGAATTCAGTAAGGGAGTAAATCACCTAAAAGGGTCATGTCTGAGGTGACCACATGTGTTTTCAAAAGGTAAATTGGTCACGTCTGAGGTGACAAAATGTTTAAAAGGATCACGTCTGAGGTGATCAAAAGTTTTTTAAGTCTAAAATGATCATGTCTGAGATGATCAAATGTTCATAATGTTAAATTAACAGTTTAAAAGGGTTTAAATGTCAAATGGTCATAAAGTCAGAAAAATGTCGAGTGTATGACCCATTCGCACGACTGGACCATGAGTATGGACCAATCATGCGAATGGATCATGCTCATGCATTAAATAGCCGAATGGACATGAGTATGAACCATTCACCCGAATGGCTTATCAGACTGACCCATTCGACCGAATGAGAGTGTGCGAATGAGTCAGTCGACCGACTGAGAGCTTCAGTCGGCCAACTGAATGTGATCGACTGAGCCAGTCGCCCGACTGAGTTTCAGTCGCCCGAATGAACTGAGCGAATGAGGCCAGTCGGCCGATTGAACTCAGATTCAGTATATAAAGGGCCATAGTCGATCGCATTCTCCTCACCACTCCCAATCGCCCTTATATCGCACATTGTACCGTTACGCTGCCCAAATTTCTTTAGACCTCGATTATACATTCTTCTTGATCTTCTGACGTGTGTTTGCATTTATACAGGTATAATAAGATGAAATCTCACAGAAATCAGAAGAAATGGTGCCCTAATTTGTGATGTTCGATTGAAACAAGAACCGAACCTTTAAATGACCCAATAACCTACTGAAACTAAGTAAAATGTTAAAAATAAGTCTAATAGGTTATTAGTTATGAGATTGCGAGTCTAAAGAACCATTAAACCACGTTTAATTACATGAATTGGTCAAGATTCGAACCTCAGTCGACCGAACAGTGGGTCATGCGACTGGTCGTCTGGATGAACTCCAATCGCACGATTGAGCCGGCCGAATGGGTCAATCGGCCGAATGTATTATGCGAATGAGCTCAGTCGGCCGACTGAACCAATCGCAGGCTCAGCCAACAGATTGAACTCAGTCGTCTGTTCATTCACCCGAATGAGTCCAGTCGCATGATAGGACAACCGACTGACCACAGTCGCATGATTCATTCGCATGAATGAATCAGAATGAATTCAAACAAGATACTTAGAACTGAATTGTGGTATGTGATTTTCTAATGTTTTTGTGTCTTGTGTTTCAGATCGATGGCTGATAGATGGTCTATCAACCCTAAGCACAATATATGTGCTCATCTAGACCATACTACTCGGAATGGTGCCGAGTTTGCAGAGATCATCGCTTTTCTCAGGCGATCAAGGATCCACAAGGCCATCTCTACTCCATGCACTCCCTACAGGTCTTTACATCAGGCCTTCTGGGAGAATGCTTCTGTTGATCGATCACGTGAGCCGTATAGCATACGGAGCTCTATCTGTGGCATGGATATTGAGATTACTGCTGCCGATATTCAGAGAGTACTTGAGCTGGGGGACGATACTGATCACCCCACCAGACTTCACCCACTTATGGTGAGAGGATGTTTCCTGAGGATTAAGTACGCTGGGGACATCAACTCAGGTGTGCTCAACAAGAGCAACCTGTGTCCCCAGTACAAGTACTTAGCACATGTCATTCTGAAGTGCATTGCTTCCAGGGGGTGGGTTTGATGATCTTTCAGACCAGATTCAGAATGCCTATGTGGCACTGGTGCTGAACCACCCCTTCAGCTTCTCGAGCATGATCTTCTCTTACCTTGTGGAGAATCTGGAGGCAAAGGGTAAGGAGGGTTTCTGCATGTACCCAGATTCTTGCAGCTGATTTTCAATGAGAAGCTGCCATCATTTCCAAAGGAGCGCCACGATGTTGTGGCTTTAGAGATCATGGACGATACGACCCTGGGTCGTATGAGAGTTTACCGGGGTAAGCAGGTAAAGCCCCAGGTAAAGAGACTGATAGGCCATCTGGCCAATGAGAGGTACGTGGCACCTGGCAGACGTCAGTGGCGTCACGTAGACAGCGACTCCGATGATGAGCAGCTACAGCTCCCAGAGCACGACTCTGATGATGACGATAGCGGGGATGCTGGAGATACCTGCCCACTCGACCAAGGGGCCCCACTACTGATAGTACATCTCCGGTATCTGCCCCCACTGGAGATATAGCAGAGTCTGCTGGGTTCCACCAGGGTTTATACCTGGTGAGGAAGAGGAGGAGTCAGATGAGGAGCCACTAACACGGACTGTGGGGAAGTAAAGTCGTTCCCACAGAACAAGGCTCCGGGCGGTTGGTGAACGCCCCGGTGGATCGGGAGAGACTGCTGCTGACCCTACATATGCTCCCGATCCGCCAAGCCGTGTTCTAGGGGGAGCATCCTCCTCGACAGGATCGAGGAAGAAGAGGATGGCTCAGCCCCCGCATGAAGAAGAAGAAGAAGCGCAGACTCACCTCATCACCACCACAGCCACCACCACTACCACCTCTACAGCCACACCATCTGTCACCACAGCCACCACCACAGCCACCATCCCTACCACCATTCCTCCTAACACCGCTACCACCCTTCCATCCACCACCACATCATTCACACCTACACCACCACCACCTACATCTATACCACCTCCAATCTTCACCACTGTCACCACCACCACTAGCCATCCTGCTGCACCATCGTCTTTCTCTCCATATCCATCAGGATCACCTCTACCTCCCATTGGGGTAGAGGAACAGCTATCAGCGCTGAACCGTATGGTGATGCGTCTGTTAGCAGCCGATGACGAGAAGACAGCACAGATTCGTCAGTTAGTAGATCTTACTACTGCGCAATCTCAGCAACTTTCTCAGCAGGCTCGACGATGCAGCTCGACTGATTGATCAGCAGGCTCAGCAGATGTCTCAGCTCCAGGAGCAGCATGACAAGAAGATTGCGGAGTTGGAGGCTGCAAACAAATCTCTGCAGCTAAAGCTCAAAGGGTCTCAAGACGAGCCCTTAAAGATAGGAGAAGAAGATGAAGACGATGATACTGATGATGAAAGTGATGATGATGATGGTGACAATCATGAGGGTGATACAGATGCTAATGGTGATGATGATGAAGATGACTTTTCTGCTGCTGGTGCCACAGCTACAAGCGAAAGGAGGACCAAAAGGAATCAAGATCAGAGTGCCTCTACATCCGCCCCAGTAGCAGAAGAGATGAGGATACAGGATAAGAGTAATGCTTAGTTATTTATGTTATTAAAATCATATGTACTTGAATCCTGTATTAAACTTATGAAATGAATATCTATTTAATGTTAAGAGTTTTGCTTTGAGTATTTACTAATGTTTGGTGTATTACATGTTTAAATCGAGCAGATCCAAATTATCAAAGGGATGAACACGATATTGCTCCCCTCCAACAGATCAAGACTCAACTAACCATGATTCTTGATCTGCAAGGGATTGTCAGAAGATCAGTGAGTTACACCCCTGAAGAAGGGGAAATAATTCATGATCTTACTGATGAGCAACTGGCAGAAATGTTCAAGCTCAATCCGATGAGATTGTAAAAGACGCTCCAACTTTTGAAAAGGACAGTGACGATGAGCTGAACGACATTGATGAGATAGAGATCGAGGACGTCACAGCAGAGCATTATCCTGAGTACGCTGACAAAGAGGGAAATGTGGTTCCCAATCTGGGTGATTCCCTAGTCAGTGATACATTCGAGATATTGGATCAGATGGAGCAAGAATCTGAGAAGATTGAAGAACAAGCCCAAGCCTCAAACGCCGATGTTGATATCAGAAAGGCTGAATGGGCTGCATGTTTCGAGGAGATCCGAGCACAACGTGCTGCTCCTAAACGAATGTCTACACCAAGCTCTATAAAGTGAAAAAAACATCACAAGGTGTCAGGCAAGATTATCGCGTGGGCTCATTTTGATGATCTTAATGTATACGCGGTAAAGAGAGAGAAGGGTATTGAGTACTTTAGATTCCCGCATGATCTAAAGTCTCTACCTGGTTTTGAGCTCAACCAGCTGGCTAAATTGAAGCTACTATATGCTGACCCGAGGAAGATGTCAGGCTGGTTTGAGGCTGCCCTGAAGAAGAAAGAGTACCACACCAGGTGGGTCAACTTCAAACCTCAACAACCTACGAGGTATATCAGACGTTCTGAAGTTGATCCCATAACTGGAAAGCCCAAGATAGTGCTGAAGTGGAGTCCCCCAAGAACAATGTCAAGAATCCCTCTCAGGGAAATGCCACAGGACTTCACTCCACACTTTAAATGGTGGTACTATGATTGGAGAACAGGGGAGGCGGTCATAGTTCTGAACAAAGAGGGAAGAATGGATACTATCAGGGTATTTGACCCGATGTGGCTCACTAACTTGTCTGCTGATGATGTATACACATTATACAAGTGGCCACTGTTCTATGACACGCAAGATATTGTACAAGCCCTCCAATTCCAAAATGTGATACGACTCTGCTTTGCGTTTGAGATACACGCGCAGGAGTCACAAGAGAGGAGAAGTACAAGAAGTATGAAGAGGTTATGAAGAAGGTAAGACATTAGATAGATCTAGGTCCAAGGGGGAGTTTGTTGATACATATGTACCTAGATTCTGATCTGAATGTAATATGTCTTTATTGTCTTACACTTATGTAATCGTTGGGTAATTAATGAAATACAAATGTTTGGTTGTGTTTATAATGTTTTTTAATATTTCATTAATGAGTCGTTAACGCATATTGACTTGATTATATAGGTTTGTGGTTGTTTGAATTAATATAAATAATGTTATGACAATTAATACATTCAAACTTAATAACATGAAGTCATCATGCGAATGGCTCATGCTAATGGACCATACGCATGAACAACTTCATACGAATGACTCAGTCGCACGACTGAACCAGGAGACTGGATCAGTCGTATGACTATAACATGAGATTGGACTCAGTCGCACGAATGAATACTCAGTCGTGCGAATGGATCAACCGCATGGCTCAATTGCACGAATGAACCATCTGATGAAACCTCAAATGCAACCATAACCTCATCGCCCGAATGAGCAACCCTAACCTATAAATACTACCTAATTCGTGGAAAAACGTAAGCATTCAATCCACTTCGACTCCAGACGTACCCTAGCCGTCCAGAAGCCTCTAAGTTCGTACTCCAAGTTCATAGAACGCTGTAGATCGATTCCTAATCGATTCTTGACGTTAGATTCAATACGTTATTGTTTCTACGTGCGTTCTCACTGATTGGATCGCCAATCAATAGGATTCTACACTATTTGGTTTGGTTTAACACGTTAATCAGTTGGTGTTTCGTTCAAATACCAGATCCTAACAAGATCAGCTAGCCTCTCTTCTCCCTCGTTTTTTTTAATTGTATTGGCTGACCTATTCTCCCCCTAAAATTCTAAAACCGTAACGATTTACGTTTTGAAGGAGACCACTTGTTAACCAATTGTTAGGATCTGGTATTTGAACGAAACACCAACTGATTAACGTGTTAAACAAACCAAATAGTGTGGAATCCTATTTGATTGGCGATCCAATCAGGAGAACGCACGTAGAAAACAATAACGTATTGAATCTAACGTCAAGAATCGATTAGGAATCGATCTACAGCGTTCTATGAACTTGGAGTACGAACTTAGAGGCTTCTGGACGGCTAGGGTACGTCTGGAGTCGAAGTGGATTGAATGCTTACATTTTTCCACGAATTAGGTGGTATTTATAGGTTAGGGTTGCTCATTCGGGCGACTGAACCATCAGCATGGTTCATTCGTGCGATTCAGCCATGCGGTTGATCCATTCGCACGACTGAGTATTCAGTCGTGCGACTGAGTCAATCTCATGTTATAGTCATACGACTGATCCAGTCTCCTGGTTCAGTCGTGCGACTGAGTCATTCGTATGAAGTTGTTCATGCGTATGGTCCATTAGCATGAGCCATTCGCATGATGACTTCATGTTATTAAGTTTGAATGTATTAATTGTCATAACATTATTTATATTAATTCAAACAACCACAAACCTATATAATCAAGTCAATATGCGTTAAACGACTCATTAATGAAATATTAAACATTATAAACACAACCAAACATTTTTATTTCATTAAGTACCCAACGATTACATAAGTGTAAGACAATAAAGACATATTACATTCAGATCATAATGTAGGTACATATGTATCAACATTAAGTAGTATAAAAGTCTTGATAGTACTTTAAAAGATAAATTATTTGTAAGAAAATTACTTAACTCGGTTACACAAAAGTTTCTACCAATCATGACATCTATAGACCAAGATCAAGAAATTTACACAATGTCATTTGAAGAAGTCGTTGGAAGAATTACAGCCGTTAAAAAATGTATTAACAGTAAAGATGAACCGAAGGCAAATTATCAATGAATCTTTTAATGACAAGTTCAAGCAATCAAGGTCTTGGTAGGGGACAAGGTAGAAACTCTAACAAAAAAGAGTGGAGATGGAAGAGGCAAGAGTCATTATGAATGTAAAGAATACATCCATTTTGCAAATAATGTACCATATGAAAGAACAAGAAGAAATACAAGTCAGAACAATCCAATCTCACTTAAACGATATTTAGTTTAAGCGGAGTGTTGAAATATATAAACTAAAATTAAGTATAGGGGTCTATGAGTTATTGTTAGAAAATATATTTGAAGTGTAGTATGTAAATATATAAATATACAAATGACAAATATGTGTTACAAGTAGGAAACTTATTGGTTGTGTCGTTTCGGCTTCTACGGTTATAAAACCTACCACATGTATGTATCGAATGTAATAAACAAATTCAAGTTTTCAAGTAAATAAATAACAAATTCATGTGTTTGCTATCTAGTTAGTAGCTAATTTACCAACATGCCCCGTAAGATAAGCGTAGGGAATGAGCTGTTATTGGTGATAGTGGCGGATCCATGAATTTATTTTTATGAAGTCATTGTTTTTCAAATGCTTCAACTTTATAAAAGCGAATTAATTTTTAGGAAATGTTCAGGTCGGGTCAAGTTGGTCACATTATAAAAATACGGTACAAAATGTTGCAAAAGCATTTTTTGTTGCAACCGAAAAGAATAATGTAACTTCAATAAAAGATACACCTGACAACAATCAATGTGTTTTCTTTTTTCCCTATCTTTTGGCAAGATAACTTACTTCATTCATGTTGGCAAAACTCGTGTCTTCTTTCATATCAATAATATAGTCAGTGACGGAGACATAAACTTATAACCGGAGCGTTATAATAAAATATAAAAAAGTTAATCAAATAAACAAACAATGTAAAGAAAAGTAAAAAAAGCTCACTTAAAAATAGTTATTACTAAGTATTTTATATATTACATGTATAATAAGTTTGAGTATAACATAATAAAGTTCTGTATGCATTAATTAGACTATTGGTAGACCGAGAATAGAATATTAGAATATGACTTTACCACAAGAACCTTTCTTGTAATTAACTTTAATAAAAAACGAAAGATAAATGAACATAAAGAAAAATACCAAATATACTTTAAAAGAATTTTTAATTAACATTTTCTTTCTCTTTTTTTTTCTTTTACTTCAATTTAAGCTGTCTTTTTTATCAAACTCAAAATCATATATAGCCACTATTCAAGAAAATGATTTTGTCACTCGAAAAACCGTTACATACATCTCTATATACTCACGAAAGATCATGTATTCTAGTGACTTCAGTGTCATCTACATATGTCCTCCCCTGAATTGTACCACTCCGAGTCTATTCAAAAAACGGAGGATCAACGTCGTTGGTCCATTTCATGAGTCAGCCAGAGTAGTGATTTGTTTGAATACCATTAATTTTGCAACTTTTTTAGTTGAATAGAAAATAACAGAAAACATCATGTGGTACTTCTTTTTATTGTATTTTCAAATTGAAATGAGAAGGGAAAAATGCTTGTTAATTTTGCAATAACACCATAGTTCGTAGAGTTTGTTAAATGTTTTACTGTTTTAATTATGTCATTTATGAATATTGGATCCATCACGTAACAAACAATTAGATTAGATAACATTTAAGTTAAAATTAATAGTTTATTAAGTTATACAAAACGAGAGGAAGACTGTTGCAACAAAAGGCATTACACATATATTATTTCAAACGTTGAGGTGATTAATGAGATATAAAGCATTGCTACTCTGTCTTGCAACTTTCATAATACTACTCTTGATCTTCTTCTTCACCGCCGGACTCATTTCTTGATCATCGGACATCCCATCGGTGCAAGAGTACTCGTCGGTGATGGCTGCACTAGTCCACGTCTGCGCATTAGAAATCAAGAACTTTTTATTTTTAGATGATTTAAGGCTTGAGATCGCTTTCAACGAGTCTTTAATTTCACTAATGGAATCTTGGATATCTTCAATGCAGTCTTTGAGGACAGCGGCATCACGTTTGCTGATGTTCTTGGCCTTGGCTAGCTTGGAGATGGTGGAACGAGTGGAGGAGGCGGATTTGAGGGTGGTGGAGAGGGCTTGTTTGACGAGGCTATGGGGGTTTGATTTGACCGCGGTGGCGTATGGGAGGAGGGACGTTAAGCAAACCGATGGGTAAGTGGCTGCTTTGCATGATGTTTTCACAAATGTAGTGTGGATTTGCTTGGTGGTTGTTGAAGAAGGAGTTATGGCCGTTGCAATGGCAATGAATGTGAGAAAGAAAAGTGACAAGAAATTGATTTGAGCCATTGGTGTTTGTGTTTGTTTGGGTGGTGATAATGTTGAGAAATTTGTTTCTCAATTTATAGGGCAGTACCTTAGGAACTTTGAATAGTATTTGTTTCTGAGTTTGACCAAAAGAAGAGTTATTATGCCATTCTTCTTGTTTGTCCACGTTTATTATGATTAGTAGAATGTCAACATGATATGTTAGAATCTTTTACATGTGCTTTTCTTGAAAGAATTATAAATTACAGATGTTACATTATAATTACGGATAGAATAACATATATAATGTTTAAAGTTTCAGTTGCTTCTGGATTAATCTAATTATGAATTTTATCTTCAAATATTTTAATACAAGATTTGTGCACGACGTATAGAAATTCAGGTTCTTTAGGTAGAGTTCATTCCATTTGAATAAAAAAATCCATAACCATTCAAGTTATTTACATTATGATTTTACAAGAACAAAAGGCTGTGTTAATCGTTATGGGTAGTGTAACCCAAAAGTATAGTCATATAAGCATAGAACTACGTAGATAGTGGTTGTGGCTATACTCATACTCATAAACATGTTTTGTGGTAGGGATGCCGGTCAAACCTAAACCCGATGGGAATTCCCAAAACCCGAGACGTTTATGATGGGTATGGGTCGGGTAAGCGGGTATGAGATTACTTTTAATTATTTCGTGGGTTCGGGACAGGTATGAGATTACAAGATATACCTGTTTACCCGATTAAGTATACCCATTTACATGATTATATACCCGATTTCAAGCATGTTTATGAACGTCTTTATAAATGTTTACATTATTATATATAAAACCAGCTTGTGGCTATATTAACTATATTAAGCAAAGATTTAAGCGATCATGACACGACATACGTATATCAATCGCCGATACATGCATTAGTGGGTGACTGAGTGTTATGCCACAATGCAATTAAAATCATTTCAATATATATGAACTTTCAGTGTATACCAGCCACCTGGTTACTAGCACTATCAATCAAATTGGATAGCCATAAAACATTTGTCTTAATAAATATTGATATGGAACGTATTGTTTTGATGTTATCAAAGACGTCTGATAACACGATTCAACAGCTTTATACTGAATATTCAATTCTAAAAATCAATTCAGGAAAATAATATGTAGATATTATATCCAAATAAAGGTGTAAGACAACCTAACATATTGGAAACGCCCACAAGATTTCATGTAGATGTGATACATAGACTTTGACTTTATGGTTTTTACCTGATGTACATCTTAAAGTCTAATGTTTTGTTTATTTAAAAAGCAATATAAATAGTTATGGTTTTTACCAGAGAAACAAAATGTTTGAGATAAATGAAAATAGAAAACCAACGTGTATATTTGATTATATTGATAACGCATTCTAAAAGACTTTCGCTGTTGTTTTTAAATAAAATGGGAACTATATTGCAATACCTATCGATTCGGCCACACGCCCTGGGTGTACCTAATCTGGCGTGTGACACCACTCCTCTTGAGGAGTGTCTACTCTTCCGGTTACCACCGCTCGGTAGTGGATGAATAGTTCCTACTGATGCACAGTTGAGATAGAAAATTATAATTTTAGTCAAACTCAATTAAATCTAATTAACTTTATTTAAAAAAGCTATACCATATGCTTGACATCCCCCAATCATTTAATGATATGACGTATACAACCTTAACCTTACACTTTTATGCAAGAGGTTGTTTACCATGCATGGCTTAAACCCATAACCTCGAGGACACAAATTCAGGTGATCTAATAAATAATGTGGTGTACATTTAATGCATTTCTTCGGTTTAATTAAGAATTAGTTAGTTGATTCGATTTCTTTTCGGTATAAAACTAAGGTGTTCCTTAGTTGAACAATACACGATCGAATATAGGAGTTCTCTCAAACACGTAAAAGGCTTTTTTCTTGTAATATGTTAATCCTTCTAGTAATTCTTGTTCACAATACACGTGTGGGTCGTTTAGTATTTCCCGACAATAAACATTACTTAAATTGTTGTATCTTAGGAAATAGAGGAGTTCTCTTAGGAGACATAAGATATGTTTTAAGGAACTCGTGTTGAACACGAGCGCTCTACCACCATTCCCTTGATCTTTATCTTATTCTTGTTTATTTCCTTTATCTTTAGTTGTACTAGGGTTGCAAACCATCCGAATGTTCAGCAAACCATAAAATGTAAAGTTCATTTATGTTTATCACTTAATAAATGAACGAACAAGAAAAAACTTGTTTAGTTGAGCAACAATAATAAAGGTTGTGTTTGTTCATTTTTGTTTGTGAACGTTTCATTAAAGTGGCTAAATCAAAACCCCCAAAATAGGTATTGTTCATCAAACTTGTTTTTTAATATATAGGTAAATTATGTTTATTGTTGTTGTTGGTGCTGTTGTTGTTGTTGTATTCTCATGTTCTGATATTCTGGTTCAAGAAACTCTACAAAAAATTCATATATCGTTCTTAATTTTAAGTTTTATCCGATTGAAAGTTTGGATTGAACCCCAAATAGTTTCTATCTGAAAGTTTATTCACGACTATCAGATCATCCGGTTTATTTGAATCAATTTCTCAACACAAAGTTCATCGTCTACGAACAGTTTTCTTTTATTCCAACAAGTAAATAATTTTCCTTAAAAAACATTTGTTTTCTATTTGAATTAAACGAGCTCCTCTATTTCAAAATAGTTTCTAACTGCATAATTACGTGCTAAAAACCTTTTATTTGATCACACGAGTTTGTTTCGCAGTAGATGATTGCATTTAATTTCTTGAACCGGCCTTCTATCGATCTTGCAGATGATTTTTGATAAGTAGCGTACCTTGACCAACACATTTTATGTTTAGAGCACTCTATGCTCTTACCAGAGATTTTTTAATACATTTAAAGAAGCATGGAGACAAGAGGTTGTATATGGGAATGCAACCAAATCGACATCAAGGGTGAAAGTAACATGATCTTGAAGATGACTTCCGACAAGGAACTCACCTTGATAAACACATTTTATGTACGCGAGATTCGCAAGAATCTTGTGTCTTTATGGTCTTACAACAGTTTGGCGTTTGTTTGATTTTTGAATATGATAAAGTGGTATTAACTAAGCGTGAAATGTTTATAAGAAAGAGTTATGCCATTAGTAGTATGCTTAAACGTAACGTAATGATTGTAAAGTGGATATGTATAAAATAACTATTACTTTTAATATTCTTCTTCATCTTTGGACTGTTTTCTTCTAATATGTATAAAGACAATATAAGTAAAATCAATAGTTTATTAAATGGATAATTATACTAAATGAAACAAGATTGTTACACCAAAAGATATCACAATTATAATATTTCAAACTTTAAGGTGATTAATAAGATATAAAGCATTGCTGCTTCGCCTTGCAACAGTCACAATACTATTCCTGATCTTCTTCTTCAAAGCCGGACTGATTCCTACATCAGAAATCCCATCGGTGCAGGAGTACTCGTCGGTTATGGCTGCACTAGCCCACGTTTGTGCATTAGAAAGCACAAGTTTCTTATTTTTAGACGACTTAAGGCTTGATATCGCTTTCAGTGAGTCTTTAATTTCACTAATGGAATCTTGGATATCTTCAATGCAGTCTTTGAGGACAGCGGCATCACGTTTGCTGATGTTCTTGGCCTTGGCTAGCTTGGAGATGGTGGAACGAGTGGCGGAGGCGGATTTGAGGGTGGTGGAGAGGGCTTGTTTGACGAGCGTATGGGGGTTTGATTTGACCGCGGTGGCGTATGGGAGGAGGGAGGTTAAGCAAACCGATGGGTAAGTGGCGGCCTTGCATGATGCTTTCACAAAGTTGGTGTGGATTTGATTGGTGGTGGTGGATGACGACGGAGTTACAGCCATTGAAATGGTAATGAACGTGAGAAAGAAAAGTGATAAGAAGTCAAATTGAGCCATTGGTGTTTGTTTGGGTGGTGATGATGTTTGAGAGATTTGTTTCTCAATTTATAGGGAATTTCCATAGGAAGTAGGAACAATATTTGATTCCCAGTTGACCAAATACAGTTATAATGCCTTGCTTCTTGTTTGTCCACGATTATTATTTAATGTTTATTAAACTTGCCAATCATTTTTTGGGTTCTTGACCAAAATATAATTAACTTCACCTTAATTAATTATAAGAAAAAGTTATATATGATTAAGTGCATTCACAACATGTTATATTATTTATGGAGATTGTACTGTGTTTCCTCATATTTGAGTAAACACGATACAATCCCCATAATTTTTTTAATATTTTTAAAGTGATTATGAGTGGATAAAAGAGAAAAGATAATGATAAATGTATCAACAAATATTATTTAATTAAAAATAAAAGAAAAAAATAGTGATGATTTGTGTAATTATAAAAATAGGGATGGGGTGGATTGTGAATGCTATAACATTACTACTTAATGTAATGTCTTTTGTAACTCTTAGTAGCGGCGAATTTAATATGTGCTTGACAAGGTATCGGTGATTTATAAAAAAAATCACATGAATAATGTACTGAGAAAGGTTCAAATATAAAATCTTATAAAACTAAAAAGTTTAAAAAGTAATCTCAACAATCCACCTTATTAATCAATGGTTGAGATTAAATTATAGGTTATTTTAGTAATAGCCACTTTTGTTGATACTTGTAAGTTTCTTCATTTTTTTTAAACGTTCGTAACTTTTATATACGATATTATTTTTTTATAAAATTACACCATAAAAACGAGCGTCTTTTTATCTTTAAAACGAGTACAGTATTGTAATATAAAAGAATAAAAAAAATTAACGTTTTTAAGCTCATATCTCGTCATTGTATCTTTAGTGCAGTTTATTGTGTATTTTTGTTGGTTATTGTGTTAATTTTGAATACTGTTGTGTTTTTTTCTAAAATGATGAATTTTAAAAAATATAATGATGGAATAACATTGTTGTGTATCTCTAATATGTATAATACAGTAATAAATTAACAACTAATTTAATCTAATACATTAAAAACAATGATAAAATAACACAATTTTTCATTGTGTCTTTTGATCGTCATTGTATTATATTGAATAATATGAGTTTTAAAATAACACATTGTTGAAAACGCCGTTGTGTATTTATAATGGTAAAACACAATGAATAATAACAAGTTTATATAATCTATTAAAAAACAATAACAAAAATAACACATTGTATTATCTTCACCACTATGAGTTTTGAAAACTAGATTGGTGAAAGTATATAATTGTGTTTTCTAATTGTAAAACACAATCGTAGATAAAAAGTTTATAATATATAAAAACAATAACAAAAATAACACAAATGATTTAAAACGTAAAACACAATGATTAATACACATAACAAATGATTTAAAATATATGAAACAATAAATTGATATTTGACACAATGAACGTATAAGACACAAGAACTGACGTATTTGACACAATTACCAAAATGTTCTTCTATTTAAAACAATAGAATTACACGTGTCAAGCACACAATCTTTCTTAGGTTTTTAGATTAAACATTATTTTTAGTATAACCTTACCCTAATTTAATTACCCTCCTATGTTGATTTTTATATAAATTAACGACCAAATATAATTTTGAGTCTCTATATTGACTGTATTTATTAAAAAATAATTAGATAAAGGCATTTAATTATAATGATTAGCAGAATGTCAACATGATATATTAGAATCTTAAACATGTGCTTTTCTTTCCAAAAGTAATAAAATACAAATGTTACAATATATAATCCCGAATAGAATAACATATATAATGTTATAAGTTTTTAGTTGCTTCTGTATTAATCAAATTTTGAAATTTATTTACAAATATTTTAATACAAGATTTGTGCACGACGAATATAGAAATTCAGGTTCTTAGATAGAGTTTATTCCATTTGAATAAAAAAACCCTATAACCATTTCAAGTTCTTTACAATATTAATTTACAACAATATATGACTATGTGTATGTTAATCGTTATGGGTTAGTGAGTGCAATCAAAAAGTGTAGTTATATTAGCGTTACGTAGGCAACAGTTGTGGTTATACTTATACTCGTTAAACATGTGTTTTAGTCAGAGAGTGTGATGCATGGCATCACTGGCGGAGGATAGTGGGGGTCGGGGGGGCCGTCGCCGCCCTTCCCTCCCTTTTTTTTTTCGTCGGTAGTGTTAAATTTTTGGCCCGGTAGTGTAAATTTTTATATAAATATCGAGTTCGCGCCTCCTAAAAAATTAATTTCGACCCCCCTCCCCCCACACGTACGGAAATGTTCAAGCTCTGCCACTGTCAGACATAGCTTCAATAGTGAAAGAAGTTCTTTCTGATTTGAATCAAGAAATGCAATGAATTTACGAGATCTTGATCCATTCAGTGCTTCATTTGTGAACAACAGGGACCCATTCTGTTGATTGCTTCTCTACCTCAGCCCTAACAAACTTTTCTTTCTCACAGAATTAGGGAAATCACTAAATTATTCTTCCTTCTTTCGATAACATATACCGAGATAGGCTAGGAAATCCCCCTTTGATAGACAGGTTGCGACTTGACCTCTAAGTAAGGACAGGAACGCCCGTGCCCAATCAAACACCACAATCATGAAAAGCACCTGAACCAAAACCTAGAGTTGAACCGTTGAAGGAATCTCTTTGAGTTTTTAATGATTGATTAATTATCCGATATATTTTTTAGTGTGTATATATATATATATATATATATATATAGAGATATAGATATAGAAGGTATAAGGATAGAGGTAGAGGTATATAGGGGATATATAGAGATATAGGATATATAGAGATATATATATATATATATAGATATATATATATTATATATAGATATATATATATATATATGTAAATTATATATATATGGTATATGTGTATATATATTAGGATATTATAGGCTATTCTATTATTTTTACTATATTCCCAAAGAAGTGGCGATTGAGGCGATCCTCAAGTTCGCCGTAGCGTTGTTGGTCACCGTCAGTAAGTACTTTAAACATTACCAATATGAAGCGGTGTTTTCTGCATGACGGCGAGAGAACAGAGCCAACTCTATCGTCTGGGATATATATTATATATATATATATATAGAGAGAGAGAGAGAGAAGAGAGAGAGAGAAAGTTTTCTGTACAAAGTATACATTTCGTACAAAGTGTGCGAAATAATAACAAACATTGATTTAAGCAATAAACGTTTCATATTAAAGATGAAATTGAGGGGTAAATTTGGGAATATCTTACAATTGTTAACTTTTTTTCCAAATACACCCGGATTTGTTAAACGCATATAACTTTTTTATACAATATTATTTTATAAAAAAAATTACACCATAAAATCGAGCATTTTATTCTTTTAATTTGAGTATAGTATTGGTATAATTTTTAATAAAAACCAACATTTTTATATAAACGTCTATGCATTGTGCGTATAACTTGAGTGATTATTAACTGCGTAATTATAAACATAGCTTGCATAATTATAAATACAACTTGCATAATTATTTTTTATAACTTAGGTAACTTTTAGTTGCGTAATAATGAATATAACTTGCGAAATTATGAATATAACTTGCTTTATTATGTACTTTATATGCGTAATTTTGACACGTACGAAATTTCCCTCCTCCCTAAATACATGTGTCACGTACTGATGACTTCGTACATTTTGCGCGTAAATTACACTTTGTATAGTAACCGACCCCTATATATATGTATATATATGTATAGATACATATATATTATATTATATATATATATATATATATATATATATAAACACTTATTAAAAACAAAAGATAAATAAATATTTTTAATTATATTTTAGAATATTATTTTATAATTATTATTTCTTATTTAAAATATCATTTTATAATTTAAATTTTATTAAATTTAATATTTTATTTATTCAATCCTTGTAATACATGGTTTATTAATAGTTATGTGTATAAAACATTTTATGTAACTTCTATTTGATCAAACGAGTTTGCTTCAAATTAAGCACATGACCCCTTAAAATTTTCGAACCTTCGGTTTTAATAAAACACAATTTTTTTAGCCAACATACAATTATTTACCTGACTCTAACTTGTTTGTTCTTAGATAAATAACATCAGCATATATATATATATCATGAACGAAACACCTTTAACTATTTGATTGCTAATCAAGCAACTATTGCTAATCATGATGAAAGCTAAAAAAAAGTACTTTGGTTGCCATTTTAAATGATGGAAACAAAAGTTGTATTTTAATCTTACCACCTTTAACCTTGTGAGGTTCCTCATTAAATATACTCCATGGCCTGCTAAATTAAGGGACACCAACGCTTAAGCTATTAGCGCCTTAATTATCACGGTAGAGGCTTAGAAGCACTCAATATTCTTGTGTAATAAATACATGTTAAGTGGTTTAGCAGATGCATTATATAATGTGTAATATTCGATAAAGATTGTGTAATAAAAACGAAGGATGTTGTTAAAAAGAAATTTGTTCATACTTGTGACATCCGTCACCTTAAGGTCCGTCAATTAACGTGATTGTCCGTTATCTATTCTTTGATCGATCATTCATCATCCTTATTTGACTCTTTATGTGGATATCATGTGTGCATTATTATCGTTGCGTGTGTACATTCGTTACGACCATATGTTAACCTTAAAACACTTTTAAAACTTTCATTTTCGTAACCGTCAAATATATCATTTATATATATATATATATAATGTTTTTAACATAACCATTTCTTAAGTCATAATAACATTAAATGTACTTTTACAATTAATATAAAACGTCTAATAAAGTCGTTTTTCAACCGAACCAAATTGGGAAAACTCGGGGGTTAAGTGCAGGGACTAAACTTGTAATTTTGCAAACTTGGGCTGGGTATAAATACCCCATAAGCCCCTAAATCTCCATTTTCACCATCTTCTTCATCTTCATCCTCTCTACACACAAAATCTTCATTCTAGCACCAAATCCAACCCGTGTGGTCTTGTTTTCGTCCTCTAGACTCCACCTAAGCTTAGACTACTCGTTTCTAGCAGGTAGTCGACTTTGGTTGTCCATTTTCTTGCCTTTTTACGGCTGTCCAAAACTAGGGTTTCGGGTGTTCGGGTTCAACCCGAACACACAAGGTCGTATGGGTGCGTGTGAGGTCTTTTTGCTTGTGTTTCATGTTTGTTGAGTGTTTCTGGAAGTCCTTGTGGTGTAAAACTCGTGTTGCGACTAAGTGGGTCGTGCGACAGAATCATGCGATTGAGCCTTGCGACTAAGGGGTCGTGCGACAGAATCATGCGTCTGAGTCAATCGTGCGACTGAGTTGTGCGACTAGGCATGTCGTGCGACTGAGTCGTGCGACTGAGTGTTGTTATGCGATTGAGTCATGCGTGCGAATGAGTGTATGCGATTGAGTCATGCGATTGAGTGATTGTGTGCGATTGAGTCAGGTGACCGACTGAATGTGTGCGATTGTGCGTGATTCGCACGACTGGAGTCCAATCGCACGAATGAAGGTTCAATCGTACGAAAGTAGCTAATTCGCACGATTGAAGGTTGATTCGTGCGTATGGAGGTTGAGTCGTGCGATTGAGTGTTGTGTGGTACGACTGAATGCCAGTCATACGAATGAAGGTTCAATCGTACGAATGAAGCTGATTCGCACGATTGAGGGTTGATTCGTACGAATGGAGGTTAAGTCGTGCGTCTGGCCTTGGCGTGCGACTGTAAATGTTGTGTTTGATTCCTTCTTGTGCGTGGTGTGAGTATGACGTGTGATGTTGATGGTAACATTAACACAATAGCCATTGTTTGGCCACAAAGATTAAAGTCAAGCGAAAAAGGCACCATATTGCAACAAATAAAAAGGGCACAAATACTATTTTAAACAAATTAAACTAACGTTACAACGATCAACCGACTTATACTATGGACACATATTCAATATTTCTTCAATAACAATGAGACTTTTACTCAAATATCATCATCGATGGCGACAATGTCTTGTACTTGGATCTACATAAGATCTAGTACGTGTGTCTGTTTATGTGTGCTACACGCGACCCAGCCGATACGACCCGAACCGACCAATCATCATATTACGCGCTTATACATATCATTAATGCTCAATAACTGTCAATAGGTGTTTGACCGTTTATCTGCATTATACATTGGGGATTACATCGATCATAGATACTTACCACTTAACAAGTGAGTTTCGTGGCCCCTTTTTACGCTTATACAATATTTCAATCATTTACAATTTGGGGAAAAGTATGCTTACTCATTTTCAATGCTGTACAACTTACATACATTTTACATACAAGGAATCAACATGATACTGTTGCAAGTACTATTGATACATGCTTGGGTCTGCTGTGTGGTTCTATCTTTGCAACTATTTAATTCCAGTGTGGGAACCGACGGTTAGGTATTGGTAGTACTACTGGGTTGACACCCCCACCCTTGTTCGATGGTATACTAGTTGGTACCATCAGTGGCTAGGAACGGGCCCTTGGGTGAATATATGCCGACAATTTCTTTGTGTACGTCGCTAGGTTTGGTTGCAAAGCTCATGTCATGTGATTTTACTTGTGTATATAACTGTATTCACGGTATTCCAACGCTTACTTTATACATCATCACTTACATTTTATTACCTAAACCTGCGAGCTCACCAACAATTATGTTGACCGTTTTAAGCATATCTTTTCAGGTGATCATGCAAGTCCAGGAATCTAGGTGTGCTGCCTTAGTGGAGACCCTATGATGCATTTTTGGGACTTAACATATTTGACAAACAATCTTTTGAACAATGTTGTTATGTGTAAACAATTATCATCTTTTGAAACTTGTTCCGGGTTGTGGGAATTCATTTACAATTTCATTACTATGTGATTATGTGAATCATTTATCATGTTTATGCTTATGGCTATGTTGTCGTGAACATTGACTAAACACGACACAAGTCCCCTTGTTGTCGGTGTCGTCATGACACGCTTGTCATCATTTATTTATATTACATCTCTATCGCTTACCATGTTTTATGACGATCCCGATCTCGTTACATCCCCGTGTTTCTGCTTTTAGCGGGGGTGTGACAGATGGTATCAGAGCCATTGGTTATAGAGAATTAGGCAATACGCTTGACCTAGACTATAACCTAGGAACCTTCATGTAGATTTGCATGCTAGGACTCTGTATGCATATTATATCTGTGTATGTGTTCCTCGCTGCTTTATTGTTCATCTATTGTTATGTGATCTTTCCACCCTATGAGAGAGCCCTGGTGCTCACTCCTATAGGGATGCTTCTATGGATCTTCCGTTCCCTCTGCGCGCGAGTTAGTTTATCAGATCCGGGTATTAAACCGAAGAGATCTTCACAGATCATGCTATTGCGCTTGACCTTGGACATTGAGATTAACCATGAGGAGGCTGTGTCTGAACCCTCGAATGAGGAAGGAAATAGACAACCTCCGCTAGACTAAACGTGATTGTATACAGGGACTTACAACTGTTGTGTGATTATCATTAAAACATTATCAATTCATGGTGTGAAACTACACGAATTGCATGCGATGTGTGGTGACAATAAGTGGTGATATTAACATGAAATACTGGACTTGATGAGTGTTATGGATATACACTTCCAATTGATTTAAGCTTATATGTTTACTTTTCTATGATTAGAACATGCCGCCTCGAAGAGTTACCCGCAGCAATAGTGGCGGGAGTGAAGCCCTAAGGGGCAGAGGCAGAGGCCGAGGCAGAGCACCAAGAACAAACGATGCTCCTGCCAGTAACAGTCAAGGAACAGGAAACGCCGACATGGCAGCCCTGATTGCTCAACAGTTGTCCGCGCTGATTCCTACTATCGTGGCCCAAGTGAGCGAGCACTCCAACAACACCCACCCTCACGGGGATGGTGGCAACGATGACGGAGACAACGGGGGAAAGAGCCCAATGGTGGGATCGAAACTGAGACGGGAAACGGAACCCGACCGGAAACGAGAGCAACCAGGAAACCGGAAATGGGGGTACTGCCGGTATTGAGACTGGGGTGGTTAATGCTCGTCGGGGATGTTCGTACAGGAGTTTTGTGGCTTGTAAGCCGAGGAATTTGATGGGAAAGGTGGGGCGATAGCCCTAACCAGGTGGCTGGAAAAGATGGAGGCAGTGATTGACATAGTGAGTGCCTCGACAGTCAAAGGATCAAGTATGCCACTTGTTCGCTATAGGGTAAGGCCCTAACCTGGTGGAACACCCAGGTTCAAGCTCGAGGACGAGAATCTGCGATGCAGATGTCATGGGACGAATTCAAGCCTTGATCACGGATGAAATACTGCCCTCTCAACGAGATGCAGAAATTGGAGCCTGAGTTCTGGAATCATGCTATGGTGGGGGCAGGGCATGCAGCTTACACTGATCGATTTCATGAGCTGGCAAGGTTGGGTTCCGCATCTGGTCACGCCGGAATAAAAAAGGATCGAGAGGTACATTTGGGGACTCGCACCTCAAAGTATACGATGTTTACAGCAGCCGCTCCTCCTACTATTCAGAGCGCAATTCTGAAAGCTGGCGCTTTGACTGATGAGATGGTTAGAACTGGGGTTTTGGGTAGAGGAGCCGAGAAGCGGAAGGATGTTGGGGAATCGAGCCGGTCGAATGCCGGGAAATTTGAGAAGAGGGCTAAACCGACCAGGAATTTTGTGGCCGTGTCTCAGGCCAAGAGAGAGTATGTGGGGGCCCGCACCCAAATGTGACAGGTGCAACTATCATCATCCCCCAGGGACGCAGTGCCGGGTGTGCGCTAACTGTAGGCGCCGGGGACATTTGGCGAGAGACTGTAGAACTTTGAACTGCGAATCTTGTAGCACCCGTCAACGCGGTTAACCCCACCGGGAATGCAAGGGCTTGTTTTGAGTGTGGAAGCCCTGATCACTACAGGAAATATGTGCCCCAGGCTGAATCGGGCACCGGGTCAACAGGGAAACAACCAGCAGCAGTGATGGCTATAGCTGGGAATCAAGGCCCGACTACTCAGGGGAATACGGCTCGGGGACGTGCATTCGTCATTGGAGCAATGATGCTCGTCAGGACCTGAATGTTGTCACGGGTACGCACTTACTCATCATCACTTTCGCATCTATATTATTTGATACTGGAGCAGACAATAGTTTTATATCTTTCCGAGTTTTGTGGAATTGCTTTGATTTGAGTCCTAGTAGGCTAGAAACTAGCTACTCTGTAGAAATGGCCAATGGTAGGGTTGTTCAGGCCGATGAGATTATTAGGAAGTGCTCGTTGACATTGGAGGATCATGCTTTCGATATAGATTTGATACCCTTTGAGTTAGAAGCTTTTGATGTGATTGTGGGCAGGGATTGGTTGTCACAAAATGGAGCAGAGATTGTCTGTCGAGACAAAGTAGTACGTATCCCTATACCAAACGGGGAGTACTCAAGGTTTCAGGAGAACGACCGGGTAAGAACTTAAAGCTTATTTTCCTGCATGAAAGCACGCCAGAGCTTACGAAAGCAGTGCTACGCTTTTCTGGCGTCATGTGTTGAAAAGAAAGACGAAGAGAGGAACTGGTGGATATTCCAGTGGTACGGGATTACCCAGAAGTATTTCCAGATGACTTGTCTGGTTTGCCTCCTCCACGACAGGTGGAATTCCGTATAGAGTTGGTTCCCTGAGCTACACCGGTAGCGAAAACGCCATATCGACTAGCGCCATCCCTAATGCAAGAGTTGTCTAGTCAGTTACAGGAACTACTGGAGAGGGTTTTATCTGACCGAGTCATTCACCGTGGGGAGCACCGGTACTATTTGTCAAGAAGAAGGATGGATCGTTCCGCATGTGCATCGATTACCGTGAACTGAACAAGTTTGACGGTAAAGAACCGATATCCTCTCCCCAGGATCGACGATTTATTTGATGCAGCTGCAAGGAGCTTCGTATTTTTCAAAGATTGATCTTCGTTCTGGTTATCATCAGCTAAGGGTTTTTCGAGGACGACATACCGAAGACAGCGTTGGACTCGTTATGGCATCTATGAGTTCTTGGTCCATGCCGTTTGGGCTGACTACGCACCAGCTGTGTTTATGGACTAATGAATCGGGTGTGCAAACCTTACTTGGATAAGTTCGTGATCGTGTTCATAGACGATTACTTATCTACTCCCGATGACAAAAGGATCATTAAGAACACCTTCGGGCAATTCTGGAGCTGCTACGAGAAGAGAAACTTTTCGCCAAGTTCTCAATGTGAATTTTTGCTGCAAGAGTGAAGTTTTTGGGTCATGTGGTTAATGAGGACGGGATTCATGTAGATCCCGGCAAATCGAAGCGGTGAAGAAATGGGATACGCCCCCAGACACACACCATCAGAGATACGACAATTCTTAGGATTGGCGCCGGTTATTATCGTCGCTTCATCGCGACTTTTCAAAGATCGCTCAACCGTTAACCCTGCTTACTCAGAAAGACAAGAAGTTTGACTGGGGATATGCACAAGAACAAGCGTTCCAAACGTTGAAAGAGAAGTTGTGCAACGCTCCTATACTGTCTCTCCCGACGGAACTGACGATTTGTGGTTTACTGCGATGCGTCACATCAAGGATTGGGATGTGTATTAGTGCAGAAGGATAAGGTGATTGCCTACGCTTCGCGACAGCTTAAAGTGCACGAAAAGAACTACACCACTCATGATCTTGAGTTGGGTGTTGTAGTATTTGCACTCAAGATTTGGAGGCATTACCTGTATGGCAACCAAATGCATCATCTTCACTGATCATAAGAGCCTTCAACATATTCTGGATCAGAAGGAACTTAATATGCGCCGACGTTGGGTAGAGCTTCTTAGTGACTACGACTGTGAAATCCGGTATCATCCGGGGAAAGCTAACGTGGTGGCTGATGCTTTAAGCCGTAAAGAATGTGTGAAACCACTGCGTGCACGAGCGTTGGGATTGACCATTCAAACCAACTTGAAAGCTCAGATCCAAATTGCACAAAGTGAAGCATTGAAAGAAGAAAACCTTGCGGGAGAAGAATTCCGGGGGTTAGATAAACAGATGATTCGCAAGGATGACGGTATACAGTACTTCATGGATCGCATATGGGTACCCAAATGGGGGGGTGTACGAACCTTAGTCATGGATGAAGCCCACAAGACGCGATATTCTATTCATCCTGTGCAGACAAGATGTATCATGACCTCAAGGATCTGTACTGGTGGCCAGGCATGAAGAAAGACATTGCCTTATACGTCAGCAGATGCTTGACGTGTTCCAAAGTCAAAGCTGAACATCAGAACCATCGGGATTATTACAGCAACCTGAAATTCCCGAGTGGAAATGGGAGAACATAGCTATGGATTTCATTACCAAACTCCCTAGAACAAGCAGCTGTCATGACTCGATATGGGTCATTATTGATCGAATGACGAAATCAGCACATTTCTTGCCTATCCAAGAAGATTACAAGATGGATAAGTTGGCGAGATTGTACATCAAAGAGGTCGTGACACGGCACGGGGTGCCGGTGTCAATCATATCCGACCGTGATAGCAGATTACTTCACGATTTTGGCAGACATTACAGAAAGCGATGGGAACTCGATTAGACATGAGTACCGCCTATCACCCTCAGACAGATGGCCAAAGTGAACGAACTATACAGACGCTAGAAGACATGTTGAGAGCGTGTGTAATCGATTTTGGTGGTAGTTGGGATGCTCATCTACCGTTGATTGAGTTCTCCTACAACAACAGCTACCATACAAGCATTGGATGTGCTCCTTTTGAAGCGTTTATGGAAGGAAATGCAGATCTCCCGTTTGTTGGCCGAAATTGGTGAAAGTCAGCTAACAGGCCCAGAGATCATTCAAGAAACAACAGACAAGATTTTCCAATCAAAGACCGACTTAAAGCCGCACGAGATCGCCAAAGAGCTATGCCGACAATCGTCGGAAGCCTCTAGAATTCAATGTTGGGGATCGTGTATTACTCAAAGTCTCCCCTTGGAAAGGAGTCGTTCGATTCGGAAAGAAAGGGAAGTTAGCCCCAAGATACGTTGGACCATTCGAGATCACTGAAAGAATCGGTCTAGTGGCTTACCGATTAAGGTTGCCACAAGAACTCAGCGGTGTGCATGATACTTTTCACGTGTCAAACCTCAAGAAGTGTTTGGCCGACGAATCCCTTCACGTGCCAATCGAGGAAATCAAGATTGACGAAAGCTTCAATTTGTTGAGGAACCCATTGAGATCATGGATCGAAAGGTCAAGCAACTGAAGCGCAGTAGAATACCTATTTTCGCGTAAGGTGGAATCAAAACGAGGGCCAGAGTTTTACATGGGAACGAGAAGATCAGATGAAACTCAAATATCACATCTTTTCGAGTGAACACCTAACTTGACCTAACCTTTTCCCAGGTCCGTCAATTTCAGGATCGAAATTCTCTCAACTGGGGGATTGAGGATGACACTCTTGGACCTAACTCCAGCTGAATTTCAGGACGAAATTCTCTCAACTGGGGGATACTGTGACATCCGTCACCTTAAGGTCCGTCAATTAACGTGATTGTCCGTTATCTATTCTTTGATCGATCATTCATCATCCTTATTTGACTCTTTATGTGGATATCATGTGTGCAGTATTATCGTTGCGTGTGTACATTCGTTACGACCATATGTTAACCTTAAAAGACTTTTAAAACTTTTATTTTCGAAACCGTCAAATATATCATTTTTATATATATATAATGTTTTTAACATAACCATTTCTTAAGTCATAATAACATTAAATGTACTTTTACAATTAATATAAAACGTCTAATAAAGTCGTTTTTCAACCGAACCAAATTTGGGAAAACTCGGGGGTTAAGTGCAAGGACTAAACTTGTAATTTTGCAAACTTGGGCTGGGTATAAATACCCCATACCAGCCCTAAATCTCCATTTTTCACCATCTTCTTAATCTTCATCCTCTCTACACACAAAATCTTCATTCTAGCACCAAATCCAACCGTGTGGTCTTGTTTTCGTCGTCTAGACTCCACCTACAGCTTAGACTACTCGTTTCAAGCAGGTAGTCGACTTTGGTTGTCCATTTTCTTGCCTTTTTACGGCTGTCCAAAACTAGGGTTTCGGTGTTCGGGTTCAACCCGAAAACAAGGTCGTATGGGTGCGTGTGAGGTGTTTTGTCTTTTTGCTTGTGTTTCATGTTTGTGTATGTTTGTTGAGTGTTTCTGGAAGTCCTTGTGGTGTAAAACTCGTGTTTAGAGCAGCTCGGGGGCTGCTCAGCCCGACCACAGTCGCGATTCTGCAGTTCAGGCGACTGGGTCTATCATGCGATTGAGCCGTGCGACTGAGTGGGTCGTGCGACTGAATCATGCGTCTGAGTCAATCGTGCGACTGAGTTGTGCGACTAGGCATGTCGTGCGACTGAGTCGTGCGACTGAGTGTTGTTATGCGATTGAGTCATGCGTGCGAATGAGTGTATGCGATTGAGTCATGCGATTGAGTGATTGTGTGCGATTGAGTCAGGTGACCGACTGAATGTGTGCGATTGTGCGTGATTCGCACGACTGGAGTCCAATCGCACGAATGAAGGTTCAATCGTACGAAAGTAGCTAATTCGCACGATTGAAGGTTGATTCGTGCGTATGGAGGTTGAGTCGTGCGATTGAGTGTTGTGTGGTACGACTGAATGCCAGTCATACGAATGAAGGTTCAATCGTACGAATGAAGCTGATTCGCACGATTGAGGGTTGATTCGTACAAATGGAGGTTGAGTCGTGCGTCTAGTCTTGGCGTGCGACTGTAAATGTTGTGTTTGATTCCTTCCTGTGCGTGGTGTGAGTATGACGTGTGATGTTGAGATAACATTAACACAATAGCCATTGTTCGGCCACAAAGATTAAAGTCAACGCGAAAAAGGGCACAAATACTATTTTAAACAAATTAAACTAACGTTTACAACGATCAACCGACTTATAACTATGGACACATATTCAATATATTTCAATAACAATGAGACTTTTACTCAAATATCATCATCGATGGCGACAATGTCTTGTACTTGGATCTACATAAGATCTAGTACGTGTGTCTGTTTATGTGTGCTACACGCGACCCAGCCGATACGACCCGAACCGACCAATCATCACTATTACGCGCTTATACCATATCATTAATGCTTACAATAACTGTCAATAGGTGTTTGACTGTTTATCTGCATTCTACATTTGGGATTACATCGATCATACATACTTACCACTTAACAAGTGAGTTTCGTGGCCCCTTTTTACGCTTATACAATATTTCAATCATTTACAACTTGGGGTAAAAGTATGCTTACTCATTTTCAATGCTGTACAACTTACATACATTTTACATACAAGGAATCAACGTGATACTATGTTGCAAGTACTATTTGATACATGCTTGGGTGCTGTGTGGTGTTTCTATCTTTGCAACTATTTAATTCCAGTGAGGGAACCGACGGTTAGGTATTGGTAGTACTACTGGGTTGACACCCCCACCCTTGTTCGATGGTATACTAGTTGGTACCATCAGTGGCTAGGAACGGGCCCTTGGGTGAATATATGCCGACAATTTCTTTGTGTACGTCGCTAGGTTTGGTTGCAAAGCTCATGTCATGTGATTTTACTTGTGTATATAACTGTATTCACGGTATTCCAACGCTTACTTTATACAGCATCACTTACATTTTATTACCTAAACCTGCGAGCTCACCAACAATTATGTTGACCGTTTTAAGCATATCTTTTCAGGTGATCATGCAAGTCCAGGAATCTAGGTGTGCTGCCTTAGTGGAGACCCTAGGATACATTTTTGGGACTTAACATATTTTGACAAACAATCTTTTGAACAATGTTGTTATGTGTAAACAATTATCATCTTTTGAAACTTGTTCCCGGGTTATGGGAATTCATATTGCAATTTCATTACTATGTGATATGTGAATCATTTATCATATTTATGCTTATGGCTATGTTGTCGTGAACATTGACTAAACACGACACAAGTCCCCTTGTTGTCGGGTGTCGTCATGACACGCTTGTCATCATTTATTTATATTACATCTCTATCGCTTACCATGTGTTATGACGATCCCGATCTTGTTACATCCCCGTGTTTCCGCTTTTAGCAGGGATGTGACAATACTTGTCTCTTGGACTACAAAATGCTTCACTCCAAGACTATAATCAGCCAAGCTAAAGAGTTACAACTTACAAGTTATATTTCGTGATATCCACGTCTAGGGGATAATGCTTAGTAAGTGGAAGTAATGATTCAGAATTTGCCTCATTGCAAGGAAGAGTTCAAGAACTACCTCAAGCACAAATGAAAGAAGATGAACCCAAGAAACTTACGATTCGTCTTGTTATTGAAGAAGACAAAAAAATAGCATATAAAGATAGCTTTTTTCGCAAAAGTTAATGTTATTGACGGTGTTTGGTCGTCATGGGGCAACAAAGGCAACATGCACAAAGGAAAAAGGAAAGCAAACCATAGGACTGAATAATGCAAGAAACCAAAGCGTGAGAGGGCACACATAATGGATGTCGACATGCCTCTAGTGGCTATGAGATATGATATTACTCATATGATTTCGAAACTTAACTTGGTGGATAGCTTCTCCAAGGAATGATTCTTTAACACAAAATCCATCCTACATGTTTGTTCTGAGAAGAAACTCTTTAACATGTATTTAAAAGTTGTGGTAGACGAGATGTTGTATATGGGAATGTAGTGACTGTTGACATTTAGGGTGAAGGTAACATGATCTTGAAGATAACTTTGGACAAGGAATTCACCTTAAGACCCTTTATGTTAACGAATTTCGCAAGAGTCATGTGTTGTATGGTTGTTTAACAAGTTTATCTTTTTATAAAATTTTTGAAGATGACAAAGTTATATTAACTAAGCATGAAGTGTTTGTAAGAGAGACGTATGCTCTTAGTAGTATGCTAAAACTCGAATGTGATAATTGTGAAAAACGATATGTAGAAAATGACTATTACTTTGATGTTCTTCTTCATCGCCGGACTCGTGACTTCTTATATGTAGAAAAATAATATGATTAAGAACAATAGTTTATTAATTATTAAATGGATGATTGTACTAAACGAAAACAAGATTATTACACCACAAAGTATATATTTCAAACATTGAGGTGATTAATAAGATATAAGGCGTTGCTACTCCGCCTTGCAATAGACATAATACTACTCCTGATCTTCTTCTTCACCACCGGACTGATTTTTTGATCAGACATTCCATCGATGCACGAGTACTCATCGAGTGATGGCCGCACTTGTCCACGTCTTCACGTTAGAAATCACGAATTTCTTATTTTTAGATGATTTAATGCTTGAGATCGCTTTCAGCGAGTCTTTAATTTCACTAATGGAATCTTGGATATCTTCAATGCAGTCCTTGAGGACAGCGGCATCGCGTTTGGTGATGTTCTTGGCCTTGGCTAGCTTGGAGATGGTGGAACGAGTGGCGGAGGCGGATTTGAGGGTGGTGGAGAGGGCTTGTTTGACGAGCGTATGGGGGTTTGATTTGACCGCGGTGGCGTATGGGAGGAGGGAGGTTAAGCAAACCGATGGGTAAGTGGTGGCCTTGCATGATGTTTTCACAAAGTTGGTGTGGATTTGATTGGTGGTGGTGGTGGTGGTGTGGTGGTGGATGATGATGGAGTTATGGCCATTGCAATGGCAATGAATGGGAGAAAGAAAAGTGATGAGAATTTGAATAGAGCCATTGGTGTTAATTTGTTTGGGTGGTGATGATGTTTGATGAATTTGTTTCTCAATTTATAGGGAATTTACATAGGTAGTATGTAAAATATTTGATTCCCAGTTGACCAAAAACAGTTGTAATGTCTTGCTTCTTGTTAGTCCATGTTTATTTTTTTTATGTCTATTGAACTTGCTAATCATTTTAGGTATCAGCGAAAATATAATAAAGTTGACTTTTGTTTTAAAAAAAGGGTTATATACAATTATGTTGCCGGTTAATTTGGATATTTTTTAACTTGTTAGCAATACTTGTAATTCGTGAAGTCGATACCGAATAAAAATTGTACAAAAATATAGATATAAAAATAAGTATGTAGCGCAATGTTAATTGAAGAAAAAAATACATGTCTCTATGAGATTAAAAGAAATTAGATATAAATACAAATAAAATATAGGAAAAAGAACTAAAGACAATGAAATAAAAAAGCCAAAAATTTAAAGAAAATTAAATTAATTAAAAAACAAGAAATAAAAAATACAAAATAAAAAAGGCGGGGGTACCAAGACTAGAACCAAGGTTCAGTTGGATAAACGGCGAAATGCAACCAGTGCGCTAAAGCTAGGTTGGAATATGATACTCCATCTTTTTCATTCGGTATAATTAAGTGTTTTCCCCTAATGTGCGTTGCGCGTGGGAATCTGAGGCTCAGACGAAATAACATAAATTCATTCTCGTCATCGTAGCTGCAAACCATTTATTGAAACATAAATCTAGGAAGACAGTAATCTCAGATGGTTATGTACAACCAGCCACAGATCTGGCATCATGCTAGAAATGGCTACCAAACCCGAGCAACCGAAACACACGGACGATGAAGAGTCTCAGACGAACACATCATCGACATTGAACATTCCATCACACCGACGCTTAAGAGCCACTGAATAACACATCTTCATCATCATTGACGTTGAACATTCCATCCCATCAGCAACATACCACCCTAAACTCGATCAGGACTCACACCATGCCACAACAGTAAAAGACAGTTGGATCATGGCTTAGAATGGAAGCCCGGTTGCAACTACACGCTAGAAATGGCAGCGAAGCAAAAACAACCGGAAGCACTTTTGAATATCATCACAACTGAAGAAACAACAAACCCACAGCAACATCCTAACATCTCAGATGAACACAACTTCATTATCATTAACATCAGACAAAAAATAGTTATTCATTCCTACATCAATTAATATAAATGTAAATATCAGTTTCACGAAACATCATAGGCAAAAGAGATCATGATGAAATGTACATCATCGATATGAAGAAACAACCATAACATATCCTTCAAGAATCAAAACACCATAAATAACATAGATCTGAAAACCCTAAATAGGTATTAAAGAAAGAGAGAGGCGGAGAAGCATAATAGATCTCATCATCTACTTCAATAGTAAAAAAACATATAGAAAGAAAATCTGAAAACCCTAAAATGGTATTAAAGAAACAGAGAGGCTGAGAGGTAGCAATGGCGGTTGCACCGCCACTGTCAGCGCCCTCAATGGTGAACACTCCATATTAACCCAAAAGGGGGAGCAGAGCACCAATCATGGCCAAAGCCATCATTGTCTTCATTTCCCACGCCATCGCCACTGTCACAACACAACTCAAAATCGACCCAAATCGAAGGGCACCGAACCCGTCAAGGAGGTAAAGCACCACCGAAAATAGCCCGAAAGGAGCCAACGCCCGCGGCTACTCTCCTTAATGCCACTGATAGAAGCAACCGCCAACCACGTCCGGCCACCCATTCTCCCAGTACGAAGCATGCATAGCAAACAATCAGTTGTACCACCTGTAAAAAGCATCAGGCTAGGCAGAGACTAGCGAAAATGATGGAAAAATAGGGGTGAGGGCGGTAGGCGGCCACTGGATGTGGCAAATGGAAGAATATTCCCATATATAAAGCGAGAAAAGCATGTCCATTAGCAACTTGTACAATAAGCATAAAAATCAGTAAAAAAATAAATGTTCATTCCTACACCAATTAATATAAAGGTAAATATAAAAGCTTGAAATAACAACAAGAACACAAATATAAATAAATAAATAAATGACAAACATCCATGTGTCACTATCTAAATGGTATGAGTTACTAGCTATTTACGTTGTATGCTGTAACACCCGGTTACTTTTTAGTGAATGAAAAGAAGAAGAAAGTGAAGGAAAAGAAAGGAAAGGAATAAAACCCAAGTGGAGGGAACAATCTTACCAAGGGAAACGGAATCAAAAAAGGGTGGTGTAAAGGGGCATGGCCACCGCACCCACTCCCCCATTCTCCCCATTTCAGTCGGTTAAGAGAGAGAGAGAGAAAGGGAAAAGAGCAGAGAGCTGCGGGTTCTTGAAGATCAAGGTGAAGAGGCTGTTAATGTGAGTTCTAGGACCCCTCTTTTACACGTTTTGACCGATTTTGGGGCTGGAATGCATACATAAACTGATTTTGGTTGTGATGGGTGTTGAACCCGTTTGTGTGTGTTGTATTTGTGGTGTGCGAACGGGTGGGGCTCGTGTTTGGGCTTGTGATGATTGAATGATGTTATGGTTGTGTTTCTAAGGCTTAGGATGGTTGGTTTAAGCTTAGAACAGGTTAGAAAATGGTCGGAGATCGAAATCTGCTATTCAGGTTCGAAGGGGCTGCATTCTGCACCCAGCTAGGGCTCATGCGACTGGAAGCCATGAGACCGAATGGCATGCGACTGGAGGCCATACGGCCGAAAGGCATGCGCCTGAATGCTGTACGACTGAAGTCCATGCGCCTGAACGCCATGCGACTGAGGGTATATGCATGGAAGTCATGCGACTGGAGGTCATGCGCCTGAAAGTCATGCGACTAAAGGTCATGCGCATGGAAGTTATGCGACTGAGAGTCCATACGCTCCATAGTGCCCATGCGCCTGGAGACTCTCCATATGCCTAAGTGTTCATTCGCCCCATAGTGTCCATACGCCTTTGTGTTCTCATGCGCCTGGAAGGCCATGCGACTGAATAGTGCCCATACACCCAAATAGGGCTCATGCGCCCGAAAGGACTTAGTTTATTATCTGATTCTCGGGGGAAAGGGTAGATGTAGGCTTTGACTTGGGAGGTTCCCGGGGGTTTATGTAAGTTGACTTTTGAGGTCATTGATGATATGATGGGCATGTATGATGTATGATTGGTGCTTATGCATGATGGTATGTATGTGGTATGTTATGTATGTATGATGATGCCTTGTATGGTGATGTTGTATGTTTATATTTGTAAGGCCCCGTTCCCGAGACGCCTACAGTTGGTCAATCACCACACATAAAACGCATAATTACATTTGCCTCATGAAAATATTGCAGCGGAAACATTAAAAATAACATCTCATTTCATTATAACACTTTTGCCAAATAATACATCATTATCCGATTACAAAATACATGTTTTCATTACATCACAAAGACATTATAAATGGATGCCATCCCAAAAGATCCGAGTAGCCTTGCAGTGCCATCCTCAGCAATCATTACCTGCCAACTGGAAAACATATAAAAAGTCAGCGTTGCTGAGTGAGTTCTAGTTTTATAATAAAACATACTTTGCTTTAATTAAAGCTATTCCTTTCTCATGCGATCATTCATACGTATACACAGATAATATCATTATTATCTTTCATTACATTCGTTAACTTTCGTTCTTTTCATACGTTCATTCTACCGAGTCTGTTGCGACGACAGAGTCGCTCACCTCAATAGCAATCTCAACGATTGCACGCTATCCGAGTTTGTTGCAACTATAGGGTTGCTCACCTCATTGCCAATCTCAACGATATAACGATAAACAACAATAATTAATGCACGCTATTCGAGTCTCTTGCAACAACAAGGTTGCTCACCTCATGTTTGCAACATCAACGATAGCACGCTATTCGAGTCTCTTGCAACAACAAGGTTGCTCACCTCATGGGCAATCTCACGATTGCACGTTATCCGAGTCTCTTGCAACACAGAGTTGCTCACCTCATATATGTGCTTGCAAGCCTTTCCTTCGTTCATTCATCATTCATTAATGCATGCATTCTTAGTTCATGTTCCTCTTTCATTATCTTTCACTTTACGTTACATAATACTTCATTCATTCATTAACATGACACGTAAAGCCACAAGAAAGATAAACATACATCATATAAGGAACATATCATACGCAATTATCATCATCATACAGGGCAACATCATACATACATAACATGCATAAACAAGCAACATCATCATCATCATGCCCAACATACTCTCTAAGGTCATAACAGTCATCTTACATGCTCTTACAGGAACTTTACGTCAAAACTTACATCTGCACTTTCTCCCAAAAGTCAGAAGTCGAACTACACTTTCCTTCGAGTGCAACAGCCCTATTCGAGCGTATGGACACCCTTCAGTCGCATGGCCTCCATGCGACTGAACATCATGCGGTTGGACTCACGCGGATGAACATCTGTGCGAATAAACACCCAGTCGTGCGTATGGACCTCATACGGATGGAACTAATGCGAATGAGCACCTATGCGACTGACCTCATGCGAATGGACTCATGGGACTAAGCACCTATGCGACTGGGCCCTCAGTCGTATGACTCCCCATGCGACTGGACTCCCAATCGTGCGAATGAAACCTTAGTCGTACGTATGAACCTCAATCGCCTCTCAATCGGCCGTATGGCCTTCATTCGGTCGCATAGCCCTAGCTGATGTAGAATGGAGTTCATCCCGAACCCAATCTGCCATTTTCGGCCTCCAAGCTCATCCAAACCAATTCTAAGCCTAAATCAACCATCTTAGACCTTAGGAATGCATACCACAATACCATACAAGCACACACAAGCCACGGAAACATACTATAAACACATCACCACGCAACACACCCAAATGGGTCAAACACATACACATACAAAAACGGGTTTTTGATGCTTTCCAGCCCCAAAATCGGTTGAAAACAAGTAAAAGTGGGGTCCTAGAACTCACACAAACGAGCACAACGACAAGGGCTTAGTTTTGACTCGCTACACGATGATTTTGGCCACTCGAACCAACCCGAACCGACACTTTTTCCTCTTTTCTTCCTTTCTCCTTTCCTCTCTTTGATGGCTGATTTGCGAGTGTGGGGGAGAGGGTAAGGGCTTCCCTCTCCCTTATATACTCCTACTCACCCGACTTTCTTTCGTTGGCAAGTTTAGTCCCTCGACTTTGGACTTTATTTCTTTTTCTTCCTTCGTCGGCTTCAAAATAATAAATAACCGGGTGTTACAAGTCCACCCCCTTAAATAGGTTTCGTCCCGAAACCTGTTATACTTCGAACAACCGTGGATAATGTTGTCTCATTTTTCCTCAGTCTCCCACGTTGACTCAGATCCCTTCCTGTGCTTCCACTGTACACGCACAAGAGGAACCACTTTATTTCTCAGTCTTTTCTCTTTTCTATGATTGCCACTGGTTGCTCCACGTAATTGAGCCGTTCGTCTACTTCGATATCCTCCAGTAGAACAATCATATCTTCATCAGCTAAGCACTTTCTCAGATGAGATACATGGAATGTCGGGTGAATTCCACTTAGCTCATCCGGTAACTCCAGTCTATAGGCCACCTCTCCTACTCGAGCGATGATTCGGAAAGGGCCTATATACCTTGGGCTCAACTTACCCCGCTTTCGATAGTGGATGATGCCCTTCCAAGGTGAGGCCTTCAACATAACTCGGTCACCCACCTGGAACTCAATCGGTCTGCGTCGTTTATCAGCATACGACTTCTGTCTGTCTTTGGCTGCCTTCATGAAGGCTTTAATCTTCTCAAGCTTCTCAGTCGTAGCCTCGATTACCTCGACGCTCCCCAATTCCTTCTGACCAATATCACCCCAACAAACGGGTGTTCTGCATCTCCTACCGTATAGCATCTCATATGGTGGCATACCAATGCTAGCATGATAGCTGTTGTTGTATGAGAATTCGGCTAACGGTAGGTGGTCATCCCAACTTCCCCCAAAATCAATCACACATGCCCGAAGCATGTCTTCCAGTGTCTGAATGATCCTTTCTGACTGACCATCAGTCTGGGGATGATAAGCCGTGCTAATATGTAACCTCCCATAGCGTCGTGGAATTTCTTCCAGAATTTGGATGTAAACCGGGTGTCACGATCAGACACAATAGACACCGGCACATCGTGACGAGTTGCAATTTCCCGATGAACAGATCAGCCAACCTCTCAGAAGAATATGTCTCGCGAATCGGTAGGAAGTGAGCACTCTTCGTCAAACGGTCAACTATCACCCATATGGCATCGTACCCTTTCGGGATACGCGACAGCTTCGTAATGAAATCCATGGTGATGTGCTCCCACTTCCATTCCGGTATATCCAAAGGTTGGATCTTCCCATACGGCTTTTGATGCTCGGTCTTCACCTGTAAGCAAGTAAGGCACTTACTCATGTACTCCACCACGTAGCGCTTCATATCAGGCCACTATTAATCTTTCTTCATATCATGGTACATTTTCGTGGAACCAGGATGAATGGAGTACCGAGTCTTGTGAGCTTCATCCATTATCATCACCCGTAGATCCCCAAAACGAGGAATCCACACACGACCGAATCGGGTTCTAGCACCGAGTGTGTTTTCACCCAACTCCGCGACCAGACCTCTCATTCTTTCAGAGTTAAGATGATCTTCTTTCAATGCCTCATCTTGAAACTCCTTAACTTGCTTCATTACATCAGAGATCATGATCAATTGATAAGCTTTCACCCGAATCGGCTCGGGCCTCTCCTTCCGGCTAAGGGCATCAGCCACCACATTGGCCTTGCCCGGATGCTAGTGGAACTCACAATCATAATCCTTTATAAGTTCCAACCACCGTCTCTGCCTCATGTTCAGATCCTTCTGCTCGAAGAAGTATTCCAAGCTCTTGTGGTCGTGAATATGGTGCACTTCGTCCCATAAAGATAGTGCCTCCAAATCTTTAATGCAAAAACCACAGCTGCTAGCTCCAAGTCATGAGTAGGATAATTGACCTCATGAATCTTCAGCTGTCGGGATGCATAGGCTATAACCTTTCCTCTCTGCATTAAACACACCCCAACCCTGAGTAGGAAGCATCAGAATAGACCACCAGATCTTCGCTTCCATCGGGTAATGACAGAACTGGAGCTTGAGTCAACCTCGCCTTCAGTTCCTCGAACGCCTTCTCTTGAGCTTGACCCCATACGAACTTCACATCTTTCTGGTCAACTTAGTTAGTGGAGAAGCAATCTTAGAGAAGTCTTGGATAAATCTTCTATAGTAGCCCGCCAAACCCAAGAAACTACGAATCTCGGATGGCGTCTTTGGTGACTTCCATTGCATAACCGCTCCACTTTTGTCGGGTCCACCATAATCCCGTCGGGATTCACCACATGACCCAAGAACTGAACTTCACGCAGCCAGAATGCGCACTTGGATAATTTTGCATACAACTTCTCCCTCCTCAACGTCTCCAGAACTTCCCGAATGTGACCGGCATGCTCAATCTCACTCTTCGAATAAATCAGGATATCATCAATAAACACGATCACTGATTTATCCAACATAGGCCGACACACACACAGTTCATCAGATCCATAAAAGCAACTGGCGCGTTGGTCAAACCAAAAGACATGACGAGAAACTCGTAGTAACCATAGCGCGTACGGAAAGTTGTTTTAGGAACATCCTGCTCTTTCACCTTTAGCTGATGGTAACCAGATCGAAGATCTATCCTCGAAAACCAACTGGCACCCTGAAGCTGATCGAACAAATCATCTATCCTCGGTAAGGGGTATCGGTTCTTTACCGTCAACTTATTCAGCTCACGGTAGTCAATACACATTTCATGCTACCGTTTTTCTTCTTCACAAACAATGCCGGAGCACCCCAAGGAGAGATACTCGGTCTAATGAACCCCTTATCAAGTAGCTCTTGCAACTGCTCCATCAACTCTTTCATCTCTGTCGGAGCCAACCGATACGGTGCCTTGGCAACAGGTTGGGCACCCGGTATCAGATCAATCTGAAACTCGATCTCTCTGTCAGGTGGCACTCCTGATAAGTCTTCTGGGAACACGTCTGGAAAGTCACACACAACCGGTACATCGGCTAGTTGTGGTGTTGGCGTATCCACATCCTTTACATAGGCCAAGTAGGCACTACATCCACGCCTCATACACTTTCCCGCCACCGCCATCGAAATTACTTTCGGAATCATCGTGACCCGATCACCATAAACCGTTACCGAACTCCCGTCAGGCGCTGACAACTGAATCATCTTCTTACGACACACAATGTTCGCCTCGTAGTCCACTAACCAATCCATCCCAAGAACCAAATCGAAACCACCTAAGGTCATCACAAACGGTCTAACAGGAAACTTATGACCCTCTAGCTCCACATCACAGTTCTCTATCATCTCAGAAATCCTGGTAGACTTACCTATGGCAGTTTCTACATCAAGGGCGCATCAACACGTCTACTACTAACAGGCAGCTTAGCACAGAAAGCAGCAGAAATAAAACTTTTACTGGCACCCATCGAATCAAATAACACAGAAGCTAAAGTTTGGTTCACCAGAAACGTACCGGACACGACATCAGGGTCCGTTCTAGCTTCCTCCTGTGTCATGGTGAATGCCCTGGCGCTCGCCCTCGGTCCTTCACCTCCTGTCTTCTTCACCCGGAGCTCTCAGCCTAGGGCCTCTTACAATCCTGCTCATATGACCCTCTTCACCACAGTTATAGCATCGGACTATACGACAGTCCTTTGCCATGTGCCCCGCCTTCCACACTTGAAGCACAAGTTCGACCCAAACCTGCACTCCCCACTATGCTCCCTTCCACACTTGCCACACCTTCTCGACCCCGCACTCGACGTGACCACACGGCGGTCATCCACCCGTGCCTTCTTATTACCCGTCGAGGCATCACCCCGACCAAACCTCTTCCTCTGCCAGTTTCGATCACCACTGCTCTTCTTGCCACCTTCAGTCACCACCACCGTTCTCTCATCATACAGTCTCCCCGCCAAATCCACCGCCGACCTAAACGTGCTCGGCCAGGCAGCGATCATGTGCCTGCGAATATCCGCTGGCAAACCCTGAATATACCTCTTGATTTTCGGGACAGAGGTGTCACCTGATCCGGCACCAGACGTGCCATCTCGTTGAATTTGTGGTGTACTGTTGGTGTGTCATGGTTCCCGCCTCCAGTTGCAAGAACTCCCTTTCGACCTTGTCCATTTCCCGATGAGGACAAAACTCCTTAATCACCAACTTTTTCAGCTTAGACCATCTCATCCTCCCAATGGCCCTGCTACCCTCGGCTTGGACAATGTTGTCCCACCAACACAGAGCCGAATCCACAAAAGAGTGGGTAGCGAACTTCACCTTCTGGTCTTCACGGCATTCGCTGATATCTAGAACAGCCTCCATTTCTCTCACCCACTGGTGAGCAGCAGCAGAAGCGCCGTTTCCATCGGAAGTTGGGGCTTGCATCTCATAAACGCCCCGTAGTTACAGCCTCGTACCACCTCTTGCATGGGCTCATCTTCTTCTTCCTCATTATTAGAGAAAATTGTTTCAGGCTCCGGTTGATCCCACTCCCCCGAGGCCCTGTTTCTCTCCCTTCTTTCTCCTTCCTTCACAGCCTTGATGACTACGGTCACCACAGACGGTAAGATTGTCTGCATGACCTGATGTACTTCTTCAACAACAGCCTCCTTTACCGAGGCCCTCAAGTTTGCACTCTCATCCCCAGCCTCCGGATGAAGGGTCTCAGGTTCTTCAGGAACCACCTTCTCAATCTAGGCCTTCCTCTTTTAGGTCGCATATCAGCATCAGGCCCACCACGACCTCCACCCCTAGAAGCTTTAAAGGATCTACCACCAGCCATTCTCTATATCACACTGAAAGATTCAAACACCAACACGGTCATTCAAGGAAACAGCTCAGTTCATGTCAAGTATAGTAAGTCCCTAATTACAGTGGCCAGTTGTGATTAGCCACTTACTTTACTCTTCATACCCCAAGCATCACCTGTCCTGACTACATCAGTATTTAAATCTACATACAACACATAACCACATACCATGCGCACATAAAACCGGTTAACTTTACGAAAATACCTGATGGCACGCAACTACTCAGATTGGCATCCCATTCCCTTGTCCGTCCCATTCTCAGTTTAAGTTAAGGTTTATTTGAAAATTTTACCTATTTCACTTACACTTTGGCTCTGATACCAACTTGTAAGGCCCCGTTCCCGGGACGCCTACAGTTGGTCATTCATCGCACATAAAACGCATAATTACATTTGCCTCATGAAAATATTACACGGAAACATTAAAAAATGACATCTCATTTCATTATAAACACTTTTTCCAAATAATACATCATTATCCGATTACAAAATACATGTTTGCATTACATCACAAAAGCATTATAAATGGATGCCATCCCAAAAGAGCCGAGTAGCCTTGCAGTGCCATCCTCAGCAATCATTACCTGCCAACTGGAAAACATATAAAAGTCAGCGTTGCTGAGTGAGTTCTAGTTTTATAATAAAACATACTTTGCTTTCATTAAAAGCTATTTCTTTTCTCATGCGATCATTCAACATACGTATACACAGATAATATCATTATTATCTTTCATTACATTCGTTAACTTTCGTTCTTTTCATACGTTCATTCTTCCGAGTCTGTTGCGATGACAGACTTGCTCACCTCAATAGCAATCTCAACGATTGCATGCTATCCGAGTCTGTTGCAACCATAGGGTTGCTCATCTCATTGCCAATCTCAACGATAGCACGCTATCCGAGTCTCTTGCAACAACAAGGTTGCTCACCTCATGGAAACATCAACGATAGCACGCTATTCGAGTCTATTGCAACAACAAGGTTGCTCACCTCATGGGCAATCTAACCGATTGCACGTTATCCGATTCTCTTGCAACACAGAGTTGCTCACCTCATATATGTGCTTGCAAGCCTTTCCTTTGTTCATTCATCATTCATTAATGCATGCATTACTTCGTGTTCCTCTTTCATTATCTTTCACTTTACGTTACATAATACTTCATTCATTCATTAACATGACGTAAAGCCACAAGAAAGATAAACATGCATCATAATAAGGAACATATCATACGCAATCATCATCATCATACAAGGCAACATCATACAAACATAACATTCATAAACATGCAACATCATCATCATCATGCCCAACATACTCTCTAAGGTCATAACAGTCATCTTACATGCTCTTACGGGAACCTTTACGTCAAAACTTACATCTGCACTTTCCTCCGAAAGTCAGAAGTCGAACTACACTTTCCTTCGAGTGCAACAGCCCTATTCGGGCGTATGGACACCCTTCAGTCGCATGGCCTCCATGCGACTAAACATCATGCGGTTGGACTCATGCGGATGAACATTTGTGTGAATGAACCCAGTCGTGCGTATGGACCTCATGCGGATGGAACTAATGCGAATGACCACCTATGCGACTGACCTCATGCGAATGGACTCATGCGACTAAGCACCTATGCGACTGGACCCTCAGTCGTATGACTCCCCATGCGACTAGACTCCCAATCGTGCGAATGAAACCTTAGTCGTGTGAATGAACCTCAATCGCCTCTCAATCGGCTGTATGGCCTTCATTCGGTCGCATAGCCCTAGCTGATGCAGAATGGAGTTCATCCCGAACCCAATCTGCCATTTTCGGCCTCCAAGCTCATCCAAACCCATTCTAAACCTAAATCAACCATCTTAGACCTTAGGAATGCATACCACAATACCATACAAGCACACACAAGCCCGGAAACATACTCTAAACGCATCACACGCAACACACCCAAATGGGTCAAACACATACACATACAAAAACGGGTTTTTTGATGCTTTGCAACCCAATATCGGTTGAAACAAAGTAAAAGTGGGGTCCTAGAACTCACACAAATGAGCACAACGACAAGGGCTTCGATTTGACTCGCTACACGACGATTTTGGCCACTTGAACTGACCCGAACCGGCACTTTTTCCTCTTTTCTTCCTTTCTCTTCCTCTCCTCTCTTGATGGCTGATTTGTGAGTGTGGGGGAGAGGGTAAGGGCTGCCCTCTCCCTTATATACTCCCACTCACCCGACTTTCTTTCGTTGGCGAGTTTAGTCCCTCGACTTTGGACTTTATTTTCTTTTTCTTCCTTCGTCGGCTTCAAAATAATAAATAACCGGGTGTTACAATATTCATGTTCCTTGTTATGTATGATTATTTTCCCGTGGCTTTACGTTGAGTGTTAATGAATGAAATGAAAAGTATTATGTAAAGTAAAGTGGAAGATAATAAAAACAGGAACGTAATGAAAGAATGCATGCATTAATGAATGAATGAAAGTAAGAAAAGCTTGCAAGCAAATGTATGGAGGTTCACACCCAATGAAGGGTGTTAGCTCAACCGTATGCGGGTTAGCTACCCCGGAAGGATGCACACTGGGACTGATCCACGTGATTAAGCAAATGTATGGAGGTTCACACCCAATGAAAGGTGTTAGCTCAACTGTGTGCGGGTTAATTACCCCGGAAGGATACACATGGGGTTTAATCATTGTGATTGACCATATGTATGGGACCCTTGTCACTTACCCTAGGTACTGGAGTCAGCTTCGTGCACAATGTTCGGGGTCTATGAAAGACCTCAGGCCTAGTACCCGCTTTATGCATGACGGTGGGGTGAAGGACATGGCATTGGTTCGAATGAAAGTAATGAATTAATGACGAATGTACGGATTGAACGAAAGGAAAATGAAGATAATAATGATATTATCTATGTGTACGTATAATGTGTGATCATGTACGAAAGTAAAGAATGTTTTTTAAAAGGAAGAAAAGTATAATTTATTTTAAAACTAGAACTCACTCAGCAACGCTGACTTTTATGCATTTTCCAGTTGGCAGGTGAGCATTGCTGAGGATGGCGCGGGGTAGCTACTTGGCATTTTTGGATGCCATTCTTTTGTTTAATGTTTTTGCATTGTAATGTGAACAAACGATGTTTTGTAACGAATGTTCTATTAACTTGCAAAAGCATTTATATTGAAATGATTGGCCAGCTATAACTTTTGCAAGTTAATACAACACTCGTTACAAAACATCATTTGTTCGCATTACAATGCAAAAACATTAAACAAAAGAATGCCATCAAAATGAGCCGACTAACCGTCCCGTGCCATCCTTAGCAACATTACCTGCCAACTGGAAACACATAAAAGTCAGCGTTGCTGAGTGAGTTCTAGTTTTAAGTAAAACATACTTTACTTTCATTAAAACCGTTCTTTACTTTTGCATGTGGTCACACATCATACGTACACATAGATAATATTATTATTATCTTCATCTTTCATTCATTAACTTTCATTCATTCATGCTTTCTTACTTTCATTCATACGTTCATCTTTACTTCTTTACATTCCATCCAAAACCATGAACTTTACCCCACCGTCATGCATAAAACAGGTACTGGGCCGAGGTCTGTCATAGACCCCCCGTCATGGCGCACAGCAGCCTGGCCACAGTACCTAGGGTAAATTCAAGTGTATCATTGTCATGTGTTATACCTACCGTCATGCATAAAACAGATACTAGGCCAAGGTCTATCATAGACCCCCCGTCATGGCGCACAGCAGCCTGACCATAATATCTAGGGTAAGCGACAAAGGTTCTATACAAATGGTCGGTCATAAAGACGGACCCCAGTGTGCATCCTCCTCTGGGGTAGCTAACCCGCACATCGTTGAACTAACACCCTCATTGGGCGTGTTTCCACATACAAGGCTTGCAAGACTTACTTTTCTTTCCTTCGTTCATTAATGCATGCATTCTTTCATATCTTCCACTTTACGTTACATAATATTTTTCATTTCATTCATTAATCATTCAACGTAAAGCCATGGAAAAAAAATCATACATAATAGGAACATAAACATAAACATACAACATCACCATACATGGCATCATCATACATGCATAACATACACCATACATACCATCATACATCACATATATGCCCATCATAACATCTATGACCTCTAAAAGTCAACTTACATAACCCCCGGGAATCTCCCAAGTCACATCCTACATTTACCCTTTTCTCCCGAGAATCAGATAATAAACTAAATTCTTCCGGGTGCATAAGCCCTATTTGGGCGTATGCACACCACTCAGTCGCATGGCCATTCCAAACGCATGAGGACACTTAGGCGTATGGACACTATGGGCGAATGGACACTATGGGCGAATGGACACTTATGCGTATGGAGAGCTTCCATACACATGAACACTTAGGCGTATGGACCCTCAGTCGCATAGCCTTCAGTTGCATGACTTTCAGTCATGTGACCTTCAGTCGCATGACCATTCGGCCGTATGACCTTCAGTCGCATAACTTTCAATCGCATGCCTTCCAGGCGCATGAACTTCAGTCGCATGACTTCCATGCGTATGACCCTCAGTCGCATGGCACCCATGCGCGTGGACCTCAATCGCATGCCTTTCGGTCGTATGGCCTCCAGTCGCATGCCATTCAGTCGCATGGCTTTCAGTCGCATGAGCCCTAGCTGATGCAGAATGCAGTCTTCTTCGAACCTAATTTGCAATTTGCGGCCTCCAAACCCTCTCAAACATGTTCTAAGCTCAAATCAACCATCCTAAACCTTAGAAACACCTACCACAACACCATTCAAGCACAACCAAGCCCGAAATCAAACCCCACCCGAAACACACACATACGGGTTCATCACCCAACACTTCAAAATAATTTTTGCTATATGTTCCAGCCTCAAAATCAGTCAAAAACATGTAAAAGAGGGGTCCTAGAACTCACATTAACAACCCCTTAGGTAAAGTTTCACACAAACTCGCTAAACCTCGACTTTTGCACCTTGAATCCTTCAAAAACCCGAACTTTGCTCTTTCTCCCTTTCTCCCTCTCTAGAACCGAATGAAAAGGGTGTATGGGAGAGTGGTGTGGGCAGCCATGCCCTTATGCACCCACTCTTTCATAGTTTTTCTTCTTTTGGCAAGATTGGTCCCTCGACTTGGACTTTATTTCTTTTCTTTCTTTTTCTTTGGCTTCAAAGAAAATAACCGGGCGTTACAAGTCCACCCCCCTTATATAGGTTTCGTCCCCGAAACCTGTTATTCCTCGAACAATTGTGGGTAATGTTGTTTCATCTCTCCTTCAGTCTCCCATGTAGACTCCGATCCCTTTTGGTGCTTCCACTGTACACGCACAAGAGGAACCACTTTATTCCTCAACCTCTTCTCTTTACGATCGATGATCGCCACTGGTTGCTCCATATAATTGAGCCGTTCATCTACCTCGATATCCTCCAGTGGTACACCCATATCCTCGTCTGCTAAACACTTTCTCAGATGAGATACATGGAATGTCGGATGAATTCCACTTAACTCCTCTGTTAATTCTAGTCTATAGGCCACCTCTCCTACTCGAGCAATGATTTGGCCCTATGTACCTCGGGCTCAACTTGCCTCGCTTTCTGAACCGAATGATACCCTTCCAAGGTAAGACTTTCAACATAACTCTATCACCCACCTGGAACTCAATCGGTCTACGTCGTTTATCAACATACGACTTCTGTCTGTCTTTGGCTGCCTCGATCACCTCTCCTTTCTAGCTTCTCAGTCGTAGCCTCGATCACCTCGACGCTCCCCAACTCCTTCTGACCAATGTCACCCCAACAAACAGGAGTTCTACATCTCCTACCGTATAGCATCTCATAAGGAACATACCAATACTGGCGTGATAACTGTTGTTATATGAGAACTCGGCTAACGGTAAGTGGTCATCCCAACTTCCTCCAAAATCAATGACGCATGCCCGAAGCATATCCTCCAGCGTCTGAATCGTCCTTTCTGATTGACCATCCGTCTGAGGATGATAAGTCGTGCTAATATGTAACCTCGTCCCCATTGCGTCGTGGAATTTCTTCCAAAATTTAGATGTAAACCGGGTGTCACGATCAGACACAATAGACACTGGCACACCATGACGAGTTACAATCTCTTTAATGAACAAATCTGCCAACCTCTCAGATGAATATGACTCGCGGATCGGTAGGATGTGAGCACTCTTTGTCAAACGATCAACAATCACCCATATAGCATCATACCTTCGCGCGGTACGCGGAAGCTTCGTAATAAAATCCATGGTGATGTGCTCCCACTTCCACTCCGGTATATTCAAAGGTTGAATCTTTCCATACAGCTTTTGGTGCCGGCCTTCACTTGTAAACAAGTAAGGCATTTACTCACATACTCCACCACATCACGCTTCATACCCGGCCACCAATAATCTTTCTTCATGTCTTGATACATCTTTGTAGCACCGGGATGAATAGAGTACCGAGTCTTATGAGCTTCATCCATGATCTTCACACGTAGATCCCCAAATAGGATTCCACATTCGCCCGAATCGGGTTCTAACACCGAGTGTGTTTTCACCTAACTCCGCAACCAGACCTCTCATTCTTTCGGACCTAAGATGATCTTTTTTCAATGCATCATCCTTAAACTCCTTAACTTGCTTCATCACATCCGAATCGGCTCAGGTCTCTCCTTTCGGCCAAGGGCATCCGCCACCACGTTGGCTTTGCCCGGATGGTAATGGATCTCGCAATCATAGTCTTTTATGAGCTCCAACCATCTCCTCTGCCTCATGTTCAAGTCCTTCTGCTCGAAGAAGTACTTCAAGCTCTTATGGTCAGTGAAGATGGTGCACTTCGTCCCGTACAGGTAGTGCCTCTAAATATTTAACGCAAAGACCACGACTGCTAGCTCCAAGTCATGAGTAGGATAGTTAACCTCATGAATCTTCAACTGTCGGGATGCATAGGCTAGAACCTTTCCTCTCTGTATTAACACACACCCCAACCCCGAGTAGGAAGCATCAGAATAAACCACCAGATCTTCACTTCCATCGGGTAACAACAAAACAGGAGCTTGAGTCAATCTCGTCTTTAATTCCTCGAACGCCTTCTCTTGAGCTTGACCCCATACAAACTTTACATCTTTACGGGTCAACTTGGTTAGTGGAGAAGCGATCTTAGAGAAGTATTGAGTAAACCTTCGGTAATAGCCCGCCAAACCCAAGAAACTACGAATCTCGGATGGCGTCTTTGGAGACTTCCATTGCATCACAGCCTCCACCTTTGCCTGATCCACCATAAACCTTCAGGATTCACCACGTGACCCAAGAATTGAACCTCACACAACCAGAACGCGCACTTGGAGAACTTAGCATACAACTTCTCCTTTCTCAACGCTTCCAATACCTCTCGAATGTGACCGACATGCTCATTCTCACTCCTCGAATAGATCAGGATATCATCAATAAACACGATCACTGATTTATCCAACATCGACCGACACACTCGATTCATCAAGTCCATAAAAGCAGTTGGCGCGTTGGTCAAACCAAATGACATAACGAGGAACTAGTAGTGACCATAACGCGTGCGAAAAGCTGTTTTAGGAATATCCTGCTCTTTCACCTTTAGCTGATGGTAGCCCGATTGAATATCTATCCTTGAGAACCAACTGGCACCTTGAAGCTGATAAAACAAATCATCAATCCTCGGTAACGGGTACCAATTCTTCACTATCAACTTGTTCAGATCATGGTAGTCTATGCACATCCTCATACTACTGTCCTTCTTCTTCACAAATAAGACCGGAGCACCTCAAGGAGAGATACTCGGTCTAATGAACCCCTTATCAAGCAGCTCTTGTAATTGCTCCATCAACTCCTTTATCTCTGTCGGAGCCAACCGATACGGTGCCTTGGCTACAGGTTGGGCACCTGGTATCAAATCAATCTGAAACTCGATCTCACAGTTAGGTGGCACTCCTGGTAAGTCTTCAGGAAATACATCTAGAAAGTCACACACAACCGGTACTTCGGATAGTTGTGGTGTTGGCGTATCCACATCCTTTACATAGGCCAAGTAGGCACTACATCCACGCCGCATACACTTTCCCGCCACCGCCATTGAAGTCACTTTAGGAATTGTAGTGACCCGATCACCATAAACCGTCACCAAACTCCCGTCGGCGCTGTCAAACAAATCATCTTCTTGCGACACATAATGTTCGCCTTGTAGTCCGCTAACCAATCTATCCCAAGGAATACATCGAAACCACCTAAGGTCATCACGAATGGTCTGACAGGAAACTTGTGACCCTCTAATTCCACATCATAACCTTCTATCATCTCAGAAATCTTATAGACTTACCTATGGTAGTTTCTACATCAAAGGGCGCATCAACTCTCCTACTACTAACAGGCAGTTTAGCACAGAAAGCAGCAGAAATAAAACTTTTACTGGCACCAGAATCAAACAACACAGAGGCTAAAGTTTGGTTTACTAGAAACGTACCTGACACAACATTAGGGTCCGTCCTAGCCTCCTCCTGCGTCATCATAAACGCTCTGGCGCTCGCCCTCTGTCCTTCCCCTCCAAGCTTCTTCCTCCCGAACCTTCAGTCCTCGGCTTCTTGCAGTCCTACTCATATGACCACCTTCCCCACAGTTAAAACATCTGACCGCACGACAGTCCTTTGCTATATGCCCCATCCTCCCACACTTGAAGCATAAATTCGATCCCAACCTACATTCTCCGACATGCTCCTTTCCACATTTGCCACACTTCTTCGACCCTGCACCAGATGTGACCACCCGACGGTCATCCACCCGTGCACTCTTGTTACACGTCGGGGCACCACCCCGACCAAACCTCTTCCTGTTCCAATTCTGGTCACCACCAGCCTTCTTGCTGCCTTCAGCCACCACCATAGTCCTTTCATCATACAACCTCCCTGCCAAGTCAACCGCCGACCTGAACGTGCTCGGTCGGGCGGCGATCATGTGTCTGCGAATATCCGCTAGCAAACCCTGAATATACCTCATAATCTTTCGCGATAGAGGCGTCACTTGATTTGGCACCAGCTGTGCCATCTCATTAAACTTGGTGGTGTATTGTTGATGTGTCATTGTTCCCGCCTGCAGCTGCAGGTATTCCCTTTCTACCTTATCCATTTCTCTATGAGGATAGAACTCCTCAATTACCAGCTTCTACAATTCACACCACCTTATTCTCCTAATTGCCCGACTGCCCTCGGCTTGGACAATATTGTCCCACCAACACAGAGCCGAGTCCATAAACGAGTGGGCAGCAAACTTCACCTTCTGGTCTTCTTGGCACTCGCTAATATTCAGAACAGCTTCCATTTCCCTCACCCATCGGTGAGCAGCGGCAGCAGTGCCATTTCCATCAAAAGTAGGGGGCTTACACCTTTGAAATGCCCCGTAGTTACAGCCTCGTGCCGCCTCCGGCGCAGGCTCTTCTTCCTCTTCTTCATCATCGGAGAGAACCGTTTCGGTCTCCGGCCCCTCCTGTCCTCCCGCAGACCTGTTCCTTTCTTTCCTTTCTCCTTCCCTTACAGCCTTAATTACTTCAGTCACCACAGACGGTAAGATCGTCTGCATGACCTGATGAACTTCTTCCACAACAGCCTCCTTTACTGAGGCTCTCAAATTGGCGCTCTCATCTCCGCCCTCCGGATGAGGGGTCTCGGGTTCTTCAGGAACCACCCTTTCGACTCTAGGTCTTCCTCTTTTGGGTCGCGGTTCAGCACCACTTCCACCACGACCTCCACCACGCGAAGCCTTAGATGATCTACCACCAGCCATCCTCTAACACACTGAAAGATTCAAACACCAACACGATCATTAAAGGGAACAGCTCAGTTTATGTCAAGAAAAGTAAGTCCCTAATTACAGTGGCCAGTTGTGGTTAGCCACTTATTTTACTCTTCATACCCCGAGCATTACCTATCCTGACTCATCAGTATCTAAATCTACAAGCAGTACATAAACCACAACATGCGCACGTAATACCGATTAACATTAAGAAAATACCTGATGGCACGCAGCTACTCAGATTGGCATCCCTTTCCTTTTCGTCCCATTTTCAGTTTAAGTTAAGATTTATTTTGAAAATTTACAAGTTTCACTTAAACTTTGGCTCTGATACCAACTTGTAAGGCCCCGTTCCCGGGACACTTACAGCTGGCCAATCATCGCACATAAAACATATAATTACATTAGCTTTAATAAACATTGCAGCGGAATCATTAAAACAACTTTTCATTTCAATATAAATGCTTTTGCAAGTTAATACAACACTCGTTACAAAACATCGTTTGTTCGCATTACAATGCAAAAACATTAAACAAAAGAATGCCATCCAAAATGAGCCGAGTAACCGTCCCGTGCCATCCTCAGCAACATTACCTGCCAACTGGAAACACATAAAAGTCAACGTTGCTGAGTGAGTTCTAGTTTTAAGTAAAACATACTTTACTTTCATTAAAACCGTTCTTTACTTTTGCATGTGGTCACACATCATACGTACACATAGATAATATTATTATTATCTTCATCTTTCATTCATTAACTTTCATTCATTCATGCTTTCTTACTTTCATTCATACGTTCATCTTTACTTCTTTACATTCCATCCAAAACCATGAACTTTACCCCACCGTCATGCATAAAGCGGGTAGTAGGTTGAGGTCTATCATAGACCCGCCGTCATGGCGCACAGCAGCCTAGCCACAGTACCTAGGGTAAATTCAGGTGTACCATTGTCATGTGCTATACCCACCGTCATGCATAAAGCGGATACTGGGCCGAGGTCTATCATAGACCCCCCGTCATGGCGCACAGCAGCCTGACCACAGTATCTAGGGTAAGCGACAAAGGTTCTATACAAATGGTCGGTCATAAAGACGGACCCCGGTGTGCATCCTTCTGGGGTAGCTAACCCGCACACCGTTGAACTAACACCCTTCATTGGGCGTAATTCCATATACAAGCCTTGCAAGACTTACTTTTCTTTCCTTCGTACATTAATGCATGCATTCTTTCATTATGTTGCTCTTTTTATTATTTTCCACTTTACGTTACATAATACTTTTCATTTCATTCATTAATCATTCAACGTAAAGCCATGGAAAAATAATCATACATAATAGGAACATAAACATAAACATACAACATCACCATACAGGGCATCATCATACATGCATAACATACACCATACATACCATCATACATCAATCATACATCACATATATGCCCATCATAACATCTATGACCTCTAAAAGTCAACTTACATAACCCCCGGGAATCTCCCAAGTCACAGCCTACATTTACCCTTTTCTCCCGAGAATCAGATAATAAACTAAGTTCTTCCGGGTGCATGAGCCCTATTTGGGTGTATGCACACCACTCAGTCGCATGGCCATTCCAGACGCATGAGGACACTTAGGCGTATGGACACTATGGGCGAATGGACATTTATGCGTATGGAGAGCTTCCATACACATGAACACTTAGGCGTATGGACCCTCAGTCGCATAGCCTTCAGTCGCATGACTTTCAGTCGTGTGACCTTCAGTCGCATGACCATTCAGCCGTATAGCCTTCAGTCACATAACCTTCAATCGCATGCCTTCCAGGCGCATGAACTTAAATCGCATGACTTCCATGCGTATGACCCTCAGTCTCATGGCACCCATGCGCATGGACCTTAGTCGCATGCCTTTCGGCCGTATGGCCTCCAGTCGCACGCCATTCGGTCGCATTGCTTTCAGTCGCATGAGCCCTACCTGATGCAGAATGCAGTCTTCTTCGAACCTAATCTGCAATTTTCGGCCTCCAAACCCTCTTAAACATCTTCTAAGCTCAAATCAACCATCCTAAACCTTAGAAACACCTACCACAACACCATTCAAGCACAACCAAGCCCGAAATCAAACCCCACCCGAAACACACACATACACATACATACGGGTTCAACACCCAACACTTCAAAACGATTTTTGCTATGTGTTCCAGCCCCAAAATCAGTTAATAACATGTAAAAGAGGGGTCCTAGAAACTCACATTAACAACCCCTTCGAGTAAAGCTTCACACAAACCCGCTTTGTGCACCTTGAATCCTTCAAAAACCCGAAATTTGCTCTTTCTCCCTTTCTCCCTCTCTAGAACTGAATGAAAAGGGTGTATGGGAGAGTGGTGTGGGCAGCCATGCCCTTATGCACCCACTCTCCATAGTTTTTCTTCTTTTGGCAAGATGGTCTCTTCGACTTGGATTTATTTCTTTCTTTCTTTTTCCTTCTTTTTTTTTCTTTTTTTGGCTTCAAAGAAAATAACCGGGGGTTACAAATACTCTTTGGTGACGTATTAGATCTCGATTTAGGAAAACTTGGTTTTGCATAAAAAAATTCAATTTTTTTTAGGCGTCTGATAATAAGGACCATTAGGAGAAATATTTCCTTGTTTTCCACAATTGTAGCAAGATCTCCCTTCTACAGATTGAGGAAAACTTTTGTGTGATGTTGAGTTTAGTGAAGGTGTGAGATGTTTCTGGTTTGGTTTTGTCACTACTCTTTTAGATGTTTCATCTTTATTAACAAACTGAATTGTTTTAACATTTTGAACATCTTTAACTTGCACTTGGTTGGACTTTGATGATTAATACGTTTGTGGTTAACTGGTTTAGTCAGTTTGGGTTCTGAAATGGATGTTGGTGAACCTGACCTTACATTAACCCTTTTGAATGCATCATTCAAATTCTCAACTAGCATCTTGCCTTTTGCTTTCAAAGTAGCCTCCTACTGTTTAGTGTCAGATTTCACAGTCTCACTCGTGGAATCAGGATCACTAACTAGAGGAGTAGACACCACATGATCCTTAATTGGGTTGTTATTAATAGGTCTACATTTTGTATTTAAAAGGATTTCATGTGGTGGTGGCAGGACTTTGTATCCCAAACCTTCCCCATTGTTTCGTTCTTTCACTAAGTTCTGTACTATGTGAGAAGAACTGGCCCAACTATGCAGTTTTTGTTTTAATGAATTAACCTCGACTTCCAAAACTGCTTTCTCCTTTTGGTTTCTTCTAATGAATTTAAATAAAACTTTATATCATTAGATTGATTTAAGGCAACAACCTCGGTTTCCTTAGTTGTTTACCCAAAAGTTCTATCTTTTCTTTAAAACTACACTCATTTGTTTAATATACGATTAGCTTCAGTGCAGAGTTGTAAGTCATTTACTAAGTTATCATTGTGTTCTAATAACCTAGCAATTTTAGATCAATGCTTTCCCTAAACTTTTCACATTCAGAACAAGCATGTTTATTAAATAACTGATCTAAGGAACTTACCTGTGAGGAGTCAGTGAAATCAGCCATCAATGCAGAGGTTGACTATTCTGTTGTTGGAGTTTCTAAACTTGTTGCTTTGAGCTCTTCCTCAATCACGTGAGTTACCACGTTTACAGCTTTTTCTGAATCTGACATAGCTTGCTCAGCTACAATCTCACCTTTACTGGCAGACCCATCATCCAATGCTTTGATACAAGCAATGTTTGATTTTCAGGAGAGACAAATCAGAAGGAGCAGTCTTTTCCTTCATCACCTTGAGCAGTTAGTGCCTTAGTCTCTTTACTTGAAAAACTAGTTCCAACCATGTCTTTGTCTTGACGGTTGAAAGTAGGAAATGGGTTACCATTTCTCGTTTTCTTGGGCTTCACATAGTACAGAACTTAGTGAAAGAACGAAACAATGGGGAAGGTTTGGGATACAAAGTCGTGCCACCACCACATGAGATCCTTTTGAATACAAAATGTAGACCTATTAATAACAACCCAATTAAGGATCATGTGGTGTCTACTCCTCTAGTTAGTGATCCTGATTCCACGAGTGAGACTGTGAAATCTGACAGTAAAAAGAAGGAGGCTACTTTGAAAGAAAAAGGCAAGATGCCAATTGAGAATTTGAATGATGCATTCAAAAGGGTTAATGTAAGGTCAGGTTCACCAACGTCCATTTCAGAACCCAAACTGACTAAACCAGTTAACCACAAACGTATTAATCATCAAAGTCCAACCAAAGTGCAAGTTAAAGATGTTCAAAATGTTAAAACAATTCAGTTTATTAATAAAGATGAAACATCTAAAAGAGTAGTGACAAAACCAAACCAGAAACATCTCACACCTTCACTAAACTCAACATCACACAAAAGTTTCCTCAATCTGTAGAAGGGAGATCTTGCTACAATTATGGAAAACAAGGACATATTTCTCCTAATTGTCCTTATTATCAGACGCCCAAAAAGAAAATTGAACTTTTTGATGCAAAACCAAGTTTTCCTAAATCGAGATCCAATACGCCACTTAAGAGTATTAGTGAACCTAAAGTTCAAACAATAAGTCAGTCGTCTGTTTATCACAAACAGGCCTTACACAAAACTGGCTTATGGAAAGAAAAAATCAAGTATAGTGTCTGATAGTGAGGAGATTAAGAAGAAAGATATGTCCTCATCTTCTAAAGGACAATGGTTGAGTTTATGATGTGTGATTCCTCCGGGTCACCCAAGCCAGTTAAGGCCTTGGTCCCAAACCTGAACTAATCATTTCTTTGTATGTGCAGGGTGTCCACGACATCGCTATCACTAATACCTGGATTATTGATAGTGGGGCGTCCAGGCACATGACAGGGAATTTGTTTCTCCTTTTAACGTCAGACAAATTAAAAGGGGACATGTTTCATTTGCTGGGAATAAAGGAGGTTACATCACCGCTCAAGGCGAAGTGGGAAACAAGAAAGTGAAGTTTGACAAGGTCAACTATGTTCAACAACTATAGAACAACTTACTTTCAGTCTCCCAGATCTGTGATAAAGGATTCAAAGTTGTATTTGACAACAAGAAGTGCTACATGTTGAAGAAGGACTATGTGATTGAGGAGGATAAAGTTCTTATGTCAGCTTCAAGATATAACGACTTGTATGTCTTGGATCTATCAAAAGCCTCCACAACTGATCACACTGTTAATGCTTCCTATCAAAGGCAACTGAGAGGGATTCAATCTCCTGGCATAGGAGAATGGGACACATTAATCCAAGGAAGATGAATCATTTAGTTCAAAATGATTTAGTAAACAGAGTAACTGTCAAGAACTTCCAACTCCCGGATTTTTGTGTAGCATGTAAGAAAGGGAAACAGACCAAGAAGTCTCACAAGTCAAAGAAAGTTCATTCAATTGATCTTCCTCTTGAGCTTCTACACATGGATCTGTTTGGCCCTGTCAATACAAAGAGCATTGCTGGAGATCTGTATTGCTTTGTAGTAACGGATGATTACTCAAGATTCTCTTGGGTGATGTTTCTGAAAGCAAATTAGAAACTTTTGAATCATTCAAACATCTAGTTACTACTCTAGAATCACTCTACAAGCTGAAAGTAAGGCAGATTCGATCAGACAACGGCATAGAGTTCAGGAATCAGTGGATGGAGGCATACTGTAGAGAGAGGAATCGTTCATCAATTTACTTCTACCTACACTCCACAGATGAACGGAATTGCTGAAAGGAAAATCAGAGCCTGATAGAGACTGCCAGGACAATGCTAGCTGACTCGAAACTGCCTATTCAATTCTGGAATGAGGCAGTGGCTAATGCTTGTTACACGCTCAATCGAGTCTTAGTGGTCAAACGACATGGAAAAACTTGTTATGAACTCCTCCAGCGACGTAAACCCAACCTGGAGTATCTAGAACCGTTTGGCGCACCGTGCATGCTGCTGAAGAAAACTCAGTCAGGGAAATTTAGTGAGAAGGCAGAAGAAGGTATCTTTCTCGGATACAGCATACCAGACAAGAGAGTTTATAACAACTCAACGGGTCAAGTAGAAGTGTGGTGCAATGTTGATGTTCAAAGATACACCAACCCCCCTTCTGGAAAAGGACCCTCATTCTTCTTGACTATAATGGATTCTTCAAGTCCTTCAAAATCTACTACTTTCTCCCACTGATGATGAGCTTTCTGCGAGGATGATGTACAATGTTCTGAACGCTCCACTACCAGACTCAACATCAACGACTCCACTAGATGATACTTCTAGCCTTTCAGGGGGAGAGCTTGAAGTAAGTGATTCTTCTTCTGATGATGTCCACCCCGACCCCGGGCACCCCTGGGGTGTGGTGACGTGTTGGTACCTGTTTTGAATAAACAAAATATCTTTTTTTTTCACAGCGGAAGTCTAACAAAGGATTTTATATACATTGGGATTTAAACACCCACATTTATTACACATATAGCCAAAAGCTTTATTATTCCAAAACCCTTATTTTTTTATAGTACTTCCCGAGCCACGGGATTTTTTTTTTTTGCGCCTTAGACATTTAGCTTGACGATAGCCTTTATGCTAGCCATGGAGTAGGGTAGCCCTAGGTCTAGAGTGGGTACCCCACTGAACAAGATTAATTACCTGAAAATTTTTGAAAATAAAACGTCAACAATATGTTGGTGAATAACGCTTATATGACACGAAATAATTTTAAGCATGCTAATATCAATAAGCGTTAAATCACAGTTGGAATGGAATAGTAATTTATACTATCCAGAAATCCTCTTGCTGTACACTAATATAAATTGGTTCTGAGACTTGTAGGCCCTATCGGTAACCTTTTTAAGAATAACACTTCATCCCAATTTATATCAGAGCATTAATTAGACCACAATCTAATACGTATACAATTTGACCAAACCATATGTAAGCTCATATCCTGCTTGCTGCTCCATAAATTACTCTCTATGAGTATAAGCTTATTAATATATGCATGCATTTTGAAAATAAAACATTTATAAGTTTTATAAAAATAATAAACGTATTCACCTTGACGAAGCAGAGTAACAAATAGTGTTTGGCAGATCGTTGGGTTGTAAATTTGATGTAATTCGGGTTTTTATTCGTCGGGTCTTGGAATTTAAAACAGAAATATGAAAATTTATACGTAAGTTGCATGCTGTGTGTGTTGAAAGAGGAACGAGTGTATGTGTGTGTTTGAAGAGTGTGTGTGTTTGAAGAGTGAAGGATTCTGGTTGCATTCAAAGAAAATAAACTGAAACCATAACATTCTATTTATAGTTATAAAATTATGGTATACTCACATGTTTGATCCTTATCAACGTTCATATATATCTTTACATACATATATATATTATAATAATATATATACTTATTTACCAAAATGCCATCATATAATTATAATATGTTTTTATCTCATAACTTTTAAAATATGACGTTTTATAAAAATTTGAAAATGTCGTTAGAATCTGCTAATGATTCTGAACGTTTCTACCTAAGTTTCGTTAAAAACGGAGTAAAAATTAAATATGTCGTAATTTAAATTATTTATTTACTCAACTAGGGTTAGGGTTAAACATTTTATTAAAATTATAAGTGCTAGGCTAAGCTTATACGAAGCTTACAAATTACTCGCTTACTAATATTCAGTTTATTCGTAATATAATAATACAGGGTGTTACAGTCTCCCCACCTTTATAAAAATCTCGTCCTCGAGATTTATTGGAAGAGATGTGGATATTTTTTCATCATTTCGGTACTCCAGCTCCCATGTATATTAGGACCATGCCTAGAGTTCCATTTCACTTTGACTAACACGAGCTTCTTTCTTTTTAGTCGCTTTTCTTGACGATCTTCTATCTGCAACGGTTGCTCGACGAATTTCAACTCTTTATCTATTTCTACATCTTTTAGTGGTATTTTTAGAGTTTCGTCTGCTAAGCATTTACGCAGATTGGATACATGAAATACATCGTGTATTCCACTCATCTCTTCTGGTAACCTTAATCGATATGCCACTGGCCCAATTTGTTCTAGAATTCGAAAGGTCCGAAGAAACGTGGGCTTAACTTTCCTTTCTTTCCGAATCGAACCACACCTTTCCTAGGTGAAACTTTTAATAATACTTTATCGCCTACAGCGAACTCTAGTGGTTTCCTTCTATGATAGCGTATTTCTTTTGTCGTTCTCTTGCTAATCTCAAACGCTCACGAATCTGCAATTGTCAGTGGTTTCTTGAACAATTTCAGGTCCCTGACAAGGACTGTCTCCAACCTCAGACCAAACATATAGGGGTTCTACATTTTCTACCATACAAGGCTTTTTCAAATGGCGCTGCATCGATACTTGCGTGATAACTATTATTATAAGCAAATTCAATTAATGGCAGATGATCATCCCAACTACCACCTATGTCAATCACGCAGGCTCGCAGCATATCTTCAAGAGTTTGGATGGTTCTCTCACTTTGCCCATCAGTTTGTGGATGATATGCAGTACTAAGATGAAGTTTTGGAAACTTTGCCAAAATCGAGAAGTGAATCGACTATCGCGATCTGACACTATGGACAATGGCACACCATGTAACGACACGATATTATTGACATAAAGTTGTGCCAACTTATCCATGGAGTGCGTCTCTTTCATTGGAAGAAAATAGGCAGACTTTGTAAGTCTATCAACAATAACCCATATTGTATCATTCCCACGACTGGTTCGTGGTAATTTAGTGATAAAGTCCATGGTTATCATTTCCCATTTCCAAACTGGCAGTTCCAACTGTTGCAATAAACCAGAGGGCTTCTGGTGTTCTGCTTTAACTTGTGAACAAGTTAAGCATTTTGCAACATATAAAGCTATATCTTTCTTCATGCTAACCCACCAGTAATTACTTCTCAGATTATTATACATTTTGTCACATCCCGGATGCATTGCATATTTGGATTTGTGAGCCTCTTCAAGGATCCTTTCTCTAAGACTGCCGGCGATCGGTACCCATATACGCTTATTCATTCTGAGAATTTCATCATTTCCTTTGGTTAGTTGATTAAGAATATTTCTTATACCTTCCTTTTCAATATTCTCTTCATTCAAAGCTAAGACTTGAGCATCCTTAAGCTGATCTATCAAGTCAATTTGTAACTTGAGTTGTAGAGCACGTACTCGTTTTCGCCTTTCATGCTCTTTTCTGCTTAATGCATCAGCTACTACGTTGGCCTTTCCCTCCTGATAGCATATTTCGCAATCATAATCACTTAGGACTTCTATCCAACGTCTTTGCCTCATGTTTAATTCCTTCTGATCAAAGATATATTTCAATCCCTTGTGATCAGTGTAAATAGTGAATTTGGCTCCATAGAGATAGTGCCTCCATAACTTTAATGCAAAAATTATGGCACCAAGCTCTAAGTCATGAGTTGGATGACCTATTTCATTTCTCTAAGTTGACGAGAGGCATATGAGATAACTTTATCTCGCTGTATTAACACACACCCAAAGCCAGTATGTGATGCATCACAGTGTACAACAAAGTCTTCATTGCCTTCAGGTAACGCTAAGATTGGTGCATTTGTCAAATGTTCTTTTAGGATTTTGAAAGCTTTGATTTGTTCCGGACCACATTAAAATTTGACATCCTTTCGAGTTAATTTTGTTAAAGGGGTCGTAATTCGAGAGAAGTCTTTTATGAAACGACGATAATATCCAGCTAATCCTAAGAAGCTGCGTACTTCTGTAGGTGTTTCTGGATTTTTCCATTTAGAAATGGCTTCTATCTTTGTTGGGTCTACTTGAATTCCATTAGTATTGATGACATGCCCAAGAAATTGTACCTCCGTTAACCAAAATTCACATTTAGAGAATTGGCGTACAGTTTCTCTTGTCTTAACATTTCAAGTAGTACTCTGAGATGAGTTTTATGCTCTTCTTCACTTTTGGAATAGATAAGTATATCATCTATGAAGACGATAACAAACTTATCCAGATACGGTCTACAAATTCGGTTCATCATATCCATGAATGCGGCCGGGCATTAGTAAGTCCAAACGGCATCACTGTGAACTCATAATGTCCATACCTTGTTCTGAAAGCTGTTTTCGGAATATCTTCCTCTTGAACTTTCAATTGGTGATAACCTGATCTAAGATCAATTTTCGAGAAATAACAGGCTCCTTGGAGTTGATCAAACAAATCGTCAATTCGAGGTAGCGGATATCGATTTTTAATTGTAACCTTGTTCAACTCCCTATAATCGATGCACATTCATTGACCCATCTTTCTTCTTAACAAATAAAACTGGAGCTCCCCATGGCGATGAACTAGGTCGAATAAAACCTTTTTCCAATAATTCTTCTAATTGTTTCTTTAGTTCCGCCATTTCTGTTGGTGCTAATCGATATGGGGCTTTTGCAATCGGTGCAGTACCAGGTACCAGATTAATCTTAAATTCTACCTCTCTTTCTGGCGGTATTCCTGGCAACTCATCAGGAAATACATCTGTTCAGCAACTACTGGCACATCTTTAATTATACGTTCTTCTTTTCCTTGACCGAAACGGAAGCTAGATAATTTAGGCAACCTTGTTTTAAATACTTTACCGCTCTAATTATTGATATGATGCCGATCTGATTGGCCTGTTTCTCACCATGAATAGTTACTGGTTCCCCGCTCGGGGTTCGGAGCATGATTGTCTTGAGGTTACAATTTATACAGGCTTGGTTCTTAGCTAACCAGTCCATTCCTAGGACAACATCAAATCCAGCCAATGACATGGGTAAAAGTCGTACGGGAATATCATGCCCGTTCAAGGTTATAACACAACCGAATTATTAGCCATTTCTACGTTGATAGTCCGTCTTAGATTAGCTAGAGGTATATTTAATAATTTACAAAATTTATGATCAATGAAACTTTGGTTTGCTCCTGAATCAAATAATACTCTAGCATAAGTGTTATTAACGAGAAACGTACCAGTCACGACGTCTGGTATATCGGTGGCTTCTCGAGAATTTAGGACAAAAGCTCGAGTGCTCCTTTTTGCTCCTCCCTCACCTTTCGTGATTTCTTTCACGGCCTGCTTCAACTTGGGACAATCCGAACGAAAGTGTCCCCGTTCACCACAATTAAAACAAACTCCAGTGGCCTTTGGGTTTGGACAGTTCTCAGTAGCATGTCCTGTAGCTTTACAGTTCTGACAGAATGCAAACTGCTCGAAAAGACATTTTCCTGCATGTCTCTTCTTGCAAATTCTACATTCGGGGTGGGTTATCGTAGACGACCTCTTTCCCGAGTTCCTTGTATCCTTCCTCCACACTTGTTCTCCTTTTGCTACAATTTCTTTCTTCCTCGCCTCCTTCCTAGTTTCGTATCATACCGTCTGTCATTAAACCGGCTAATTCCATGGCCGATTCAATAGTTTGAGGCATGGCTGCCTTCACGGTATCCCTGATTTCACATACCAGTCCCCAAATGTATCGACTTATAAAATTGCATTCAGGGGTGACTAGATGTGGAACAAACCTCGAGTATTCTAGAATTTTTGTGTTATAACTTTGAATATCATCACCGATCATCCTTAAATTCAGAAACTGGCCCTCGATCTTTTCTCGTTCGTTCATTGGGCAGAACTTCCGAGTAACGAGGGTTGCAAAGTCATCCCAGGGCATTTCATAAACCGACTCACCTCGTGTAGCGACAAGGGAGTTCCACCATTCGAGTGCGCCGTCTTTAAATAGTCCTGAAGCGAACAGAACTTTATCACCTTCAGCACACTTACATCTTTTCATTACCGACTTTACTTTCTCTAGCCATCTGACTGCTACTGCCGCTCCCTGTGAACCAGAAAACTCTTCTAGCTTGCATGCCTGAAACGTTTTGTAGTCGCAGTACGTTTCTTTTAGCTTTTTCAGGGGTTCTTCAGTGTCAGAATCTCCATTACTACTTTCATTGGGAATCTCGATAACTTTTCCCTTTTAGTCTCGAGCATTTTTCTTTTTAAGTTTTCGACTTTTTCTTTATCTTTTTCTACCTTATTTGCCTTTTTCTGTTCTTCCATAGCGGCGACTAATCTTGGAATTGCATTAAAATTCCCTGATCTATTAGTTGCATAACTGTTTTCATTAAGGACAGATTCACTAGCATTTGGATCTTCAGCCGACGTATCTCCATGATCCATTTGATTGTGTAGAATTTCGCTTTGATTGATTGTCCCGACATTCTACAACCATTTAATAGAAAAAAAAATATTTAACACACGGATTGCAAAATCGAACTATTTTATAACCAAAAATGATTTTGCAGTTACATCGATTCTACCATCGTTACTATCGTACTACATATATTATACATCTACCACACGTATACTACATCAAACATATTAGTGTATACGTACATATATAATACATATATAATTATGTATGCTTCTAATATAGATAGACTCTTCCTCGGATCAACCCTTCTTCCATTCACATCCTTTCTGCTCCAACCAATTTCCTACTTGACACAACCTTTCACCTGCTTTTATCTTTTTCTCTCTTTCTATTGCTTGTAACTTCTTCAACTCGTCATTCTCGTGAAACGACCTGTATAGCAAATCGAGTATGGACCCATCGTGTTCCTCTGCCAGTTTGTAGCGCGGGGTGGCTGCCTCTTTCCGTGATAACTTCATGGTACACTGAATCTGTAGGCTAGACGTCTAGGTGATTTTGTGCAAATTCCCTACGTCATCTTGGAAAAAGCCGGTACCACGGAATGTCCTCCTCCTCGTCGTCTCTTCTTTTTCTTCAATCGTCAGCATTATATGCAGCCTCCTTATATGCTTCTTCTACATCTTGGAATTATAACGAAATACTTCCGATGTGCTGTGTACCCTCATCCTAGGTTTTTGTGACCTACTAGTTCCTTCTCCAAATGAGATTGTTTTATGAGTTTCTAAAAGAACTGGAGGGGTGTTATAGTTCCAGATGTTTGGTTCCTCGTACAGAAAACTAGTCACGGGTTCCATGGTTTCTTGTACGTATGTACTAGCCAGTGGATCAGTCATCCAATTATCTTCGATATGTTCTTCGGGCACACCAAACTGGAAAGCGGTGTCTAAAAAGGTTACGGGGTCTAGGGATGTTCCGTATGTCATAGGTTCTGGTACATATGTGATCATCAGATCATCGTTTATATGGGGTATATATTGTTATGGCCTGACATCCTGCAAGATGTTAAATATATATATATATATATATATTATATATATATATATATATATATCTAGATATATATATATATTCTCTATAATAATCTATATATCTATAAATATTCTTTCCAATATCTAATTCGCTATAACCGGTATCTGATCTATACCTATCACTATATCCTATATATCCCTATATATCTCATCTATTATATGGTATCTATATTTTCTAACGTTTGAATAATAATGATCCAATTACAAGGATCTTTTTCTCAGTTGGGTTAAGCTTAAATATTCGTTCCAAATATCTAATTCGCTAAAACCGGGGCTCTGATACCCCCTTTCACATATCCCACCCCGACCCCAAAACCCCCTGGGTTGTGGTGACGTTATTGGTACCTGTTTTGAATATAACAAATATATTTTTTTTTTGCGCCTTAAACATTTAGCTTGACGATAGCCTTTATGCTAGCCATGGAGTAGGGTAGCCCTAGGTCTAGAGTGGGTACCCCCCCGAACAAGATTAATTACCTGAAAAGTTTTGAAAATAAAACGTCAACAATATGTTGGTGAATAACGCTTATATGACACGAAATAATTTTAAGCATGTTAATATCAATAAAGGTTAAATCACAGTTGAAATTAGTAATTTATACAATCCAGAAATCCTCTTGCTGTACACTAATATAAATTGGTTCTGAGACTTGTAGGCCCTATCGGTAACCTTTTTAAGATTGACACTTCATCCCAATTTATCAGACGCATTAGACCGCAATCTAATACGTATACAATTTGATCAAACCATATGTAAGCTCATATCCTGCTTGCTCCCATAAATTACTCTCTATGAGTATAAGCTTATTATATATGCATGCATTTTGAAAATAAAACATTTATAAGTTTTATAAAATAATAAACGTATTCACCTTGACGAAGCAGAGTAACAACTTAGTGTTTGGCAGATCGTTGGGTTGTAAATTTGATGTAACTTCGGGTTTTTTATTCGTCGGGTTCTTGGATTTAAAACAGAAAATATGAAAATTTATACGTAAGTTGCATGCTGTGTGTGTTGAAAGAGGAACGAGTGTATGTGTGTGTTTGAAGAGTGTGTGTGTTTGAAGAGTGAAGATTCTGGTTGCATTCAAAAGAAAATAAATGAAACCATAACATTCTGTTTATAGTTACAAAATTATGGTATACTCACATGTTTGATCCTTATCAACGTTCATATATATCTTTACATACATATATTTATAATAATATATATACTTATTTACCAAATGCCATCATATAATTATAAATATGTTTTTATCTGATAACTTTTAAAATATGACGTTTTATAAAAATCTGAAAATGTCGTTAGAATCTGCTAATGATTCTGAACGTTTCTACCTAAGTTTCGTTAAAAACGGAGTAAAAATTAAATATGTCGTAATTTAATATTATTATTTACTCAACTAGGGTTTAGGGTTAAACATTTTAAAATTATAAGTGCTAGACTAAGCTTATACGAAGCTTACAAATTACTCGCTTACTAATATTCAGTTTATTCGTATATAATAAATACAGGGTGTTACAGACTGTAACACCCTGTATTATTATATATACGAATAAACTGAATTTAGTAAGCGAGTATTTGTAAGCTTCGTATAAGCTTAGTCTAGCATTATAATTTTAAAATGTTTAACCCTAAACCCTAGTTGAGTTAATAATAATATTAATTACGACATATTTAATTTTTACTCCGTTTTTAACGAAGCTTAGGTAGAAACATTCAAATCATTAGCAGATTCTAACGACATTTTCAGATTTTTATAAACGTCATATTTTAAAAGTTATCAGATATAAACATATTTATAATTATATGATGGCATTTTGGTAAATAAGTATATATATTATTATAATATATATATATATATGTATGTAAAGATATATATATATGCGTTGATAAGGATCCAACATGTGAGTATACCATAATTTTGTAACTATAAATAGAATGTTATGGTTTCAGTTTATTTTCTTTTGAATGCAACCAGAATCCTTCACTCTTCAAACACACACACTCTTCAAACCACACATACACTCGTTCCTCTTTCAAAACACACAGCATGCAACTTACGTATAAATTTTCATATTTTCTGTTTTAAATCCAAGAACCCAACGAATAAAAACCCGAAGTTACATCAAATTACAACCCAACGATCTGCCAAACACTAAGTTGTTACTCTGCTTCGTCAAGGTGAATACGTTTATTATTTTTATAAAACTTGTAAATGTTTTTTTTCAAAATGCATGCATATATTAATAAGCTTATACTCATAGAGAGTAATTTATGGGAGCAAGCAGGATATGAGCTTACATATGGTTTGATCAATTGTATACGTATTAGATTACGGTCTAATGCGTCTGATATAAATTGGGATGAAGTGTCAATCTTAAAAAGGTTACCGATAGGGCCTACAAGTCTCAGAACCAATTTATATTAGTGTACAGCAAGAGGATTTCTGGATTGTATAAATTACTAATTCCAACTGTGATTTAACCTTTATTGATATTAGCATGCTTTAAATTATTTCGTGTCATATAAGCGTTATTCACCACATATTGTTGACGTTTTATTTTCAAAACTTTTCAGGTAATTAATCTTGTTCGGTGGGGTACCCACTCTAGACCTAGGGCTACCCTACTCCATGGCTAGCATAAAGGCTATGTCAAGCTAAATGTCTAAGGCGCAAAAAAAAATATTTTTGCTATATTACAAAACAGGGTACCAACACGTCACCACCACCCCAGGGGTGCCCGGGGTCGGGTGTGACAGGTTGGTATCAGAGCCACCGGTTTTAGCGATTAGATATTTGGAACTAATATTTAAGCTTTAACCCCACTGAGAAAAAGATCCTTGTAAATTGGATCATTATTTATTTCATTCGTATTAGAAAAAAAAATATATTTAACATCTTGCAGGATGTCAGGCCATAACAATATATACCCCATTATAAACGATGATCTGATGATCACATATGTACCAGAACCTATGACATACGGAACCATCCTTAGACCCCTAACCTTTTTAGACACCGCTTTCCGTTTGGTGTGCCCGAAGAACATATCGAAGATAATTGGATGACTTATCCACTGGCTATAACATACGTACAAGAAACCATGGAACCCGTGACTAGTTTTCTGTACGAGGAACCAAACATCTGGAACTATAACACCCCTCCAGTTCCTTTAGAAACTCATAAAACAATCTCATTTGGAGAAGGAACTAGTAGGTCACAAAAACCTAGGATGAGGGTACACAGCACATCGGAAGTATTTCGTTATAATTCCAAAGATGTAGAAGAAGCATATAAGGAGGCTGATATAATGCTGACGATTGAAGAAAAAGAAGAAGACGACGACGAGGAGGACATTCCGTGGTACCGGCTTTTCCAAGACGACGGTAGGGAATTTGCAAAAAATCACCTAGACGTCTGGCCTACAGATTCAGTGTACCATGAAGTTATCACTGGAAAGAGGCAGCCACCGCCGCGCTACAAACCGGCAGAGGAACACGATGGGTCCATACTCGATTTGCTAGACAGGTCGTTTCACGAGAATGACGAGTTGAAGAAGTTACAAGCAATAGAAAGAGAGAAAAAGATAAAAGCAGGTGAAAGGTTGTGTCAAGTAGGAAATTGGTTGGAGCAGAAAGGATGTGAATGGAAGAAGGGTTGATCCGAGGAAGAGTCTATCTATATTAGAAGCATACATAATTATATATGTATTATATGTACGTATACACTAATATGTTTGATGTAGTATACGTGTGGTAGATGTATAATATATGTAGTACGATAGTAACGATGGTAGAATCGATGTAACTGCAAAATCATTTTTGGTTATAAAATAGTTCGATTTTGCAATCCGTGTGTTAAATATTTTTTTTTTCTATTAAATGGTTGTAGAATGTCGGGACCAATCAATCAAAGCGAAATTCTACACAATCAAATGGATCATGGAGATACGTCGGCTGAAGATCCAAATGCTAGTGAATCTGTCCTTAATGAAAACAAAGTTATGCAACTAATAGATCAGGGAATTTTTAATGCAATTCCAAGATTAGTCGCCGCTATGGAAGAACAAAAAAGGCAAATAAGGTAGAAAAAGATAAAGAAAAAGTCGAAAACTTAAAAAGAAAAATGCTCGAGACTAATAAGGGAAAAGTTATCGAGATTCCAATGAAAGTAGTAATGGAGATTCTGACACTGAAGAACCCCTGAAAAAGCTAAAAGAAACGTACTGCGACTACAAAACGTTTCAGGCATGCAAGCCAGAAGAGTTTTCTGGTTCACAGGGAGCGGCAGTAGCAGTCAGATGGCTAGAGAAAGTAAAGTCGGTAATGAAAAGATGTAAGTGTGCTGAAGGTGATAAAGTTCTGTTCGCTTCAGGACTATTTAAAGACGGCGCACTCGAATGGTGGAACTCCCTTGTCGCTACACGAGGTGAGTCGGTTTATGAAATGCCCTGGGATGACTTTGCAACCCTCGTTACTCGGAAGTTCTGCCCAATGAACGAACGAGAAAAGATCGAGGGCCAGTTTCTGAATTTAAGGATGATCGGTGATGATATTCAAAGTTATAACACAAAAATTCTAGAATACTCGAGGTTTGTTCCACATCTAGTCACCCCTGAATGCAATTTTATAAGTCGATACATTTGGGGACTGGTATGTGAAATCAGGGATACCGTGAAGGCAGCCATGCCTCAAACTATTGAATCGGCCATGGAATTAGCCGGTTTAATGACAGACGGTATGATACGAACTAGGAAGGAGGCGAAGGAAGAAAGAAATTGTAGCAAAAGGAGAACAAGTGTGGAGGAAGGATACAAGGAACTCGGGAAAGAGGTCGTCTACGATAACCCACCCCGAATGTAGAATTTGCAAGAAGAGACATGCAGGAAAATGTCTTTTCGAGCAGTTTGCATTCTGTCAGAACTGTAAAGCTACAGGACATGCTACTGAGAACTGTCCAAACCCAAAGGCCACTGGAGTTTGTTTTAATTGTGGTGAACGGGGACACTTTCGTTCGGATTGTCCCAAGTTGAAGCAGGCCGTGAAAGAAATCACGAAAGGTGAGGGAGGAGCAAAAAGGAGCACTCGAGCTTTTGTCCTAAATTCTCGAGAAGCCACCGATATACCAGACGTCGTGACTGGTACGTTTCTCGTTAATAACACTTATGCTAGAGTATTATTTGATTCAGGAGCAAACCAAAGTTTCATTGATCATAAATTTTGTAAATTATTAAATATACCTCTAGCTAATCTAAGACGGACTATCAACGTAGAAATGGCTAATGGGGAAACGATTAAGATTACCGAATTATTGGAAGGTTGTGTTATAACCTTGAACGGGCATGATATTCCCGTACGACTTTTACCCATGTCATTGGCTGGATTTGATGTTGTCCTAGGAATGGACTGGTTAGCTAAGAACCAAGCCTGTATAAATTGTAACCTCAAGACAATCATGCTCCGAACCCCGAGCGGGGAACCAGTAACTATTCATGGTGAGAAACAGGCCAATCAGATCGGCATCATATCAATAATTAGAGCGGTAAAGTATTTAAAACAAGGTTGCCTAAATTATCTAGCTTCCGTTTCGGTCAAGGAAAAAGAAGAACGTATAATTAAAGATGTGCCAGTAGTTGCTGAATTTACAGATGTATTTCCTGATGAGTTGCCAGGAATACCGCCAGAAAGAGAGGTAGAATTTAAGATTAATCTGGTACCTGGTACTGCACCGATTGCAAAAGCCCCATATCGATTAGCACCAACAGAAATGGCGGAACTAAAGAAACAATTAGAAGAATTATTGGAAAAAGGTTTTATTCGACCTAGTTCATCGCCATGGGGAGCTCCAGTTTTATTTGTTAAGAAGAAAGATGGGTCAATGAGAATGTGCATCGATTATAGGGAGTTGAACAAGGTTACAATTAAAAATCGATATCCGCTACCTCGAATTGACGATTTGTTTGATCAACTCCAAGGAGCCTGTTATTTCTCGAAAATTGATCTTAGATCAGGTTATCACCAATTGAAAGTTCAAGAGGAAGATATTCCGAAAACAGCTTTCAGAACAAGGTATGGACATTATGAGTTCACAGTGATGCCGTTTGGACTTACTAATGCCCCGGCCGCATTCATGGATATGATGAACCGAATTTGTAGACCGTATCTGGATAAGTTTGTTATCGTCTTCATAGATGATATACTTATCTATTCCAAAAGTGAAGAAGAGCATAAAACTCATCTCAGAGTACTACTTGAAATGTTAAGACAAGAGAAACTGTACGCCAAATTCTCTAAATGTGAATTTTGGTTAACGGAGGTACAATTTCTTGGGCATGTCATCAATACTAATGGAATTCAAGTAGACCCAACAAAGATAGAAGCCATTTCTAAATGGAAAAATCCAGAAACACCTACAGAAGTACGCAGCTTCTTAGGATTAGCTGGATATTATCGTCGTTTCATAAAAGACTTCTCTCGAATTGCGACCCCTTTAACAAAATTAACTCGAAAGGATGTCAAATTTGAATGGGGTCCGGAACAAATCAAAGCTTTCAAAATCCTAAAAGAACATTTGACAAATGCACCAATCTTAGCGTTACCAGGCAATGAAGACTTTGTTGTACACTGTGATGCATCACATACTGGCTTTGGGTGTGTGTTAATGCAGCGAGATAAAGTTATCTCATATGCCTCTCGTCAACTTAGAGAGAATGAAATAGGTCATCCAACTCATGACTTAGAGCTTGGTGCCATAATTTTTGCATTAAAGTTATGGAGGCACTATCTCTATGGAGCCAAATTCACTATTTACACTGATCACAAGGGATTGAAATATATCTTTGATCAGAAGGAATTAAACATGAGGCAAAGACGTTGGATAGAAGTCCTAAGTGATTATGATTGCGAAATATGCTATCAGGAGGGAAAGGCCAACGTAGTAGCTGATGCATTAAGCAGAAAAGAGCATGAAAGGCGAAAACGAGTACGTGCTCTACAACTCAAGTTACAAATTGACTTGATAGATCAGCTTAAGGATGCTCAAGTCTTAGCTTTGAATGAAGAGAATATTGAAAAGGAAGGTATAAGAAATATTCTTAATCAACTAACCAAAGGAAATGATGAAATTCTCAGAATGAATAAGCGTATATGGGTACCGATCGCCGGCAGTCTTAGAGAAAGGATCCTTGAAGAGGCTCACAAATCCAAATATGCAATGCATCCGGGATGTGACAAAATGTATAATAATCTGAGAAGTAATTACTGGTGGGTTAGCATGAAGAAAGATATAGCTTTATATGTTGCAAAATGCTTAACTTGTTCACAAGTTAAAGCAGAACACCAGAAGCCCTCTGGTTTATTGCAACAGTTGGAACTGCCAGTTTGGAAATGGGAAATGATAACCATGGACTTTATCACTAAATTACCACGAACCAGTCGTGGGAATGATACAATATGGGTTATTGTTGATAGACTTACAAAGTCTGCCCATTTTCTTCCAATGAAAGAGACGCACTCCATGGATAAGTTGGCACAACTTTATGTCAATAATATCGTGTCGTTACATGGTGTGCCATTGTCCATAGTGTCAGATCGCGATAGTCGATTCACTTCTCGATTTGGCAAAGTTTCCAAAAAGCCTTAGGAACAAAACTTCATCTTAGTACTGCCTATCATCCACAAACTGATGGGCAAAGTGAGAGAACCATCCAAACTCTTGAAGACATGCTGCGAGCCTGCGTGATTGACATAGGTGGTAGTTGGGATGATCATCTGCCATTAATGGAATTTGCTTATAATAATAGTTATCACGCAAGTATCGATGCAGCGCCATTTGAAGCCTTGTATGGTAGAAAATGTAGAACCCCTATATGTTGGTCTGAGGTTGGAGACAGTCACTTGTCAGGACCTGAAATTGTTCAAGAAACCACTGACAAAATTTTGCAGATTCGTGAGCGTTTGAGATTAGCAAGAGAACGACAAAAGAAATACGCTAATCATAGAAGGAAACCACTAGAGTTCGCTGTAGGCGATAAAGTATTATTAAAAGTTTCACCTAGGAAAGGTGTGGTTCGATTCGGAAAGAAAGGAAAGTTAAGCCCACGTTTCGTCGGACCTTTCGAAATTCTAGAACAAATTGGGCCAGTGGCATATCGATTAAGGTTACCAGAAGAGATGAGTGGAATACACGATGTATTTCATGTATCCAATCTGCGTAAATGCTTAGCAGACGAAACTCTAAAAATACCACTAAAAGATGTAGAAATAGATAAAGAGTTGAAATTCGTCGAGCAACCGTTGTAGATAGAAGATCGTCAAGAAAAACGACTAAAAAGAAAGAAGCTCGTGTTAGTCAAAGTGAAATGGAACTCTAGGCGTGGTCCTGAATATACATGGGAGCTGGAGTCCGAAATGATGAAAAAATATCCACATCTCTTCCAATAAATCTCGAGGACGAGATTTTTATAAAGGTGGGGAGACTGTAACACCCTGTATTATTATTATATACGAATAAACTGAATATTAGTAAGCGAGTAATTTGTAAGCTTCGTATAAGCTTAGTCTAGCACTTATAATTTTAAAATGTTTAACCCTAAACCCTAGTTGAGTAAATAATAATATTAAATTACGACATATTTAATTTTTACTCCGTTTTTAACGAAACTTAGGTAGAAACGTTCAGAATCATTAGCAGATTCTAACGACATTTTCAGATTTTTATAAAACGTCATATTTTAAAAGTTATCAGATAAAAACATATTTATAATTATATGATGGCATTTTGGTAAATAAGTATATATATTATTATAATATATATGTATGTAAAGATATATATGAACGTTGATAAGGATCAAACATGTGAGTATACCATAATTTTGTAACTATAAATAGAATGTTATGGTTTCAGTTTATTTTCTTTTGAATGCAACCAGAATCTTTCACTCTTCAAACACACACACTCTTCAAACACACACATACACTCGTTCCTCTTTCAACACACACAGCATGCAACTTACGTATAAATTTTCATATTTTCTGTTTTAAATCCAAGAACCCGACGAATAAAAACCCGAAGTTACATCAAATTTACAACCCAACGATCTGCCAAACACTAAGTTGTTACTCTGCTTCGTCAAGGTGAATACGTTTATTATTTTTATAAAACTTATAAATGTTTTATTTTCAAAATGCATGCATATATTAATAAGCTTATACTCATAGAGAGTAATTTATGGGAGCAAGCAGGATATGAGCTTACATATGGTTTGATCAAATTGTATACGTATTAGATTGCGGTCTAATGCGTCTGATATAAATTGGGATGAAGTGTCAATCTTAAAAAGGTTACCGATAGGGCCTACAAGTCTCAGAACCAATTTATATTAGTGTACAGCAAGAGGATTTCTGGATTGTATAAATTACTAATTCAACTGTGATTTAACCTTTATTGATATTAGCATGCTTAAAATTATTTCGTGTCATATAAGCGTTATTCACCAACATATTGTTGACGTTTTATTTTCAAAACTTTTCAGGTAATTAATCTTGTTCGGTGGGGTACCCACTCTAGACCTAGGGCTACCCTACTCCATGGCTAGCATAAAGGCTATCGTCAAGCTAAATGTCTAAGGCGCAAAAAAAAAAGATATTTTGTTATATTCAAAACAGGTACCAACACGTCACCACACCCCAGGGGTGCCCGGGGTCGGGGTGTGACAGGTTGGTATCAGAGCCACCGGTTTTAGCGAATTAGATATTTGGAACGAATATTTAAGCTTTAACCCAACTGAGAAAAAGATCCTTGTAAATTGGATCATTATTTATTTCATTCGTATTAGAAAAAAAAAAATATATATATATATATATATATATATATATATATATATATATATATATATATATATATATATATATATATATATATATATATATATATATATATTTAACATCTTGCAGGATGTCAGGCCATAACAATATATACCCCATTATAAACGATGATCTGATGATCACATATGTACCAGAACCTATGACATACGGAACATCCTTAGACCCCGTAACCTTTTTAGACACCGCTTTCCAGTTTGGTGTGCCCGAAGAACATATCGAAGATAATTGGATGACTGATCCACTGGCTAGTACATACGTACAAGAAACCATGGAACCCGTGACTAGTTTTCTGTACGAGGAACCAAACATCTGGAACTATAACACCCCTCCAGTTCTTTTAGAAAGTCATAAAACAATCTCATTTGGAGAAGGAACTAGTAGGTCACAAAAACCTAGGATGAGGGTACACAGCACATCGGAAGTATTTCGTTATAATTCCAAAGATGTAGAAGAAGCATATAAGGAGGCTGATATAATGCTGACGATTGAAGAAAAAGAAGAACACGACGAGGAGGAGGACATTCCGTGGTACCGGCTTTTCCAAGATGACGGTAGGGAATTTGCAAAAAATCACCTAGACGTCTAGCCTACAGATTCAGTATACCATGAAGTTATCACTGGAAAGAGGCAGCCACCGCCGCGCTACAAACCGGCAGAGGAACACGATGGGTCCATACTCGATTTGCTAGACAGGTCGTTTCACGAGAATGACGAGTTGAAGAAGTTACAAGCAATAGAAAGAGAGAAAAAGATAAAAGCAGGTGAAAGGTTGTGTCAAGTAGGAAATTGGTTGGAGCAGAAAGGATGTGAATGGAAGAAGGGTTGATCCGAGAAAGAGTCTATCTATATTAGAAGCATACATAATTATATATGTATTATATATGTACGTATACACTAATATGTTTGATGTAGTATACGTATGGTAGATGTATAATATATGTAGTACGATAGTAACGATGGTAGAATCGATGTAACTGCAAAATCATTTTTGTTTATAAAATAGTTCGATTTTGCAATCCGTGTGTTAAATATTTTTTTTTCTATTAAATGGTTGTAGAATGTCGGGACAAATCAATCAAAGCGAAATTCTACACAATCAAATGGATCATGGAGATACGTCGGCTGAAGATCCAAATGCTAGTGAATCTGTCCTTAATGAAAACAAAGTTATGCAACTAATAGATCAGAGAATTTTTAATGCAATTCCAAGATTAGTCGCCGCTATGGAAGAACAGAAAAAGGCAAATAAGGTAAAAAAAGATAAAGAAAAAGTCGAAAACTTAAAAAGAAAAATGCTCGAGACTAGAAAGGGAAAAGTTATCGAGATTCCCAATGAAAGTAGTAATGGAGATTCTGACACTGAAGAACCCCTGAAAAAGCTAAAAGAAACGTACTGCGACTACAAAACGTTTCAGGCATGCAAGCTAGAAGAGTTTTCTGGTTCACAGGGAGCGGCAGTAGCAGTCAGATGGCTAGAGAAAGTAAAGTCGGTAATGAAAAGATGTAAGTGTGCTGAAGGTGATAAAGTTCTGTTCGCTTCAGGACTATTTAAAGACGGCGCACTCGAATGGTGGAACTCCCTTGTCGCTACACGAGGTGAGTCGGTTTATGAAATGCCCTGGGATGACTTTGCAACCCTCGTTACTCGGAAGTTCTGCCCAATGAACGAACGAGAAAAGATCGAGGGCCAGTTTCTGAATTTAAGGATGATCGGTGATGATATTCAAAGTTATAACACAAAATTCTAGAATACTCGAGGTTTGTTCCACATCTAGTCACCCTTGAATGCAATTTTATAAGTCGATACATTTGGGGACTGGTATGTGAAATCAGGGATACCGTGAAGGCAGCCATGCCTCAAACTATTGAATCGGCCATGGAATTAGCCGGTTTAATGACAGACGTATGATACGAACTAGGAAGGAGGCGAAGAAGAAAGAAATTGTAGAAAAAGGAGAACAAGTGTGGAGGAAGGATACAAGGAACTCGGGAAAGAGGTCGTCTACGATAACCCACCCCGAATGTAGAATTTGCAAGAAGAGACATGCAGGAAAATGTCTTTTCGAGCAGTTTGCATTCTGTCAAAACGGTAAAGCTACAGGACATGCTACTGAGAACTGTCCAAACCCAAAGGCCAATGGAGTTTGTTTTAATTGTGGTGAACAGGGACACTTTCGTTCGGATTGTCCCAAGTTGAAGCAGGCCGTGAAAGAAATCACGAAAGGTGAGGGAGGAGCAAAAAGGAGCACTCGAGCTTTTGTCCTAAATTCTCGAGAAGCCACCGATATACCAGACGTCGTGACTGGTACGTTTCTCGTTAATAACACTTATGCTAGAGTATTATTTGATTCAGGAGCAAACCAAAGTTTCATTGATCATAAATTTTGTAAATTATTAAATATACCTCTAGCTAATCTAAGACGGACTATCAACGTAGAAATGGCTAATGGGGAAACGATTAAGATTACCGAATTATTGGAAGGTTGTGTTATAACCTTGAACAGGCATGATATTCCCGTACGACTTTTACCCATGTCATTGGCTGGATTTGATGTTGTCCTAGGAATGGACTGGTTAGCTAAGAACCAAGCCTGTATAAATTGTAACCTCAAGACAATCATGCTCCGAACCCCGAGCGGGGAACCAGTAACTATTCATGGTGAGAAACAGGCCAATCAGATCGGCATCATATCAATAATTAGAGCGGTAAAGTATTTAAAACAAGGTTGCCTAAATTATCTAGCTTCCGTTTCGGTCAAGGAAAAAGAAGAACGTATAATTAAAGATGTGCCAGTAGTTGCTGAATTTACAGATGTAATTCCTGATGAGTTGCCAGGAATACCGCCAGAAAGAGAGGTAGAATTTAAGATTAATCTGGTACCTGGTACTGCACCGATTGCAAAAGCCCCATATCGATTAGCACCAACATAAATGGCGGAACTAAAGAAACAATTAGAAGAATTATTGGAAAAAGGTTTTATTCGACCTAGTTCATCGCCATGGGGAGCTCTAGTTTTATTTGTTAAGAAGAAATATGGGTCAATGAGAATGTGCATCGATTATAGGGAGTTGAACAAGGTTACAATTAAAAATCGATATCCGCAACCTCGAATTGACGATTTGTTTGATCAACGCCAAGGAGCCTGTTATTTCTCAAAAATTGATCTTAGATCAGGTTATCACCAATTGAAAGTTCAAGAGGAAGATATTCCGAAAACAGCTTTCAGAACAAGATATGGACATTATGAGTTCACAGTGATGCCGTTTGGACTTACTAATGCCCCGGCCGCATTCATGGATATGATGAACCGAATTTGTAGACCGTATCTGGATAAGTTTGTTATCGTCTTCATAGATGATATACTTATCTATTCCAAAAGTGAAGAAGAGCATAAAACTCATCTCAGAGTACTACTTGAAATGTTAACACAAGAGAAACTGTACGCCAAATTCTCTAAATGTGAATTTTGGTTAACGGAGGTACAATTTCTTGGGCATGTCATCAATACTAATGGAATTCAAGTAGACCCAACAAAGATAGAAGCCATTTCTAAATGGAAAAATCCAGAAACACCTACAGAAGTACGCAGCTTCTTAGGATTAGCTGGATATTATCGTCGTTTCATAAAAGACTTCTCTCGAATTACGACCCCTTTAACAAAATTAACTCGAAAGGATGTCAAATTTGAATGGGGTCCGGAACAAATCAAAGCTTTCAAAATCCTAAAAGAACATTTGACAAATGCACCAATCTTAGCGTTACCTGAAGGCAATGAAGACTTTGTTGTACACTGTGATGCATCACATACTGGCTTTGGGTGTGTGTTAATGCAGCGAGATAAAGTTATCTCATATGCCTCTCGTCAACTTAGAGAGAATGAAATAGGTCATCCAACTCATGACTTAGAGCTTGGTGCCATAATTTTTGCATTAAAGTTATGGAGGCACTATCTCTATGGAGCCAAATTACTATTTACACTGATCACAAGGGATTGAAATATATCTTTGATCAGAAGGAATTAAACATGAGGCAAAGACGTTGGATAGAAGTCCTAAGTGATTATGATTGCGAAATATGCTATCAGGAGGGAAAGGCCAACGTAGTAGCTGATGCATTAAGCAGAAAAGAGCATGAAAGGCGAAAACGAGTACGTGCTCTACAACTCAAGTTACAAATTGACTTGATAGATCAGCTTAAGGATGCTCAAGTCTTAGCTTTGAATGAAGAGAATATTGAAAAGGAAGGTATAAGAAATATTCTTAATCAACTAACCAAAGGAAATGATGAAATTCTCAGAATGAATAAGCGTATATGGGTACCGATCACCGGCAGTCTTAGAGAAAGGATCCTTGAAGAGGCTCACAAATCCAAATATGCAATGCATCCGGGATGTGACAAAATGTATAATAATCTGAGAAGTAATTACTGTTGGGTTAGCATGAAGAAAGATATAGCTTTATATGTTGCAAAATGCTTAACTTGTTCACAAGTTAAAGCAGAACACCAGAAGCCCTCTGGTTTATTGCAACAGTTGGAACTGCCAGTTTGGAAATGGGAAATGATAACCATGGACTTTATCACTAAATTACCACGAACCAGTCGTGGGAATGATACAATATGGGTTATTGTTGATAGACTTACAAAGTCTGCCCATTTTCTTCCAATGAAAGAGACGCACACCATGGATAAGTTGGCACAACTTTATGTCAATAATATCGTGTCGTTACATGGTGTGCCATTGTCCATAGTGTCAGATCGCGATAGTCGATTCACTTCTCGATTTTGGCAAAGTTTCCAAAAAGCCTTAGGAACAAAACTTCATCTTAGTACTGCCTATCATCCACAAACTGATGGGCAAAGTGAGAGAACCATCCAAACTCTTGAAGACATGCTGCGAGCCTGCGTGATTGACATAGGTGGTAGTTGGGATGATCATCTGCCATTAATGGAATTTGCTTATAATAATAGTTATCACGCAAGTATCGATGCAGCGCCATTTGAAGCCTTGTATGGTAGAAAATGTAGAACCCCTATATGTTGGTCTGAGGTTGGAGACAGTCACTTGTCAGGACCTGAAATTGTTCAAGAAACCACTAACAAAATTTTGCAGATTCGTGAGCGTTTGAGATTAGCAAGAGAACGACAAAAGAAATACGCTAATCATAGAAGGAAACCACTAGAGTTCGCTGTAGGCGATAAAGTATTATTAAAAGTTTCACCTAGGAAAGGTGTGGTTCGATTCGGAAAGAAAGGAAAGTTAAGCCCACGTTTCGTCGGACCTTTCGAAATTCTAGAACAAATTGGGCCAGTGGCATATCGATTAAGGTTACCAGAAGAGATGAGTGGAATACACGATGTATTTCATGTATCCAATCTGCGTAAATGCTTAGCAGACGAAACTCTAAAAATACCACTAAAAGATGTAGAAATAGATAAAGAGTTAAAATTCGTCGAGCAACCGTTGCAGATAGAAGATCGTCAAGAAAAGCGACTAAAAAGAAAGAAGCTCGTGTTAGTCAAAGTGAAATGGAACTCTGATTTACCTGTCACACACCCGACCCCGGGCACCCTGGGGTGTGGTGACGTGTTGGTACCTGTTTTGAATATAACAAAATATCTTTTTTTTTTCACAGCGGAAGTCTAACAAAGGATCTTATATACATTGGGATTTAAACACCCACATTTATTACACATATAGCCAAAAAGCTTTATTATTCCAAAACCCTTATTTTTTTATAGTACTTCCCGAGCCACGGGATTTTTTTTTTTTTTGCGCCTTAGACATTTAGCTTGACGATAGCCTTTATGCTAGCCATGGAGTAGGGTAGCCCTAGGTCTAGAGTGGGTACCCCACCGAACAAGATTAATTACCTGAAAAGTTTTGAAAATAAAACTTCAACAATATGTTGGTGAATAACGCTTATATGACACGAAATAATTTTAAGCATGCTAATATCAATAAGCGTTAAATCACAGTTGGAATTAGTAATTTATACAATCCAGAAATCCTCTTGCTGTACACTAATATAAATTGGTTCTGAGACTTGTAGGCCCTATCGGTAACCTTTTTAAGATTGACACTTCATCCCAATTTATATCAGTCGCATTAGACCGCAATCTAATACGTATACAATTTGATCAAACCATATGTAAGCTCATATCCTGCTTGCTCCCATAAATTACTCTCTATGAGTATAAGCTTATTAATATATGCATGCATTTTGAAAATAAAACATTTTTAAGTTTTATAAAAATAATAAACGTATTCACCTTGACGAAGCAGAGTAACAACTTAGTGTTTGGCAGATCGTTGGGTTGTAAATTTGATGTAACTTCGGGTTTTTATTCGTCGGGTTCTTGGATTTAAAACAGAAAATATGAAAATTTATACGTAAGTTGCATGCTGTGTGTGTTGAAAGAGGAACGAGTGTATGTGTGTGTTTGAAGAGTGTGTGTGTTTGAAGAGTGAAGGATTCTGGTTGCATTCAAAAGAAAATAAACTGAAACCATAACATTCTATTTATAGTTACAAAAATTATGGTATACTCACATGTTTGATCCTTATCAACGTTCATATATATCTTTACATACATATATATATTATAATAATATATACTTATTTACCAAAATGCCATCATATAATTATAAATATGTTTTTTATCTGATAACTTTTAAAATATGACGTTTTATAAAAATCTGAAAATGTCGTTAGAATCTGCTAATGATTCTGAACGTTTCTACCTAAGTTTCGTTAAAAACGGAGTAAAAATTAAATATGTCGTAATTTAATATTATTATTTACTCAACTAGGGTTTAGGGTTAAACATTTTAAAATTATAAGTGCTAGACTAAGCTTATACAAAGCTTACAAATTACTCGCTTACTAATATTTAGTTTATTCGTATATAATAATAATACAGGGTGTTACAGATGATGAAGCAGTTGAGACTAAAAATGTGAATCAGGAGGAACTGGCTCCCACTAATGAAAGTACACAAGCATCACATCCTGATGCCTCTGACACTTCGTAACCTCATACTCCAACAGCTTCAGATACTGAAATTGTGTTCACAATCTAGATAATGAGGTAGTTGTTCCCACCACTCCTGGATCCCGGATTAATGTTAATCATCCCTTGTACAACGTCATTGGAGATGTTCGATCAGAAGTAAGAACAAGAAATCAGCTATGCTCGGCTGATTATGCCTCAGTCGTGGAAAAAGGATATCTTCATGATGGTGCATATCGATGTTTTGTGTCTCAATTTGAGCCAAAATATGTGAGTGAAGCCCTAAACGATGAGGCATGGGTCAGTGCAATGCAAGAAGAACTCCTACAGTTCAAGAAGCTAGGAGTATGGACCCTTGTGGACAGACCAAAAGGTGCTAAGGTGATTGGCACGAAATAGGTCTTGAAGTGTAAGAAAGTGACCAAGGAATCATAATAAGAAACAAGGCTAGACTTGTGGTTCAAGGGTTTAGACAAGTCGAAGGCATTGACTACAATGAAGTGTTTTCACATGTTGCTCGGACGGAAGCAATCTGTATCTTCCTAGCCTATGCATCCTACATGAAGATTAAAGACTATCAACTAGATGTAAAAAGTGCATTCCTTCATGGTGAAATCCATGAGACCGTCTATGTTAGTCAACCCGAAGGATTCAAGGATTCTTATCATCGGGATAGAGTTTACAAACTGGACAAGGCTCTTTACGGGCTCCATCAAGCCCTAGAGCCTGGTATGAGAAACTCTCAACTCATCTAGTGAAACGTGGTTTTCGTAGAGGAGTTATTGACTGTACGTTATTCATCAAAGAAAAGGATGATGATTTACTGCTGGTACAGATATATGTGGACGACATAATCTTCGGTTCCAAGAATGAAGAATTATGTAATGAATTTGAGTCTGTAATGAAAGCAGAATTTGAAATGAGTGCTATGGGGGAGATGAAGTTCTTTCTTGGCTTACAGGTGGATCAGACACCCAAAGGAACATTCCTGCATCAGACCAAATATGTAGGTGATATCCTCAGTCGGTTCGACATGGAAAATGATTTTAGTTGCTGGAACTCCACTTGCCACTAACCATGATGTGGCACCCGACGAAAATGGTGATCTGGTTGATGCTACAATGTACAGAGGAATGATCGGATCCCTAATGTACCTCACAGCCTCTCGTCCTGATATTATGTACGCAACGTGTCTTTGTTCCAGATATCAGGCAAAACCAAAAGTGAATCATATCATCGGAGTTAAACGGATCTTTTGTTATCTGAAGGGTACACCAACACTCGGGTTGTGGTATCCTCATGATGATGACTTTGAGCTTACAGCGTATAGTGACTCGGACTATGGTGGTTGCAAGATGAATTACAAGTCAACATCTGCGGGATTTCAGTTCTTTGGTAGACGGTTAGTCACCTGGCCGTCTAAGAAGCAGACATCAGTTGCTCTATCAACTTGTGAAGCTGAATATGTTGCTGATGCAAGTTGCTGTTCACAAATCATTTGGATTCAATAGCAAATGCACGACTACGGTTTGCAATTTCTAACACCCCTATTCTTGTTGATAATTCAGCTGCTATTGTTGTCACCAAAAATCCGATCCAACATCTTAAAACTAAACATATCGATATTAAATATCACTTTATACGTGACTGTTTTGAAAAGCAATTAATCGATGTTGTTAAAATTAATACGGATTTTCAACACGCCAACCTCTACACAAAAGCATTTAATAAACCGAGGTTTTTATATCTTTTAGAGGTTAATGGCGTGAAAAAGAAAAACGATGTGATTCTAGAAGAAGAAAGTGCGTAGTCCGACATTTTTTTGTTTTTTGTTTCTTTTAATTTTCTTTTGTTTATTTTATTTTCCTGTCTATGAAAATCCAAAAACACAAAAAGATTTTCGGTTTTAGAATTTTAGGGGGAGAATAGGTTAGTTTAGTATTTAATTCGTGCAGTATTTAATTACTTAAAAAAACAAGGGAGGAGGGCAGCTTAGCTATGAGAAATTAAATCAAATCTGTGATTCTGATTCAGTGCTTATGGAAAATGATAGTACACAGGGAACAAATTGTTTGGGACCTCAAAAGCACTTAAATGATTAAGATGCAAAATTCAAAGCATAAATCTGAGAAGTCTAAGCAAAATAAAAGGAAAAATGATAGTAAAACTAGTCTGCTACTGAGGTAACATAGAGAAAGTAGACCTAGAGGTTGTTAGTCCATTGTATGATGTGTCGGTAGATTCAACACAATAGATGAGTAGACCTCATTGGTGACTTAAATTCAAACTAAATTGTTCAACCTGCTGTGGATTCCCATCTTATCCCTGGTTAACACAATCAACGTAGTTCCAATAAGGGGTGATGAGCAAAATAAACGTCACAAATGTGTGCGGATGACCATAAAAATAAGCAAAGCACATGAAAAAATTGTTAAGCGCAATCAAGCTAATGACTAATGTTGTTGGTGCATTATGTGCAAAAAGAAAAGAAAAATGCTCTCACAAGAAGATAGGTTGTGTGCCTCTCTGCTGTGCGATGGCACTGACCTGAGGATAAGCATAACCTAAATATTCTAGAATTCATTGTTGTTTGCGCCTCTCTACTGTGCGATGGCACTGACCTGAGGCTTGGCATCTCTTTGAAAGCTCTTAGAATAGTCTCTTCTTGTCAAATACCCGTAGACCGCTCAAAAATCTCCTGAGGAATGTTGATTACCATATAAGTGTGGGATCCACAAATGCTTGTTGAAATAATATAACCTAACTTATCACCAATGTGAGTCAAAAATCTATGTATGGATTTAAGATGACAAATATACTGACAATCATCGTGGCTGCATTCTTGACAGTCAAAATCATTGTGTGCATCTTATAGCTCTAGTATGATTTCCTAAAATTGCTATTGACTCTCGGTCAAAACAAGGATCTAGCATCAAAATGTTTTATTAAAATGTCCCAAATGATTCTGATATACCTGTATGATTCCATAATGAATCGTTCCAGAAATGATCAAATTAACTTGAAGTTGTGTTGTTCTAGGAGAACAATCTGCTAGACGGTTTTCTAAAAGATTTCAATCCATCTCTAATCAAAACCCAAAAATATGTCTTGTTCTGTCTTTGATTTCAAGTTGTTTTCTATTTTTCTAGTTTTTTTTCGTTAGGTAAAAGTCGGAATACAACTAGATGAATTCTGTGGATCACTCACTAAAAGGGGTCACGTCTGAGGTGACCAATCAGTTTCAAATTAAAAGGATAACGTCTGAGGTGATCAAAGGTTTTCAAATTAAAAGGATCACGTCTGAGGTGATCAAGGTTTTCAAATTAAAAGGATCACGTCTGAGGTGATCAAATGGTTTTAAATTAAAAGGATCATGTCTAGGAGATCAATGTGTGTCAAATTAAAAGGTCATGTCTGAGATGATCATTGTGCATAATGTTATATCAAAGGTAAAACTTTAAGTGTGTGAAAGTGTATGAGGTCAAACTCATAAGTAAGAGCCAATCGCACGATTGAACCATAAGTGAATGAATAATGACTGGTAACTCGGACCAACGTAAGTTATCTTTGAGTCAAAAGCAAGATTGATGGAGTTATAACTGATAAGTATGAGCAATCGCACGATTGGACCATAAGTATGAGCTAACGCACGATTGGCCATGAGTATGGGGAATCATACGATTGGACCATGAGTGTGGAACATCCATACGAATGGATCACCAGAATGAACCATTCGTACGACTGGATGAAGGAGTATGAGCAGTCGCACGACTGAACCCCACTCGCACGACTGAAGCATGAGTATGGGCTCAATCGCACGACTGGAACATGCGTATGGGTCCAGTCGTACGATTTAACATTAAGACAGTATAAAAGAGGGGTGAGTCGGTCGCATTTCTCACCACCCCTCAAATCGTTCAAAAACCTGCTCACGTAGACACTCTGCCGAAATTTCATTCTAGCTTGATTACTTGCCGATTATGATCCTAACCATTTCTTATTCATCTACAGTATTGTGGGACTGAAATCGATCAAAATGACCGGTGAAATCAAACCCTAAATGACCAAATCGACTAAAATCAAGAAATCAGTTAAACCCTAAAAATAGACCACTTAAATGGACATTAAAGTTGATTTAAAGGATATTAAGTGCTATTTAGAGTCTCTGCGAACCTAATGAGTCTAAACACGACGTCTAACATCAAGTTTTGACCAGATTCAAGGTTGGAGTGTCGCACAGAGCCTTCTGCGAATGGACACTCCGAATGAACTTCAGTCGCACGATTGAGCCAGACGCACGATTCAATCGCACGTATGAAACATGTGCATGGGTTCAGTCGCACGACTGATTCAATCGCAGGCTCAATCGCACGACTGAACTCAGTCGCAGGCTCAATCGCACGACTGAACTCAGTCGCAGGCTCAATCGCACGACTGAACTCAGTCGTATGGTTCAGTCGCACGACTGAGCCAGTTTGATCAAAACATTTTAAGTTTCTACTGTCTTCTGTTATGCACATCTCTAATATTGTTTATTGTGTTACAGAAACATGGGTGATAGATGGACCATGACCCCCAAGCACAACATCTGTGCTCACTTGGATGCCACCACTCGGAATGCTTCCGAGTTTGCTGGGATTATTGCATTTCTTAGGAGATCGAGGATCTTCAAAGCTATTTCGACACCATGCACACCTTACAGATCCATACAGCAGGCATTCTGGGAAAGCGCCAGAGTTGACCGGTCCGTTGAGCCACACCGTATATAGAGCTCCATTTTTGGTCAAGAGATTGAGATCACTGAGGCTGATCTGAGGCGGGTCTTAGATCTGGGTGAGGACGGAGCCTACCCAACTAAGCTACATCCCTGACTGTCCGGGGATGCTTCATGAGGATCAAGTATGCCCGGTGACTTAAATGTCGGCGTATTGAACAAGAGCAACATGTGCCCTCAGTTCAAGTATCTGGCACATGTGATCCTGAAGTGTATAGCCTCCAGGCGTGGAGGATTTGACGAGCTCTCCGACCAAATCCAGAATGCATACGTTGCACTGGTACTGAACCACCAGTTCAGTTTCTCTCGCATGATCTTCTCCTATCTGATCGAGAACCTTGAGGCTAAAGGCAAGGAAGGCTTCTGTATGTATCCACGCTTCTTACAGATGATCATAGATGAGAAGCTTCCTATGCTGCCAAAGGAGAGAGATGATGCAGTGGTGCTTGAGGTGATGGATGATACCACCTTAGGCAGGATGAAAGTTTACACGGGGAAGCAGGTGAAGCCCCCTGTCAGGAGACTGTTTGGGCACTTGGCCAGGGATGATTACGTGGCGCCTGCTCGCAAGAAATGGCGTCACGATGACAGTGATTCAGATACTGAGCCCCTCATGACTGCCACATCCGACGACGATGACGATGATGATGACCAAGATGACGGTCAAGGTGGGAGAGATGCAGGTCCCAGTACTTCACGGGCCACTGATACTTCTTCTATATCTTCACCACCTCCACCTACTACTTCTTCGACTCCAGGTGGATCTGAGCAGGCTGCTATTTATCCTGATTTTCTGATAGAGGAAGAAGAGGAGATAGATGATGAGCCTCTGGTACGGACGGTTGGGAGCCGGGTCGTGGCCACTGAGAGAGGGATCAGGGCGGTTGGTGGACACCAGGCTGAGTCTAGGGGTGATGCTACTGATGTCACTGATCCTTCCTACACCCCTGATCAGCCCAGCAGCCAAGGGAGAGCGCTTGTGGCAAAAGGCTCCAGGATAAAGAGAATGCCCAACCATACAGGACGAAGGGAAAGAGGCCAAGATTTACTATGATTACCTCTTCTGACACCACCACTACTGTCACACCCACCACTACAGGTACCATACCTACCACTCACCACCACCCCCACCACCAACTACTACTCCACCACTCCTCCCACTACCATTATCACTCCTCCCACTACCACTACACAACACTCACCACATCCCACTCACATTCCACCTCCTATATTCACCACATCTACCACCACCACCACCCCCAAGCCGGGACATCCACCCAAGCCCCAATGACCCTGATTCCACTCTACCCATGTTGGGTTAGAGGAACAGTTGGCAAACCTTAACAGGTTTGGTGCTAAAGCTGTTAGCTACAGATCACATGAGGGCAAATCAGATTAACCAGCTGATAGCGATCAACAACGCCCAAGGAAAGCAGATTAGGCAGTTGACTGAGAAGAGTGATCAGTATGAAAGGGCTTTAGGCCGAGCTCACCATGCACTTACAAGTCAAAATGAGCTGGTGTTGGCTTCGGTGAAGAGAATTGAGGAGCTTGAGAAGAAATATAAGAAGATACTGCTAAAGCTGAAAGGGTCAAAGAGTGAGCCTCTTAAGATCAAGGATGGTGATGGTGATGATGATGATAACGGTGATGATGATGATGATAAGGGGAGGAGGATGAATTGATTCTAGAGAAAATGTTGAGGGGAGATCGAGGAGGGGTTGAGCGGTAAAAGATCATGAGGATGATGATGATCAGATGGTGATGCACCTACGTCAGCCCTCAAATCCTCAAGCTCGGAGAGGCTACTAAGCGAAACCAAGATCAAGGAGCCTCATCCTCAGCTCCTCCAGCTGAAGAACCCACTATTCAAGACAAAGTAATGATTAGATGTTTTTGTATTTAAAAAAACTTTTGTACTTGAATTATATATTACATTAATGTAATTAACCATCACCTATGTGTGTTTATGTTTAAATGTTTTATATGATGACTTATGTGTGATGTGATTAATGTTTAATCAAACAGATGAAGCTCAAAACAGCAGATGAGTATGATGTCCAACCCATTCAGCAGGCAAGTCTCAATTAACCATGATTCTTGACTTGCAAGGGATAGTCAGAAGATCTGTGAGCTACACTCCAGAAGAGGGAGAGATCATCCATGACTTATCAGATGAACAGCTTGTGAAATATTTAAGCTGAATCTTGATGAGCTGGTAAAAGATGCTCCAAAAGTTTATGTGGCTAGTGACGACGAGTTGAACGATATTGATGAAATTGAGGTCGAGGACATCACTGCTGAACATTATCCAGAGTACACTGACCACGAAGGTAATGTTATACCCAACTTGGGTGATACTTTTGGCAGTGCTACATTTGAGAAGCTGGATGAAGTGGAGAAAGAAAAAGAGAAAGAAGAAAGCTCAGCCCAAGCTACGGACGCTAATGTCGACATAAAGAAAGCTGAATGGGCAGCTTGTTTTGCAGAGATGAAAGCCCAACGCGTGCCGCCAAAGCAGAATGCCTACACAAAGCTCTACAAAGTCAAAAGACATCAGAAAGTGTCAGGCAAGATCATAGTGTGGGCATATTTTGAGGACTTAGGAATCTATGTTGTAAAGATAGAGAAGGGGATCGAGTACTTTAGATACCCTCATGATCTGAAGACTCTCCCTGGTTTTGAGCTTAACCGTCTGGCATGTTAGATCTGCTGTATGCAAATCCGAGGAAGATGTCAGGATGGTTCGAGGCTGCGTTAAGAAAGAATACCACACTAGATGGGTAACTTCAGACCTCAACAACCTAAGAGGTTCATTCAAAAGACTGAAGTGGATCCCATATCTGGAAGCCTAAAGTGATGCTGAAGTGGAGTCCCCCGCGTACAATGTCCAAGATTCCCTTACGGAAATGCCTCAAGACTTCACTCCACACTTCAAATGGAGGTATTACGATTGGAGGACGGGCAAAGCGGTCATAGTATTGAACAGAGATGGAAAGATTGATACTATCCGGGCATTTGACCCAATGTGGCTTACAAACTTGTCGGCTGAAGATGTCTACACATTATACAAGTTGCCACAGTTCTATGACACGCAGACATTGTACAAGCTCTCCAGTTTCAACACGTATAAGACTCTGCTTTGCATTTGAATACATGCAGGAGTTACCAAATAGGAGAAGTACAAGAGTTCCAAGAACATGTGAAGAGTGTTAGACGATAGAGGAAACTAGGACCAAGGGGAGTTATAGATGCATATGTTCCTAGTTTATGAGATTAAATGTAAAAGTCTTTCATGTCTTACACATGTGTAAGAATTGGTTCAATGAAATATAATATGTGATTGATTTTATTCATGTTTATTTATTTCATATTATTATTGTGTTGAAGAAATAATGTTTTTGACCATATTATATAGGTTTGAGGCTGTTGTACATGATTCTTAGTCAATGATGATTAAGTAATGTGTTCAACATAGTCGGATGAGTATTCATGCTAATGGCCCATACTTATGGACCATACGCATGAATACATCATACGTATGGACCAGTCGCACGACTGAACCAGGAGACTGGATCAGTCGTATGATTGAGACATAAGATTGACTCAGTCGCACGACTGAACCTTCAGTCGTGCGTTAACTCAATCGCAATGATTCAGTCGCACGACTGAACCTGCGAATGGGTCAGTCGTACGAATGAAAAAACCCTAATCTATAAATACCACCTAATTCGTGAAAAAACATAACAATTGAAAACACTTGATATTCTTACAAACCCTAGCCCGTCCAGAACGTCCAAGGAAGCCTGTCCCAGTTCATAGATCATTCCCTGATCGATCTCTGTTCGTTCATAACGTTTAGTGTCAATCATATATCGATCGGGTAATTGTTCTCACTGATTGGATCACCAATCAAATAGGATTTCACACTATTTGATTTGGTATAAACGCAGAATCAGTTAGTACTCCGTGTACGGACTGATGGAAATACCCGTGTGTTGCGGCGGTACGGCTGTTACGTGAATTTTTAGGGAATTCGATTTTAGTCAGTATCGACTCGGTGATATATAATTATTGAAAAAACTGAATGAAAGAAAACAATTATGTATATTACAAAGGTCTTTGAGACAACTATATTATCTCAACAAGATTAGTGAAAGCATAGATGTTATTTATGGTCGGAAATCACTTATTACCTAGATTTTAAGGGGGGTTTTGTTTTATGAATGTAGGTTAGAGTTTTATGATCATCGGAGGCAGCTTTTGGTGGTAATTTGCATAGACCGAAGAAAGTTAATAGAGAAATTGTCACCATAAATTTTAATCTTGATTGTTATTGAGCTGTTAACAACCAGCAAGGGAAAGGGGAAGAGAGATTAATGCTCTATCGTAATGAATGAATGACATTAAAAGAAATGGTGGTTTGTTTATCCATGTAAGGATTCCTTAAGTCTGATGCAACCCAAAACATCCTAAGTGTCTCAGCAACATGCATTAAGTACTGAAGTGAAGAATGCTTCGGAAGTTTTACACAATGCATTAGAAAATACTCTAAGTGTAAAATCTTCCGAAGCCAAGACCAATATCTTCCGAAGCCAAACATGAAGTCTTCCGAAGCTTCAGAGACAAAGCCTTCCGAAGCTTCATCCTATGAAGACAGATTTCTTCCAAAGACTTTTAGTACACATGCTTTATCTGATGTACTGTTCCATAAAGCACCTTTTCCGCTGCATCTCTGTAAAGTCACCAACTTACATGAGTTGGTGAAAAGGGCCTTGCTTTTGGTAACTGTACATTGAGGTCTTGAGGTAACTTTCAACTTTATGTACTTTATCCTTTTGTAATGTATAAGGATGTGAGCTATGGCATGTCATAGTCACAAGGTCAAAAGGCAGATATGCCTTTTGATCCTACAATTGATTTTGTTAGTGTCTAGTCAATTGTATCCAGCTGGCTTTCAAAGTATAGCCGGCTGTAGGTTGTAGTATAAGTATTTCAAGTTCTTGTATCCTTCTTTATGCTTTGTAACACTTGTAAAAGAACTTGAGAAAGCAATATACTGCCTCCTTGAAACCCATACTCTCTTGTTCTGTCTCTTGCTTTACTTGTGTTCTTTGTATCACTTTGGTTAACCAGTTCACTATTTGATTAAGTTTAGTTAGTCTCCTCATTGTGTTGTTGTGTTGTAATTGTGTTTAAGCCCTTAAACGGTCCTGCAATTGGTATAGAGCTTTCCAGGCTCTTGATATAAGATCTAACCATCTTAAGATCCCTCACACACACAAAAACTAAACTCTTCAAATGGCTTCCATCTCAAAGACTGATATGGAGACTGGAACCATGAACAAATCCCCACTGATCACTCTTGATGATTTTGACACCTGGTGCATGAGGATGGAAGGCTTCATCAGGTCTCTTGATTCAAGAATGTGGGAATCTGTTGAGAATGGACCTTTCATACCCAGCACCCCCTCTGCTACTGGTGCTGGTATGATTCCTAAAGATGTGGCCAACTACTCAGATGAAGATAGAAAAAGAGTAGAGATTGACAGGAAGGCCATGACTGCTCTTCAGACTGCTCTCCCAAACTCTGTATACAGAGGTTTTAAGAAGTGCAAGACAGCCAAACAGCTGTGGGATGCACTGAAGCTGATGTATGAAGGCTCCTCTGAAGCCAAGGAGAACAAGAAAGATCTTCTGAAGCAGCAGTTTGAGAATTTAACCTTCAAAACAGGTGAAACCATGACCCAACAATACTTCAGGTATGTTAAGATTGTGGATACCCTAGTGGATGGAGGAGTTCCTCTTGAGAACAGGGACATTGTAAGGAAGTTCATGTCCTCACTTCCTAGGCAATGGACACACTATTGTGTGGTGATCAAGAGGACTGAGAACCTTAAGACTCTTACTCTTACAGAGTTGTATGGGATTCTCAGTGGATACCAGATGGAGATGAACATGCAAGGTTCATCTGGCAACTCCAACAATCAAATGGGTTCAGCCCTTCATGTGGTTGAAAGGGACAGCATAGAACCCAACATCATCTCATATGCTACCCTGACAACTCACAAAATGGTCCTTTCATCACCTTCCCGGAGACACCAAGGGAGAACTTTACTCAAGGAAGCCCATTCCAAGAGACAAGTTCTTCTCAAGCCTTTGTGTCTGCAGATGAAAGCTGTGGGAATTATCTCTCACTCTTGAAGACCTGGACTGTATCCATCAGATGACCTGGATGACCTGGAATACATGGAGATAGTTCAGCAGATGGCTCTCCTCACTCACAGAGCCAAGAAGTTCTACAAGAGGACAGGAAGAAGATTTCCAAGCAATGCTACCAGTGGTAAGTTTGGGCTGGATAAAAGCAAAGTAAGTGTACAACTGTAACCTTATGGGTCACTTTGCTAGGGAGTGTAAGGCACCTAAAGCAAATGGGGGCCAAACACAACCCAGACCAAACTACACTGACAAAGCCCCTCAGGCTGAGAAGACAAAGCAACATGCTGCTGTTGCTGTTGAAGAGGAGGCTTTGACTGGAGCTTTCAGGTGGAATGATGCTTCTCCAAACCAAGCACTGATGGCTGACCATGATGAAGCCAAGGTATTGGAACATCTCTGCTCTCCTGAATGCATTGCTAAAGTAAATAGATACAGGTCCTACAACTTAGAGATGAGATCTGATCTTGAGTCATTAAACATATTAAAATCTGATTTTAGAAAGTCTGAAAATGATTACAAGTTAAAGATAGAGGACTTGGAGAAAACCATTTCAGTACTAAAACATGAACATACAGATTTTAGAACTCAGATCCAAGATCTCATCACTAAGTTGACTGATGCCAGGCTGAGCTTGTGATCAGCAAAGCCAAGGCAGAGAAGAGTGTTCTTGAAGAAGAGACCTTCAAGAACATGATATCCTCATCCCTGCACAACAAAATTTGTTATCAAAATAGACAGGGACTGGGATCAAATGAGATAGCTCCTCCACACACAATCTTGTCTGTAAGATCTCCTAGGTGTGGAACTTGTGAAGATGAGCTTCCTCTCATAGATCCTGTAAGTGAGGATGATGAAGAAGTGATAGTGAAGAATTCCTCTGAGAAGAGTGAAGAAGAGGATTCTCCAAGGGCCACTATCCTTCTGAGGAGAAGAAATCAACTGTGATGACCAAGTCCAAGAGAAAGAACTTGATCAGGAAGAGCAAAAGAAAGCAAAGAAGGCTCAAGAAATCAAGGCTACTTTTGATGCTAAGCAGAAACAAGTGTTTATCTCTGCAGGTTTCAAGGTAGTAAGGACTGAAGACATCAACCAAGACTCCTCAGCTAAGAGTCCTGGTTCTTGTTCAAATCATCTCAGTGCAAAGAAGAAGACTGAGCTGCTGTGTACCACTGCTGCACAGCCTGGACCATCAAACTCCAAGAACAGTTCAAAGCCCAAAAGAACTGTCTCAGCATCTACCAAGATGAAGGTGGAGAAGGGATGTGACCAAAGCCAGTCTTGCTCTCAAAAGGAGACTCCTTTGAAGAAGAAAATGTTATGTGTCATGTGTGAAAGTACTTCTCACATTGCCAAGGATTGCCCATACAATCCTAAAAGTACTGTCCACATGACCAATACAAAGACTTCAAAGAGTCTCAAGAAGTCTCAAGCTTCGGAAGGAAAATCTGTTTCCTTCGGAAGCTCCAAATCAAAGAAAAAGGTAAATGGAAAATTACCTTCGGAAGCAAAGTTGGTCTCGGAAGAAAGGAGTTCTTCCGAAGCACTGAAGTCTGCTGCAGTGACTGTAGATTCTTCCGAAGGATCAGTCATCAAAACTTGTGAAGTTCCAAAAGCTTCTAAGGTTTTGAAGGTCAAGTCCAAGACTCCAAAGGTGGTGTGGAAGTCTAAGAAAGACCAAATGACTAAGGTTTCTCCATCAACAACAGCTGAAGATCCCCATAGTACAACCATAGGATCTATTACTGTTGCATTACCTTCTATTACACTTAATGAGCCCAAGACAAGTAAGGCTTGGGTTTCCAATGTAACTAATCATTTTCTTGTGCAGGAACAGCTCAAGACAAACAGGAATGTCTGGATAATTGACAGTGGCTGTTCCAGGCACATGACAGGCAATAGGTCTCTACTCCAATTTTGAGAGAATTGATGGAGGACCAGTTGCTTTTGGAGGAGATGAAGGTGGTTACATTTCTGGAAGGGGCAAGGTCACAAATGGTAAGCTCAGCATTGAGAAGGTAAACTTTGTTAAGGAGCTTGGGTACAATCTTCTGAGTGTATCCCAATTTTGTGATCAGAGTCATAACATGCTCTTTACTGAGCATGAGTGCATTGTTCTCAAGCCTGGAGTGGTCATTCCTCATGAGCATATCCTGCTCAGAGCCCCCAGGAAAGGGAACATGTACAAGATGGATTTGCAAGAAACATCTCCCTCTGGAGAAGTTTCATGCTTTCTATCTAAACAAATAGTGATGAGTCTTTCCTATGGCATAAAAGAATGTGCCATGTAAACTTTAAGAACATGAATAAATTAATTAAACATGATCTGGTAACTGGAATGCCAAAGAAAGAGTTTACAAGTGATGATCATTGTGTTGCATGCCTGAAAGGGAAGCAACACAAGGTATCTCACAAGCCTAAGGAAAAGAACTCCATCACTACTCCCCTACACTTGTTACATATGGATCTCTTTGGCCCCACCAGTGTAATGAGTTTAGGAAGGACCTCTTACTGTTTGGTGATCACAGATGATTTTACAAGATTCACTTGGGTCTTCTTCCTTAGAACTAAGGATGAAACCCCTGAGATTCTGAAGAATTTCATCTTAAAAGTTGAGAATCAATGTGATCACAAGGTCAAAACCATAAGATGTGATCAAGGAACTGAATTCAAGAACCAAATCCTTGATACATTTTGTGATGAAAAAGGTATTACAAGACAATATAGTGCTCCCAGGACTCCTCAGCAAAACGGAGTTGCTGAGAGGAGAAACAGGACACTTATTGAAGCTGCAAGAACTATGTTGTCTGACTCTAAACTGCCTATCACCTTCTGGGCAGAGGCAGTTAATACTGCTTGCTATGTGCAAAACAGAGTTTTAGTAGTTAAGACACATGGTAAGACTCCTTATGAACTTTGGCACAAGAGGAAACCTTTCATTGGTTTTCTCAGGTCATTTGGATGTCCCTGCACCATCTTGAATACCAAAGATCAAATTGCCAAGTTTGCTGAGAAATCAGATGATGGACATTTCATTGGATACTCTTCCCAAGCTAAAGCTTATAGAGTATACAATCTCAGAACTAGAATTGTTGAGGAGTCAGCCAATGTGACTTTCAATGAGCACACTCCTTGTGTGGCTGGTTCTGGTCCGGATTGGCTGTTTGATCTTGATTTAGTTACCAACTGTTTTAACAAATCTTGTGAGCATGTTTCAGGATCTGCAGAAAATTAAATACAGGTGATCCTGATCCAAGATTTGAGCTAGGAAGACCTTCAACTCATACATCTTCAGCTCCAGTTGGAACTACTTCAGCAAATGAGGTTTCTATCAGCACAACAATGACAAATTCAGCTGATACATCTGGCATGCCTTCAAATTCCAGCTCAGAGGCCTCTCAACCAGATAAAGACACCTCACTTGTAGAAGACAACAATGGTGATGGTGATAGTGATCAGGAATTTCTTGATGCTAATAACCATACCATAGATGACAACATCAATGATGTCACACACTCATTGGATCAAGTTAATCTTGATAAGTGTGATAATGTGGAGGGTGAATCTTCCAGACCAGATCTAAATTTCTCAAATTTGGATCTTTCTCAACAACTTGCTGTGATCCCTCAGCTAAGGATCCACAAGTCTCACCCCACCACAAACATCATTGGAGATGTTGTCACAGGGGTAAGAACAAGAGGACAAACCCATGAAGCAAATTTTGTCTTCACTCTTGTTTCTTATCTCAGATAGAGCCAAGAAAGTTGATGAAGCTCTAAAGGATGGAAGTTGGGTTGAAGCTATGCAACAAGAGCTGCTTCAATTCAAAAGGCAGAAAGTTTGGAACCTTTGTCCTCTTCCTCATGGGAAGACTACCATTGGAACCAAATGGGTTTTTAGAAATAAGAAGGATGATAGAGGAATCATCATCAAGAACAAGGCAAGACTAGTTGTTCAAGGATACACACAAGAAGAAGGGATTGACTACACTGATGTCTTTGCTCCTGTAGCAAGACTAGAAGCTGTTAGGATATTCCTGGCATTTGCTGCATCCAAGAACTTCAAGGTCTACCAACTTGATGTAAAGTGTGCTTTCTTATATGGAGTGATTGATGAGGAGGTTTATGTCAAACAGCCACCTGGTTTTGTAGACCCTGATCATCCTGATTATGTCTGCAAGCTTGACAAAGCTCTTTATGGGCTGCATCAGGCACCCAGGAAGTGGTATGAGACACTATCTGAGTATCTTGTAAACATGGATACAGGAGAGAGGTACTATAGATGGAACTCTCTTCATCAAAGGACAGGGAAATGACTTATTGCTGGTTCAAGTATATGTAGATGACATCATCTTTGGTTCAACTAATCCAAAGCTCTGCAAAGACTTTGAGAAGCTGATGAAAGACAGATTTGAGATGAGTTCAATGGGAGAACTCAACTTCTTTCTGGGAATTCAAGTGAAGCAGGTTGAAGATGGCATCTTCATAAGTCAGTCAAAGTATGTTCAAGACATACTCAAGAGGTTCAACATGACTGATTGTAAGATTGCTAAGACACCCATAGCCAGAAACCACTCCCTTGGTCCAGATCTTGAGGGGGAGTGTGTAGATGAACACTATACAGGGCTATGATTGGGTCTCTTATGTATCTTACAGCTAGCAGGCCTGATATCATGTTTGCTACATGTATTTGTGCAAGATATCAAGCCAACCCTAAGATGTCTCACTTAATCACTGTGAAAAGGATTTTAAGATACCTCAAAGGTGCTTCAACACTTGGTCTATGGTATCCAAAGAATCCTAATTTCAATCTGTATGCCTATACAGATAGTGATTATGGTGGTTGCAACATGACTGCAAAGTCTACATCTGGGGGATGTCAATTCCTTGGTGGAAGGGTGGTCTCATGGCAATGCAAGAAACAATCCTGTGTGTCTGCATCAACTGCTGAGGCTGAATACATTGCTGCTGCAAGCTGCTGTGCTCAAGTGCTTTGGATTCAAAATCAGATGCTGGACTATGGATTTAACTTCAAAGAGACTCCTATCCACATAGACAACAATAGTGCTATCTCTATCACTGAGAACCCTGTGCAGCACTCAAGGACCAAACACATCAACATCAGGTATCATTTAATAAGAGATAACTATGAAAAGGGATTAATTAAACTAGTCAAAGTTCATACAGATGAACAATATGCTGATCTGTTCACAAAAGCTTTGATGAACAGAGATTTAAGTATCTGATATCAGCTATTGGGATGATTAACTTTGAGTAGACTTTTTCTTAAAACTAATTCTAATTATTTCTTCTTAAAATATGTGTGTCCTAAGTTGTCTAGTTCATCACTTTCATAAGCTCATGTTTTCTTTGGATGTAAAATTCTTTTTGAAGACTTTCCTTAGATTCTTGAAAATTTTTGATACTTCGGAAGATAAAATTTTATCTTCGGAAGAAAACATGTCTTCAAAATAAATAACTGTCTAAGAGATTTTACCTTCGGAAGAAGTCTAAATTCATCTTCCGAAGCTTAAAATTCTTATCTCAGACACTTATTCTTTTAAGGACCTTTTCCTTCCGAAGCAAAATTAACCTTCGGAAGCTTTGTTTATTCCTATACAAAGCATCCAAGGGTTTATTTCTCTTCCGAAGCATAAATCTTCAAGACTCTCAGGAAAATCTTCCGAAGCCATTTTAGCTTCGGAAGCTTTTTCAATCAAAACTTCCGAAGACAAATAAACTTCGGAAGCTTTTCGAATTCCAAGAAAACTACTTTTTGAGCAAAAGTAAACTACCTTTTCAGAGGGGACCGACTTCCGGATTTCAAAGTTTATCCTCTTTCATTAACTTTGGTTCAAATCCCTTTTCACATAAATACCCAACGGTTCCCCCTCTTTCCCACTATCTTCCTCAATTCTACTATTTCTCTAACCTAATTCTCTAAACCGCCTTTGCTTTCTACCTTTCTTCACCCTTAAGCTTCTGAAATGGCCAACCTTAACCGCAGAAACAACCCAGATTTCTCCATGCAACTTCACAGGCAACATAATCAAGTTGCTCTGTTAAGCTCTGAGAAAGATGCAAGTTTCTCAGAGATTTGCCAATTCTTGACTCTGTCAAACTATTTCACCTCCCTGACCATTGATCCTACTCTATATGAGGATCACTTGCTTGAATTCTGGAAGACCTGCCAAGAGGTCATTATGGATGGGGAGAAGGCACTGTCTGCCACAGTGCAAGGGAGGACAATCTTCATCACTCCGGCCATCATTAACCAACATTGCAGCTGGATGATGAAGAAGGTGAGGTGTCCTTCCCAAAAGAAGCTGTTAATCATTCTTTTGAGCAGATGGGCTATGAGGGAGATTTCTCTGTAAAGACCTTCAGGAAAGGGAAGGTCTCATCCCAATGGAAATTCCTGCTCCATGTGGTTATCCACAGCTTATCAAACAAGCATGGTGGATGGGACCAGATTCCTGAGGATCTCTCTTTATAGTTCATGGAATGGTTCAGGGGGTCAAGTTCAGGTATTCACAATTTGTTTATACTAATTTACTTGCAAACTTAGACTCCTTAGAGTATTACATGTTTCCTAGATATGTTCAACACATTCTCAACTGTGAACTGGGCTCACAGTTGAGGGAAACAAGTAATATTCTTAAATTGGGACAGATGAAGCCCGGCATCTTTAAAATAATGAAGAAGCCAACTGTAGGCTTCTCAGGGGTAGAAACAGCCCTAGTCCAAAAAATGTTAGAGCTCATTGCTCAAGGTGACAACCTAGCAACACAAGCTAGTGTTGAACCCACACCTCTTTTATCCTTATACCTAAAAGACCAGAAATCACCCTCACCTACCAAAGAAAATCCAAACGAACCCCTGCTCAGGCTATTGAGTCTGTGCAGGCCCCCAAATACTCAACCTTACAGGAAGAAGTGGACACTAGAGCTCCCACTTCTCCTGAGGAGCAAACCACTCCATACTCACTATCAGGCTGAGGTCCTCAAGCTCACCCTGATGAGCTCACTAAGCCTTCACTGAGCATCAGCTTCAGGGCATCAACACTCATCCTATCAGACACAACTGATGGCACTGAGCTAGAAACTCATGAGAAGTGGACAGCAACCATCTCAGTATCCTCACAACCACAAAGAGCACACTAATCTACAGCTATTGAGATCTCAAAGACACAACTCACTCCTCTATATCAACACTCAAGTGACTTCAGGGGAGCTCACAGTGGATCTCCCAGTACCTCATGAAGATCTCATGAGCTGAGTCTCTCACTCCCTACTCAAGAGAGATGAGTACCTCTGACTCTCTCAGTCTATCCACATCAGTCACCATACTGAGACACTTCTGAACCTGTTCAGGATGTCCATATGGAAGAGCTCTCACTTTGAAAGTGATTACATCATTAAGACCTCAACCATGGCAACTCAGCCCACTGCATCTCAACTGAGGCTGCCAGTGAGCAGAGGAAAACCAGCAGCCAGAAACTCAAGCTGGTGGTGAGAGAGAGGACTTGGTCCAATCATCTCATCCCCCAATGATTCTTCTGATGAAGATGAGGGGATCTAGAGTCACTTGGAATGTCAAAAACATGCACCTATTTAGTCTCTAAGGTTAGTCACTTGGAATCTCAGGTGACTACCTTACAAAACAGGGTCAATGATCAGCAACTCAGATTTCATATCTCAAGGAAAAACTAGCTGGGAGACCTTTAAGGAGAGCTCAACCAGGAACACAAGAACCTGTGGAAGTGATTGACTTATCCTCCAGCTCACCTATGCAAGTGGGTGATGCTACCAAAAAGGGGGAGAAAGTTGTTACAACCACAGAACCTGGGAGTTCTTCAGAGAGAATGGACATAGAGGACTCACCATCCTCACTTGCTGTTGTGCATTCTCAGCAACTTCCTCAAGTTCACATTAATGTGGACTCTATAGACTCACTCATCAGGAGTCTCTTTGAGGAAGGTATACCAAGGGCTGTCTCATCTCCACCACAAGGAACTGGCAACTACATCATAAGGTGGAGGTATGATGATGACAGGAGAGCCCTTATACTTACAGAGTTCAAGGCCAACAAGAAGTTTTTCAATTCCAAAGCCTGAGCTTCTATGAAAGACTGGATTTAGTCAACTTGCCACTTGTCAACCCAAGCAATTCAAGACAAGCTGACAGGCTGGCTCAAAGAATCCAGGACAGGATCCTTGCAGAGTTCACTCTAGAAGGAGACTTAGGCAATCAGGCAATGTCATCGGTCAACTGGATGTTGAGGTGGACCCTAAGATTAGTTTCATAGGGGAAACCTTGACTGAAGGCCCAGTGGCAGAACCTGAGACCCCTGTCTCATCAAACAACTGCTGCAGAGGTCCAAACTCCATCTGAGACACCTGCTGGTGAAGGTGTTTCTCAGCCTCTCTCTGGCCAGAGCATGGAAGCTACTCCAAGCAATGAAGGCCAAGCCTCAATCCACCCTGAGTCACAAAGGTCTGTTGGTGACAAAGGGAAAAGGATAATGACTCCTGAGGAAATTGAGGAGGAAGAGAGAGAGAGGAAAAGGAGACTAAGGGGAGAAAGTTCTACTGGGTCATCTAGCTTCATGCAAGCTGCAATCAGGGCTGCCCCCAGACCAAATACTCAAGATGATGAGTTAAGGGCAGTCAGGATTACCTACTTACAGACCAGGAACTATGACATTGATGAAATCATCTCCCTCCCCTTAGAAGAATTAAATGAACTGGCTGACATGGAAGTGTCAAGAGAGTTGAAGGAGAAAGAGGATGCAAGATACTTCTCCAACTCAAAGAGGAGAAGAGACAGAAAAGACTTTACAAGCATGCTCCCACTCTCTCACCAGTTCAAGAAAGTCCTGCACAGGAAGATGTGGCTCCACAAGAACCTCAGGTAGATAAAGAAGAAGATAGGATCAAGATGATCAACTACCTGAGTGCCACAGGCTTCTATCAGGCAGATGCACTTCTTCCCCTGTCCTATGACTTCATTGAGTTCGAGTACCTAAAGCAACTTGAGCTTGAGTAGTCAAAGAAAGAAAAACAACCAAAAGGAAGCTAAGGGAAGAAGCTGCAAAGTCAAGAGCCATCATTCAAAAGAATGCAAAGAAGTCTGCTGACAGACAAAGAATGGTGAGCTTCTTGAAGCTATATGGATTCTCCGGAAGGAGACTTGGCCCCATGTCTCTATCCACTATGGATGAGCATATTAGGGTGATCAAGCAGAAGATTAAAGTGGAGAACTCATTGACTTGCACTCTCTTCCAAGTCAAGTCCCACCTGAAGTGGAGGTCAAGTTTGAACAACCAGAGACACCTCAACCAGCACCTCCAGCTGAGCTCAGCAAGCTTCATCTTCTGATCCTAGGCAGGGTCAAACTCCCTCTCCTTCTGAACCTGTGAGGGAGGAACACCCAACTGAGAAAGACACTGATGATCAACATGGTGCTGCAGACCAGTCTTCTCAGTTAAAGACATCCAAGAGGAAAAAGAGGATGGCTTCTAAACCAAAGACTAAGAAGAAGAAGCCAAAGTCATCTACCTCTGCACCTCAGGCTGAATCAGATCAACCTGAGGAAGTGCATGATGAGGCAGCCCAATCAACTCCTATTCAAGTGGCTCCTCTAACTACTGAGACACCCATCTTGTCCTGGACTTACTCTACCAATCCAGAAAGATGGAATGTTATCAGAGATCAAGGTGTTGAGAATGTCTACTCATGGCAAGACATAATCAACTTACCTCTGCATGATCTCTTTGAGATGAGAAGATACTATGAGAGTCTTGATGATCCTGACCATCTAATGAAGAAAGGAATGGTCCTGATTGTACTGAAGACTACCAACATTTGAAGATCTTCTAAGTGTTTTGGTAGCATCAGCCTAGGGGGAGTTTGTAAGGATTCCTTAAGTCTGATGCAACCCAAAACATCCTAAGTGTCTCAGCAACATGCACTAAGTACTGAAGTGAAGAATGCTTCGGAAGTTTTACACAATGCATTAGAAAATACTCTAAGTGTAAAATCTTCCGAAGCCAAGACCATCTTCCGAAGCCAAACATGAAGTCTTCCGAAGCTTCAGAGACAAAGCCTTCCGAAGCTTCATCCTATGAAGACAGATTCTTCCGAAGACTTTTAGTACACATGCTTTATCTGATGTACTGTTCCATAAAGCACCTTTTCCGCTGCATCTCTGTAAAGTCACCAACTTACATGAGTTGGTGAAAAGGGCCTTGCTTTTGGTAACTGTACATTAAGGTCTTGAGTCTGTAACTTTCCACTTTATGTACTTTATCTGTTGATGCATGTATGTCCTAGATCATGAGTTGTAATGTAATAAATCTTGTCTGTCTGATTATAATGTAATAGTATCGATTAATGAAATGATATGAATTGGTTGTTAATTGTGATGTTTAATATTTCATTAATGAGTCGTGATTGAATTGATTGGGTTTATAATTGTTTGAATGATTGCACATTATGTTATATTAATTAAGACATTCAAACTTACTTGATGAAGTTCTCATGCGAATGGCCCTGCGAATGGACCACACGCATGAATAACTTCATACGTTTGACTCAATCGCACGACTGAACCAGGAGACTGGATCAGTCGTATGATTGACACATAAGATTGACTCAATCGCACGACTGAACACTCAGTCGTGCGATGAATCAACCGCATGGTTCAATCGCACGACTGAACCAACTTATGGCCCAGTCGCACGATTGAACAATACTAACCTATAAATAGACCCAATTCGTGGGAAAACGGAAGCATTGATCCCATTACGATTCCAGACTACCCTAGCCGTCCAGAAGCCTCCCAAATCGTTCTCCAAGTTCACAGAACACATCAGATCGATTCCTAATCGATTTCTGACGTTGATTTCAATTCTTGATTGATTCGTCGTGTGTTCTCACTGATTGGATCGCCATCAAATAGGATTCCGCACTATTTGAGTTGGTTTAACACGCTAATCACTCGGTATTTCGTTCAAAATACCAGGTCTAACAAGTGGTATCAGAGCCACTCACCAGGACTGTGGGAAGTAAAGTTGTTACCACAGCCACGGGCTTAGGGTGGTGGTGAACACCCTCGGGACTCCTCAGAGAGAGAGACTGACCCGAACTATGTTCCGGGCTCAGTGGGCAGAGCTGCAGGGGGAGCATCCACTTCCACCGGGACTAGGAGGAAGCGGATGGCGCAACCCCATGGATTGAAGAAGAAGAAGTGTCGCCTGACCTTCGTTACTACTGCTGCCACTACTTCCACCACCACAGCTACCAATACCACCACACTGATATACCACCCATCACCACAGCCACCACATCCACTACTTCCACTACCACATCCACCACCTTACCTACCACCACTGTATCCTTCCCATCCACCACCTTACCATTCACACTACATCACCGCACCTGCCTACCGACCCATATTCACCACTGCACTACCACCACCACCTCACATCATGCTGGACCCTCAGCCCAGCCACCACATGTTTATGGATCTACTCTACCTCAATCGGGGTAGAGGAGCAGCTTCAGCGCTTAACCGTGGTGATGCGTCTGCTTGCTGCAGATGAGGAGAAGGCGGCGCAGATCCGCCAGCTGACCGACCTGACTGCTGCCCAGTCTCAGCAAATGGCAGAGCAGGCTCGGGTGATAGACCAGCAGAACCAGCTAATCGATGCACAGAGAGTCGAGATGTCCCAACTCCAGGACCAGCAGGCTCAGTCCGACAAACGTATAAAGGAGTTGGAGACGACCAACAAGACGATTATGCTGAGGTAAAGGGGTCGAAGGATGAGCCCCTGAAGCTAAAGGAGGGTGACGGGGATGATGGAGATTGTGATGATGAAGATGATGATGATGATGAGGAAGGATGATGATGAGGAAGAGACTAAGGAAGACAGGACAGAAGGTAGAGATGATGATGACGAGGCAGAAGGAGGGGATGCGGCTGCATCGGCCTCTGCTTCAGGTCAAGAACGAAGATCTAAGCATCGACAGGACCAGTCATCCACCACTTCTGCTCCTCCGAGCGACACGCCCCAGATTCAAGACAAAAGTACAGATTAGATGTCTTATGTATTTATTTATTTTGTATTTGAATCATGTAATGAAAAACAAGGGTGTTGAAGTTTATATATTAGTTAATATAACTCTGTTTGATTACTTACTAATGGTTTATGTGTTGAATGTCTATATCAAACAGATCCAAAATTTCAAAGGGATGAGTTTGACTTTGCTCCCCTTCAAATGGTCAAGACTCAATTAACCATGATTCTGACTACAGGGATTGTGAGACGGTCTGTGAGTTATACCCCTGAAGAAGGGGAAATAATTCATGACCTATCTGATGAGCAACTGGCAGAGATGTTTAGACTCAATCCCGATGAAATAGTCAAGGACGCTCCAACAGTGATTCAAACCAGTGATGAGGAACTTAATGACATTGATGAAGTTGAGGTTGAAGACATTACTGCAGAAGAGTACCCTCAGTATGCTGACGCCCGAGGGAAATGTGGTCCCAATCTGGGTGAATCCCTAGTCAGTGATACGTTTGAGGTACTAGACAAGATGGAGCATCAGGAAACGGAAAAGACTGAAGGAACAGCCCAAGCCTCCAATGATGACGTAGACATTCGCAAGGCTGAGTGGGCTGCCTGTTTTAAGAAGTAAGAGCCCAGCGTGCTGCACCAAAGAAAGATGCCTACATCAAGCTCTACAGAGTCAAGAAACACCATAAGGTGTCAGGCAGGATTATTGCATGGGCTTATTTTGATGACCTTAACGCGTATGCAGTTAAGAGGGAGCAGGGCATAGAGTACTTCAGGTTCCCACATGATCTGAAGACTCTACCTGGTTTTGAGCTCAACCAGCTGGCTAAGCTAAAGCTGCTGTATGCTGACCCAAGAAAGATGTCAGGCTGGTTTGAGGCTGCCCTGAAGAAGGAGTACCACACCCGATGGGTTAACTTCAGACCACAACAGCCTACGAGGTATATAAGAAGGTCTGAGGTTGATGCCATTACTGGCAAGCACAAGATTGTGCTAAAGTGGAGTCCCCGCGCACTATGTCGAGAATCCCTCTCAGGGAAATGCCACAGGACTTCACTCCACACTTCAAATGGTGGTACTATGATTGGAGAACTGCTGAAGCTGTCATAGTTCTGAATAAAGAGGGCAAATGGATACTATCAGGGTATTCGACCCAATGTGGCTAACCAACTTGTCTGCTAATGATGTCTATACATTATACAAGTGGCCACTGTTCTATGACACACAAGACATTGTACAAGCCCTCCAGTTCCAAAACGTTATACGACTTTGCTTTGCGTTTGAGATACACGCAGGAGTCACTAAGAGGAGAAGTACAAGAAGTATAAGGAGGTGATGCAGAAGACAAGAGATTAGATAGATCTAGGTCCAAGGGGGAGTTTGTTGATGCATGTATGTCCCTAGATCATGAGTTGTAATGTAATAAATCTTGTCTGTCTTGATTATGATGTAATAGTATCGATTAATGAAATGATATGAATTGGTTGTTACTTGTGATGTTTAATATTTCATTAATGAGTCGTGATTGAATTGATTGGGTTTATAATTGTTTGAATGATTGCACATTATGTTATATTAATTAAGACATTCAAACTTAACTTGATGAAGTTCTTATGCGAATGGCCCATGCGAATGGACCACACGCATGCATAACTTCATACGTTTGACTCAATCGCACGACTGAACCAGGAGACTGGATCAGTCGTATGATTGACACATAAGATTGACTCAATCGCACGACTGAACACTCAGTCGTGCGGATGAATCAACCGCATGGTTCAATCGCACGACTGAACCATACTTATGGCCCAGTCGCACGATTGAACAATACTAACCTATAAATAGACCCAATTCGTGGGAAAACGGAAGCATTGATCCCATTACGATTCCAGACGTACCCTAGCCGTCCAGAAGCCTCCCAAATCGTTCTCCAAGTTCACAGAACACATCAGATCGATTCCTAATCGATTTCTGACGTTGATTTCAATTCTTGATTGATTCATCGTGTGTTCTCACTGATTGGATCGCCAATCAAATAGGATTCCGCACTATTTGAGTTGGTTTAACACGCTAATCACTCGGTATTTCGTTCAAATACCAGGTCCTAACATTATCCTTTTTGTAATGTATAAGGATGTGAGCTATGGCATGTCATAGTCACAAGGTCAAAAGGCAGATATGCCTTTTGATCCTACAATTGATTTGTTAGTGTCTAGTCAATGTATCCAGCTGGCTTTCAAAGTATAGCCGGCTGTAGGTTGTAGTATAAGTATTTCAAGTTCTTGTATCCTTCTTTATGCTTTGTAACACTTGTAAAAGAACTTGAGAAAGCAATATACTGCCTCCTTGAAACCCATACTCTCTTGTTCTGTCTCTTGCTTTACTTGTGTTCTTTGTATCACTTTGTTAACCCAGTTCACTGTTTGATTAAAGTTTACTTAGTCTCCTCATTGTGTTGTTGTGTTGTAATTGTGTTTAAGCCCTTAAACGGTCCTGCAATCCACGTGTATATGTTTTAGCATTTGTATTTTAAACATCATATGTTATACTTTATTTTAAGGGAGTAAATGGAATAAAATGGCTAATTTTTTGAAATTTAATCATGACTTTTCATATGAGTGTCTTAATCCATAGGTAAAATTATCATTTGATCCTCCTTTCATTTTTATTATAAAAAAAAAGATAAATATCAAAATTATGAAATTCACTATGCCCCTAGAAAAATATTATTATTATAGTTATTTTAAATATGAAGACATATATAAGTTATATACTTAAATATTTAAATACAATAATGCTTAATTTAAATAGTATTTAGTTATAAAAATATAATTTGTAAATATAAATTTAAATGTCAGTTTACAGTATCATAAATAAAATAAAATTTATCAAAATGAATTAAATAATATCATATTATTAGATAATATATTAAATTTTGTTTATTAAATACATGAAAGAGACTAGGGCAAAATGTCAAGTTATATAAATTTAATGAATAATTTTTTTATATTGTCCCTAAAGTGTCTTAAAATATTAATTAATTTATTATTCTACTCATCTTAAATGTCTTGTACTCCTTTGTACATGTTGTTTCAAAACTTGTATGTTTCGCAAAATTACATCTCTATCTAAAGTGATGTATTATATATTAGTATATATATAAGTATTTAATTAAATAATACTTAATATAAATAGTATTTAGTTAAAAAAATATGATTAGTAACTATAAATTTAAATGTCAATTTAAATTATTATAAATAAAATAAAATTTAATAAAATAAATTAAATAATGTATTAATAATGTGTATTAAATAAAGCAATAATTAGAATAAGTTAATTAAACGGTGGCAAAAGTGGAACTATTGCATAAAGGGTTTGTACTCTATATGTTTAAAAATTTATCTAGGTGTCTTACACTTTAAATAAAATTATCATCTTATTTTTCTAATATGTGTTATATATAGTATAAATATAGCAATGTAGTTAAAAAGGGATTAATATCAATAAACATGAAAAGATTCGTAAATTGTAAAAATCATATGAATCGTGTGTGTAATATACTCTCCTCTATTGTTTTTATATTAAATAACTACCCTATAGTAAACCGTGTATTACACCGGTTGAATAAATATATTATTAAATGTAATAAAATATTATTAATTATAAAACGATATTTTGAAATAAGATCAATTGAAATTACATATGCGTAAAAACTATAAGTAATAAAACAATAATATCAACTTTTTAAAATTTTATTTTAAACTTTTTTTTGTTTTCTTCAAAAAAATAAAACGTTTTGTTTCAAAAAAAAACATTTAAAAAATGTCATTTTTAAAAATTTACTTATAATAATTACCAATTTTAATTATTTTGGTTTATAAAAAACACTTTTTTACACCAACTTTAAAATAGTTCGTATTTTTTAAAGCAGTTTAATATTTAAAAAAATAATTTAATAAAAATTTGTTCTTTATATATAACATTAATAGAAACATCTATTTCTTATTATAAAAAAAAAATCTTTTTTATCTAAAAAATAGTTAACAAATATCATTATTACTTAATACAATTTAATTATGTAATAAGAGAGGGAACGTGAAAATTTTGATGAAAGTAAATATAGTATTGACACCTGTACCCTTAATTAATTTTTATTTGAATAGAAAGATTACTAAATATAAATTTTATTAGAAAGATTACTAAATGTAAATTTTAAGTCCAACACATTAATAAGCCATACTAAAAACATTTTGATACATGTCTATATGATTAGTAGAATGTCAACGTGATAATTTAGAATCTTTCCCATGTGCTTCTTACGAAAGCATTGAAAATATAAATTTTACCTTACAATTACAGGTAGAAGAACATATTAGTTAGTTGCTTCTAGATTTATCTAATTTTATAACTTTTAAAAAAAATACTTTAATATATTATTTGCCCATGAATTAAATATAAATTTAAGTTTAGAATTCAGCTAAGTTTTAGCCGTGTTCGCAACAGTCAAGTCGGTTGTTGGATAGGCGCATATGTATCAAAAGCTTTATTTTCGTATGGAACCAAGCCAATTATAAGTTCGGCTATGGACTAGCCGATTTTAGCCGGCTTGTCTTGCATGATAGCTTAAGATCGATGAGAAACGAATTTAAGTGGATTAAAAAGTCAAATGTTTGATTTTTTTTTTCTTTGGTCAAATTAATTTAAGCAATTTTACCATAATTAAAACAGTCTGGTTTTTCTTTCTTTAAAATCAGACTGTATAATACTAAAGAACATCAAAAATCTAATAGAACTAGATTTTAGAAGAAAATAAACAATCGACCTCTTTACTTGAATGAAGATTTCAAAAGTTTTATGTTGACCGATCCTTAGTGACAATCAAGTTTCATAGTCTTAAGATGACATCAACTTAGTCTTTAACGGTTCAAATACTCATGTTGAAGAGAAAGTACACCTTTTGCAATGAACTTGTCGCTCACAGGTTAAAAGGCATCACGATAGCCTATAGTGGCGATTGGTTGTCGTTGGCATTGTCGCCGCGGTTGCCTTGTGAAAGGGCTAATATATCATCGCAATAGTAGTCGTCGATATAGGTTAGGTTTTAGCGACGATATGTCTTCACTAAAAGCTGTAAAAATAAACTTTGGGAGTTAAAAAAGAATTAATTTCCCTTCTTGCGTCGATAGGTCTATATTAAATTTAATAACAATTTTTATTTAATAACATGTTGCGTCTCCGTGTTGCCACAATAGATGGAAAATAAAATAAAGAGTCTCATATAAAATTTAAATTCAAAAATATAACCTTATGCATCGACGTGTAGTCGCAATAGCATGTTTTTTTCGATATATGTATTTTTTTTCAAGTATTCCCCGATACATATAAAAACAATAAATTTTTTTGAAAGATGCACTTCATAAAAACCAAGCAAGCCAACTTATCTCCAAGATAGAGATGAGCGCCCACACAAGAGTTACATCATATCAATCGAAAACCTACACCAACCTTTCCAATCTACAGTGCCCTCTTTAAACCTACTTCTATACCACAAATACCCCAAAGCTTTTACATCCGTCACTATATGAACTACGTTTACATCATTACTTTAAAAATCTTCTCATTTCTTGCTTTCCAATACGCCAACACGTCAAGATCAGGATGCCATAAACAATCTCTTTTCTATTCTTCGAGCCATCCATATGATTAATAACTTGAAGCACATCTGAAATGGAAAACATATAAATCGGAGATAACTTACACCAAGAGGAAATGTCTCCCCAAACACCATTCACAAAGCTACAAGCCGTAAAGATATGATCCGTCGTTTCATCCACCTCACCACAAAAAGAACAATCATCACCCACCATAATATTCCTCCTCCTAAGCGCCCACCTAGTCGGAATCCTATCCATACTAGCTCTCCACATGAAGATATTACACTTATTCGGGATCCACTTACACCACTTAAAATTACAATTATCATCACTAGGAACTTCACCAAGCAGCAACCTCCTAGTCTCCTTTACCGAATCTTCTGAATGCATTTTATTATTAATACAAACCTCCATAACAAGCCAATGACAAGCCACCAATTCTGCAACCTCTAAATCCGAATTAGGATACTTCTTCCAATCCTAGCAAACCATACTTGTATCCGCTTGTGACCCAATTCTCTCCACAACCTTACACCATTTATTATTTTCGAGGCGAAAAATATTCGGAAATAACATTTTTAGCAGTTCAGTTGTTATCCAAGAATCGATCCAGAACCGAATCTTCGTACCTTTACCTACAACACCCCGAATCATATTAACAAAACTCATGCCATGAACCTTCATTCGGTACCCCAACACTCACCACTTTAGACCAAGTGCCCGAAATCCTTTTATTAGAAGGATACCCGTCCCATCTTCATACGGAAACATGAATAGCATCAATCACCTTCCTCCAAAGAGCGTCACACTAGATTCTATACCTCCATAACCACTTCAATAATAAAGCGTTATTGCTCACTTCAAGTTTATTTAATCCCAAACCTCCTTCACTTTTCTCCTTCGTCACCTTATCCCAAGCCACCCAATGAACCTTGTTCACCTCATCACTACCTCCCCATAAAAAAACACTTTATAATAGTTTCAAGTTTGTTTATCACGGCAACTGGTGCTTTATACAACGAAAAATAGTATGTAGGAAGACTTTCTAACAAAGGTTTAATAAGCACAACCCTTCCCCCATAGATAAAACATTAGCCTTCCATTTTGACAACCGACTTTGAAACACCTTCAATACCAGCTCCCAATTATTGATACGTCCCATATTAACACCCACTTAAATACCCAAGTACTTAAACAGAGTAACCCCCGATCTACAACCCAATACACTTGCCTCGAGACTCAATTCTTCTTGACTCTTCCCTACCCCGAATAATGTTGATTTATGAATGTTGATCCGGAGCCCCGAACACAAGTGAAATATGCGCAACATCCTCCTAAGAGCTTTAAAATTAAAATGAGACCATTCACCCATAACCATAACATCATCCGCATATAACAAATAATATTTAGGCAATAAGTTCAAACAAACTAAAACACAATATTTCATACCATATTGGTTAGAATGTTTAAAGTTTCAAACAATTTATACATATATAAAACTATGCTAGTGTTCCGTGATTAAAAAATATTAAACAGTTAATAATAAAAATTTATATTTATGTGATTATAAAAAGATACATCAAAATAAGATGTAAATGAAATTTCATATAAATAGCTACTTTAAGTAATGAAACAATAATATAATGTTATTTTCCTTTTTTATTGATTTTTTAATGTTGTTTTTCATACATTTCGTCTAAAATACCTTTTTTATTATGTCATTTTTATAGAAAGTTAATTGTATAATAAAAATGACCTGTTTTATAACAATGTTGTTTTTAGAAAATGTGGTTTTCTAATAAAAAAAGATCAAGTTCTTAACTTATTAAAAAATAGTTTTTTTAATTTAGAAAAAATAATAACATCATTAATATTTAATATCATCATTAAATGGTTATGTTGTTATGCTAATAACATATATCAAAAAAGAAGATTCAAATATGCCTAGAATGCAACAAACGGCCATTGATAGCAACAATACTAACAATGCTACAAATGAAAGGTTTTAACATAACCAACATCTGTTGCCCTGTTGGAATGCATTTGGTTTATTGCAACTTTATACATAAAGTTGTTTTGCTTTATTTTTCTTGCTTTTTTAGGATCGAGTCATATGATGTTGGAGTTGTGAACAACTAATTAATAAGCTGAGCTCATGCCTCTAGAGTAAGTCCACGAGAGGGATTTGCCTTTGCAATCGTATCATCTTCATAACCTTTAAAATTATCAAAATGTTTTTTCAGTTGTGTTTTATAATCCTTGCAACTTCTATGATAATTTGCATTGATTTCAAGTCTTACCTCATTCCAATGCTGTGTGTTATGCCATCTAGCATGATAAAAATATTGATACCAAAGGAGTAATTAGAAACATCCAAAAGTCATGAGATTAAAATATGAATAAAATATTACATTGTCTAAATACATAAAGTGTGGGATATGTGGCCCTTTTATACACAACAGGAATAGTGTCCCAACAAACTTAGTGGAAAGCAACTTACGTCTCAACCTCAATGAAGATTAATCTAAGAAATAGCTGATAATTACCTACTAAAGCCAAAGTGGTAGCGGTTAGTGGTTGTTTCTTTCAAACTTTTCATATAAAAATTTAAGTATCTTTAACTGCCTAGCTTCTTTAGTGGTAGTGCAACATAAACTAAAATGTTAGCAAACTAAAAAGATATTAAATATATGTCATAAAAGTAATGTTAAACATTTTCTTGCTTCTTAACTTAATGGGTGTTTGTTTTTTTAGAAAAACTCTTTCTTACCTCTTTTGTCTGCGTCATGCAGACCACGTGCAGACGTTGAGCTCTACAGAGTGTTTGTTTTTTGGAAGACTTTTTATTAAACAAAAGGTCTGCGCGAGATCTACATGGTGCAAACTTGTCACAACCACTTCTAAAGTCTTCTAAAATCTGTAGAGGATTAAACACCATCACTCACCACCACCCATATCCACCACCACAGTCCGCCACCACCATCGTCCGCCTCCACCCACCGTCCGCCACCACCACCGTCCGCCTCCACCCACCGTCCATCGTCGTCACCACCACCGTCCAACACCGTCGTATACCACCATCAATTGATTTTAGCAATCTGCAGCCGTTAAAAAACAGACACTTTTCTTGTTGCAGACTACAGAGGTTTGATCCACATCTTCTCCTGCAGATGTCTGCAGATGTGATACGCAGACTGCAGACATTTTGCTACAGAAAAAACAAACAACACCTTACACAATTCGAAAGAAGTGCGAACCTTTGTGGATTACTATAGGGAGGTTGATCCCCACCGTCTCCATTGTGTAATCTGGCAATAAATGTCGCCATTTATCTAGCTGAGATATTAAACTGCAAAAGCGGCTCACTACCATTTATCTATTTAGGCCTAAAAGTGGGGCGCTCCAGCTGCTCACCGGTCGTTGAAAAGTTCGTATCGAAATTGTCAAATTGGAAATCTAGGAATCTCTTTTTGGTGGAAGGCTGACATTAATCAAATCTGTTCTTGGGAGCCTCCCGTTGTACTATCTCTCATTATTCAAAGCACCTTCCAAGATCATTCAAAAACTTGAAAGCTTAAGGCTGAATTTTCTTTGGGGAGGCTCGGAACAAGGTCGGAAAATTCCTTGGGTCGCATGGGATAAATGTCTTGCGCCTAAACATTTAGGTGGTATGGGAATCGGGAGTATCAAAGCTACCAATCTTGCTCTGTTAGGGAAATGGACCTGGAGATATAAAACCATACCTAATGCCTTATGGGTCAATTTGATAAAGGTAATACATAGCTCACATAGATCTTTTGATTCAACTCCTTGGAGTATGGGGAGCCATCATGAGATCATCTAGCGATTTAATGAAGATAAATGTCAACCTTCAAGGGCTATACAAATGCAAACTAAATAATGGTTCAAGAATAAACTTCGGGTTAGACAACTGGTGCGAAATGGGGCCACTCAAACTTGCTTTTCCTAATTTTTTCTCACTCGAGAAAAACAAATTGGTGAAGATAAACGAGAGACTAACTATCCAAGGCAGCAACAAACAATCTAATAGGATGTGGAGGAAAGCCCCTCTCATGTGTGCGAAATTCAGGAGCTCACCTCTCTTTCGGCTTTCGGCCATACTATCAATTACCGTCCTGGCCCTGATAAATGGATCTGGGCCGACGAGGGGGGCCCAAATTTCTCGGCTGCAAACTTAAAATATGAAATAAATAAAGCCATGTTTCCGGATGTCAGATCGAACTATATTTGGCTCAATTGGATTCCGTTAACTGTTAGAACATTCGTATGGAGAACGATACCAGACAAAATCCCCTTACTGGTCAATCTCGCCAGAAGAAATATCCCGGTTGATTCCATCACATGTCTAGCTTGTGGTGAAGCGCTGGAATCAGCCGGTCATCTTTTCACTCAATGCAACTCAGTGAGGACGTTATGGCGGAGGATCTCTAAGTTGGTGCAGATGTAGCCTTCTAGATCATGTCTCAAATGTCAAGGATCTCTTAGAGTCCACCCTAGTTATCCATGGCAATTCGCTATTAAAAATCATTTTGGTCATCATTCAAGCAACGATATGGCACATTTGGAAATGGAGGAATGATAAATGCTTCAACAACAACACTCATGATTTAGATATTGTATTTGGTGATATTGTGGTGTCAACTTTCATGTGGATCAAACATAGAGGTAAAGTTGTATCTTTAAATTGGGGTCATTGGTGTGATTTCGACTTGGCCGCTTACATTATGTAATCTTGCTAGCCTCTTGCTAGTTCTATAATGCATTGCCGTTCAAAAGAAAAACATAACTCTAACAATTAATAAATAATTAACATAACTTGATAGTTAATAAGCAATAAAAGATATAAATACCTACATTTAATCTGAATCATCACTAGAAAGGTATACATTTTTATCTTCATCAATATCGTGTTCATTTTTGTCATCATTTTGTTTCGTATTCCACATCTAAACTGTATACATCTACTTCTTCATTATTATTAAAACTTTCATCGTCCAAAATAGAGGGAATAAAACTTGAGGCGCCAACATCCTTCAATCGAAGCAAGTAGCCTAAGTCAACAATCAATCGAGATCAAAATGTACAACATCTTTCTTATTATTGATGAATCATGCACCTGATTCAACAGATTCATAACCTAAGTCGACAACAAGATATAAGATGATTAAGTGTACGGCAAGACATTTATCTCATTAGCAACAATCATACTTGGATGATTCGATAGTGAACTTCTTCCCTAACACCCCAATGTTGGTGGTTCGAGAAGAATCTTGTAGATATGGACACTTGTTTAGCTTGTGTAGCTAAAATGTATTGTTGATCATCATAACCATGCTAGTCCTTTATACATTTCATGACTGATGTCGATAACAACTTTAATTAGTCATATATCTCACATTTTGAAAAACTTGCAACAAAATAGTACAAGTAACAATTTATAGTTCAACTCTACGATCTCCTCTAGTTTATCATAAAAGGGTATACCATCTTCTCTTATTATAACAACATCATTGTTATGAGTAGTGCGTCAAACATCATGACCGTGTGCCATAGACCTAACACTATGCAAGTAGTGTAAGAATATACATTCAATAGCTCGTGTGTTAATGTCGTTAGTTCCTTAGTACAGTCTGAAGTTAAAGGTAAAGATGTATTTGCATTATATTTAAACCATAAAGAAAATTCTATTTCCACGTTACATCTAGGAAATTTAGATTCAAAATTACTAGGTGGGGAATAAAAAGTTCAAAATAGTCATCATAATAACTAAAAATGATTGATATTTAATAGTATTTATAGCCTTTATGATACTTTTTATAACCATTGCCAACAGTTGAATTTATAGCATTGCCAACGCTCAAATTCAATTCAAATTTATATCCATTGCCAGATGCTAAGAAAGAAAATACTCGGATTTGTACCTAGTTCAGTATCTGGTTTGGATTCGACCCGACCCTGCCTAGTACCAATGGGTAGGATTTTCATCACCTGGTACCTGACCGGATTCAGACCCGGATTTCTAGTACCTGGGCCCAAAAATCCCGATGGGCTCACACGTGGGTTATACCTTGTTTCAGGTACGACCCAAAACTCGGTTTGTGCACCTCTACTATAGGCGTCTAACACTTGGCATCAAAAGCGACGAGAAAAGTACTATTCATAACCTACCCAAATTAGTATATATAGTAACTAGCCCAAATCAACAAATTTACAAATGGGACATGATACTTAATTTCATTGCATTTCGAGGACCCTTTACTTAGCGGTTTCATTTTCTTGCATTATTATTTTCAACCGAGACAAAATTGTTTGAGGTTTCTAGAGATAGCAAAATTGGTGGGCATTCTATTCATTCACCGTTTTCAAGAACAGTATGCACACTTTGATCTCCTAAACTATGTCACTTTTTGGGTATCATACTATAAATCTGTAATTCTCATTTACAAAATTGCAGGATAATCAGCATTTTTCAGGTACCTGAGTGGTTTTTGACACGTCTGAAACTCCTTCAAACCTGTTTGAGTGAGTACCAAATAAACTGCTACACAAGTTACTTGCGAGTTGTGATGATATAAATCTCTAAGGGGACGTTTGGTATGCAGAAATTCAATAGATTGAAATCTGAATTCCATTGTTCATTGTGTTTGGTTGGTGGAAATTTGTTGGAATTGAAATTTGAATTTGAGTTCCATTCTTAACGTGTTTGGTTGAGAAAGGAAGTTGAATTGAAATTGTAATGAACTCCCTCAAATTCATTAAGGATTTCAAAATCCTTCCAAATGTTGAAGATTTCAAATTCCACTGACCCCCGCCTTCACCACCAACCGCCATCTACCACCCCGCCCACCGCCAACTGACACTACCGACGACCCAGACCGCCGACCACCGCCGCCGACCCCGACCAACGACGCCCCCGACTGCCGAACGGCGCCCCCGACCACAACCTACCACCCCGCCCACCGCCAATCGACCGCCGATGCCGACCGACCGCCAACGCCCCTGACCAACGACCGTCGCCGAGCTCGACCGCTGCCGCCTTCGACCGCCGACGACCCCGACCGTCGCCTCCCCCGACCGACCGTCGCCCGTCGCCGACAGACCGCCGCCCCTTAACCGTCGCCGCCGCATACCAACCGCAACCGACGCCCACTGTTTGGCCCGATCGCCGACCACCGCCACCCCTAACCGTCGACAGTCCCCGACCGCCGTTGCCGAACCGTGTCAGTTTAGACGCGCTCGTCGGAGACTGCCGGTTCTTGACGACGAGCGTTATCGGTTGGTGGCGACTGTGGGGTACGGTCGGTTTTCGGCAACGGGCGCGATCGTTGGGCGCGGTTGGTGGCCTCGGTTGATTGTCGACGGTGACGACGGCGGCGGTCGGTGGTATGTAGCGGCGATGATCGGTGGTTATTGAGGTTGGGGCGGTTTGCAACGGGTTATAATTTCCAATTTCTTTATAAGTGTTTTGTCACTAAAAATACATTTGGAATTTAAGTTCTATTTATAGATTCCAATTCCCTTGAATTCCAAATCATTTGAAAAATACTGAATTTCAAATACAGTTACTTCTAATTTCAATTCCAATTCCAACAAATCTCGCGAAACAAACACCTCTATTTGGACATGGTTTAAATTGATATTGTAGTTCCACAGTATGGCATTAGCGCATATCTACTAAAAAGTAAATGAGTTAATTATGATCATAAAAACAATTCTGTTGCATTAATAATCTAAATTGTTAATAATACAACCCAAATAGACCCCTTGAAGATAAAGCACAACCAAAATAGACTGAATTATAAGTAATTGGGTCAAAGTTATCACCTCCACTAAACGATACATGTGCTATTAATGATCAGAAAACAATCTTTTTTACAATAATAATCTAATTTTTTATTTGAGATAAAGATAACCCAAATAGACCCGTTTGAGCCAGGTAAATAAGCCGAAGTTGTAACCTGTAGTTAATAATAAAACATGTTGCTTTTTGCAATACAACTACATAACTAAACAATGTATGTGTAGGTTATTACAGCTTCTTGCATGCCCAGTGCTGTGCATCAACCATCTGGGAAAGAGTATGCAATAATGACCCATTATCAGCAGAAACCAGTACTGCTATCAGCTGCAACATGCGGAGCCAAATATCCTGCGCAACAAGTTTCTAGTTTGCGTCGTCCTGTTTTATATTATTAAAAAAACTAATCTACTTTTTTAATAAAGTAGCTCACAAGCTATAAGCATTTGAATACAATTCATGCAAGTAGAAGACAATAAGTGAAAAGGCTTCTAAGTGATTGCTTACAAGTGAGAACTTAGAGCTACACACCTCTCTGAGTGCGACATGAGAAGAGTAATGTAAGCACTCACTTACAACCACCACCCCCATCACCACCCGGGCCGCAGATAAGAACTTCGTCTCATTTCTCGAGAAAATTACTAAATACAAAAACATATAACTAAATACGAAAATGACTTGCATTACTCTAGGTAAGTGTTTTTAAGAGACATGCTTATACATGTATAGTAATTTGACAAAACGAGCCTCCTCTTTATATAGACATGCACCATAAAAATGGATATCAATATCTGTTCATTCTAATAGTTACAAATGCTCTAAGTTTTGTTTGTTTGTTGTCCATGATGGACCAACCCAGATCTAAACCGAATCCAGTTTAGATTGCTCTAGTTTCTAATGAGACACAATGTTTGAAAGGTACAAAAGCTATGTATGTACACGTTGAATGCAGTCTAACTTGAAACACAGACCACTTGGATTCACAAAAATGCCCCTTTTTGCTACCTGGTTTTTTAGTATGAGAAAATACAAAGTGCGGGCATTTCTCAGGTCGTTGTAATCCTGCTTCTATCTTCGCGTCTACTTTCAATATTGGTCACCCATTCCCGGATGATAGAGTTGACTTCCTCCGGTACTTCATCGTGGGGGCAATGGCCTAAATGAGATGAATAAGTCAACATGAATGCAAAGACTACATATGTGGGAAAATGGGAGCATTGATCAGAAACACTTTTTAATAATTTTTATTTTCATCTTCATTACCCATTTGAGATAAAAGCAAAACCCGAAATCGGCAAGTTAATGGGTTGAAATGGCCACTATAACCAATGCAGATCAAACAGTTGGTTTATCTAATTACATAATTAATAAGGGTGCTATATACGATCCGGTATTTCAAAACTAGTCCAACTTTTTGTATAGAACTGTTTATGAGGTTGTTATGCAATATTGCAATTTACCCAACATTTGACCTCGTTACCCATTTGACCCGTTAGGTATAAAACATAGCCTGAATAGATCCGTTCTTAAGCAAATGGGTCGTAATTTCAACTTTTAAGTTTTAACCGACGCATATCAGGCCGTTGTTACAATGCAAATTGTATTACCTGCATCCAGCTCCTTGATTACAAATTCTTTGAAGTGTTTCTTAACAACACTTACTTTGGTCTTGGAATCAGAGATTGGGTCTTTCATGCCCTGATACACATACAAGATTCAAAAGGGTAGCAAGTGAATACAATATTTAATCCATCATTTTTATCGATCGACTTACCTGGATAATAAGGACTTTCTCCTTGAATCCTTTAAGAAGATAATTCATAGGGATTGAAGGATCAAATGTGAAGATGCTTTCAAGGACCACCAGAACACCAGGGTCATATGACTAGCCTTCATTAAGGAATGCAGAATTAACACAATTCACATGGGTACATTTCAAAGGTCTTACATTAGATAAATGGAACCAAGATAATATTTTTATTTCTTGAAAAATAAACAAATGACATGGAATATAAGTGTTAAAACAACATACATAAAAGAAGTTATATGCTTATATCAAATCAGAATGTAACAGGGCCTTGAAAAAGGATACTGCCCTAACCATCTCATTGAGGAGCCCTTCATCAGCCCGATCTGTTTTCTGCAGAGATTAACATACTCAGTAACAATTATAACTAACACCAGAAACTACACAGTGATACTGTGAAAAGTAAGGTAGGAGAAAGTTACCGTCGGGTAGCAACGCTTCACTAAGTTCCTAAAGCTTAGTCTCAGGTAGAACGAAAGTCCCCTGGCCCCTAACCATGCAATTCCTGTACTTTTCCTTTCCTGAAAAAGCAGAGATATAAAGAAACTAAATGATGACATCGTTTTCTCGATTTGGCAACTGTTAGGAAATTCAAAATGTTGGCAAAACTTTGTTTTGACAAAAACGTTGAAACTGTCCATCTTAAGTCGAACGATCTCAGTTGATCATCCATTATGTTTTATTACCTTCGAAGGAGGTACAGAAGAATATCCTGGGATGTAATGGCCAGCACTATTCAAGAGCACCACAGACCTGGCTAAAGCAGGCCACAAGCCAGCAACAATAGAAACAAAATAGCCTGGAGACATACAAATTAGAAATAATTTTTAATTCTCCTTGACATCATTATTTTACATTCATAGACTAACAATAAGTTTAGATTAGGGTGCTTTATAGAAGATTGAAACAAACCTCCAAACGAGTTCCCAACAAGATGAACTGGTTCCCCAACAACATCAATTATAAAACTTCTTAGTAACTCAGCCCACATCAGTTCAGTGTACACAACATTTGGTTTCTCTGACCTTCCAAATCCTAGAAGTGTGATAGCCCAAACTCGGTTGCCACCTTCAACAATGTCAACAATATTGTCACGGTAATGCTCCAAAAAAGCACCGAAACCATGTACAAGAAGGATAGCAGGACCTTCATGTCCCATAACAGCATACTGGAAAACAAAAAGAATTTATGAAGAATGAAACCAAAAGATGACTTCATTTTTTTCGCTCTAAAATTTAATATCACATTAGTTTTTGATACTAGCCTGTATTAGATGACCTTTCCACCTCCAATAACGAGTAGAATATCTATTTGTGGAATCCACTTGACTTCTTGAAGCCAAAAGACGGTACCACTGTCACGAAATGTCACAAAGTTGGAATAAAATATATCAAGACTAGTAAAGATAATCATACCGTATGTTTGAAAATATGGAAAACACACCTCTCTTGAGCAAACATGATCAACTACTGAAGCTACAGTGAAAGTTGAGTACCCAAAGGGTGACAGGAATCCACCATTTCGGTCTTTTTCATATTGTATGGTCTCATCATATACCCTTCTTCTAGAAACAACTCCAAGCTGAAGGACAGGTCCAAAGAGTAAACCAAATGAAGCTCCTTCACGGGTTTCAGCAATACGTAATTTTTCATGAAGCCTGCAATTATAAGCAGCCAAAATGAAACTTAATTTGATTGCAAAATCACAATAAGTAAAGGCATGTAAAGAGAAATCAGTTGTAAGAAGTTAGTAAACTACATACTCCTGCCAATCATCCCGTGCGGTACCCTCAAAATATTTTAAATATGCAGCCAGTGCATTAAGCACGTCATTAGTTCCACCTCCAACAAAAAATCCACTTTTTGTTATAAACGCTGTTTTCTTCAACCTCTTTTTCTTCATTTGAGAAGCAAGGGGATTGAAATTGCTTTGACTGTTGGTCACACCATTTGACATAAGAATCCTATCATTCTGCAATACATATTCAGCAGAAGTGTTCTTGATCAAACTCCAGCTATCTTGTAATTTGTATGGACTTTCATCCATGAATTCCTTCAAATCATCAAGTGTCGGTAGAGGACCTGGGTCATGAACCATATATCTATTCCCATGTCAAAACTCAAAACCACAAATTAAATTCCCAAAATATGGATTAACTTTCTCAAGCTGAAGCATAGTACTTACCCCATCCCAAATCTGCCACTACACCAGGTAAATTTGGGGCTGAAAGAGGTGAAAGCACAGGCAGTTTTAATCGTTGAAACTCATTATATGACAATGGAAGGTCCACCATATCCTAGAAAATTAGATTACATCAGCATAATCCAAATTTCAAACTAGCACTGCTGAAGTGGTGAACCAAGCAAATATACCTTTACATCATAGAAGGAAGTACTCCATAGAGATATTTTAGGACTGTCTTTTTCAAGAAACACGTCTTCCAATTTCTCTTTAACTTTATCAATCACCAACTGCGAGTAGTACTCCACCTCTTCTTGTGTGTAAATGTTGGCAGCCCTAACCTGTTCCAACCCTGATCAATTATTAGATGTTGGGTACTTAACCATTCCTCTTTCCTGTACATTTAATATACTCTTATTAAGCAAACTTCAAGGTAACAACCTCTTTTACAAGATCTTCAATAACAGATTCAGTCCTCCCCAACCTGATCATCAGATTAGATCCCAAATCCTTCAACAAACTTCTAAGATCCTTCACAGCAAACAGAAGCAGCTCTAACATATCTTCATTGAAGCCTGCAGTGGGTACAATGAGAACCAACGCACAACCATCACTACATGAATTCATATAACATTAAATGTGCTTATCTCCGTATTAACAGAGGGGTTTATCACGTTACACTCAAACATGACTCAAGCAATTTCTACACCATTCGCTGTTCACAACAATTAAATTGATCTAAACAGTATCATATTACAATCAAACTCGATTCATAAATCATACATTACCTACGCCTTTGCAACCACTCAACAACAACTAAATGCTTCTCCAAAAGTTCAGGCAACTGTAGAACATCAGAAACCTATTGACCTCCTACTCCAATATGAATCACTATTTCTAAAACGCACTATCTTAGAATTACTACCGCAAAAATATATAAAAGATCGTTGGGCCATGCGGGCTCCCTGTAATAATCATGACCCATACCTTTAGCCAATTTAGCTCTTAATACTGGATCATTCAAGTCGGGTTTTTTGTCATTGGGATAGGTGAATTTTTATAGATCCATCCCCCGGAGGAACAGGACATGATAATTTTTCATCATCCAGCTCGAGCAAGAATAAAAAGAACTTACTGAATTCATATAAAATATATGTAATCTAGATACCCGCATATACGCTATATGGATGATTTTATGCAAGTAAAATCAAAATTTTACTAGATTCCTTTTCTGGAGTTGAAACTATCTAATGCAAAAAGTTTCAGTTCTTACAACAATATTAGCCAATACCCAAGTTGTAGTAAAACATTTTGGAGACCCCAAACATGATGATATGAACAGAAGTGAGCTCCAATCACCGTTACAAGATAGTTAAAAGGGATTTCAAACTCATAGGACGCGAAGCCCATTGGCCGTTCACAAACACAACTTTTCGTATATTATTGCATCAATAGAGCTCATATACTAGTTAATCACTGCACTTGATTGAAGATTGTTTTGGTGAAATCTTTATTACTACACTTGATTTAAAGAGGGCTTTGGTGAAATGTTTATTGCACCACATTTAGGTGTCATTTTAACTAAACAACTAACTACACATGGTGTAATAATGTAAGAAGTTTGAGAGAAACTCACTGCGAAGAATCCGGTGATCGAAGACATAAAGAGGAACAACTGTCGTGTGTTTTGAGGCAGCAATAAGACCTGGGTGATCATCGACGCGAAGATCATTCTTGTACCAAAGAATTGCAGAGCCTGTGGTATTTCCGCCATTGGAGCTTGTAATAGAGCTCAATGGGGACGATTTGACGGTCACCGGAGAAGTACATCGGAGGGGAGTGAGTGACGGTGAGCTCCGGCGATTGATGAGAGTTGGAGTGAGGGGGAATAGAAGAATCGCCATGGAGATGGTGCTCGATTTCCATCAATGGGGCACAGGAGATTACATAGGTGACATAACTTGTGGTTGTAAGTGTTTCATTGTGTATATAGTTGCCAACGTTCGTTTTATGTTGATAAAATCATTTTACAAAATTTAATCTTACAAATAAGAATTATTAAATTAAATACAATTAAATCTGTATCTATTTAAATTCAGATTTTGGTTTTCGAATTAAACACGAACCCAATATTTTCTGAACATGAATTGTTTTTTTTTTCTTTTAAATTATACAAGAATTTGATTTTCACATTACTGAAAAGACAATCATTAACAATGTTTTCAGAACCGGATCGGACGTCGAACCAGACGCCTTACTGGTTTGGTGGTCGGACCGGTCGGACCGGTTGGACCGGATTTAACTATATTTTAATTATATTTATATATGTAATTAAATATATGTTGGAAATAAGGGTGTAAAGGGAGTCTCTCTAAGACTCTAACAACTTTGTCCCACATTGGTGTGACAAATGAAACATTATGTGTTTATATGTGATAACAAGGTGAAAGGTATTGAATGTCTTTATAATACCTTTTACACCATGACCTACCCGCGCGCAGGGGGGGTGCAAACGGGTTTCTGGCTGGAAAATTTGGGTCGCCCGCGCACGACATGCGGACACGAATGCCGTTCGAAACAAACCGGGTCCGCGTGAAGCCGGTTTTTTGCTTTTTGCTCTTAATTTATGGTTTAACTTCACGTTTTTACCCATTAATACTAACAAAAAAATTGAAACCCGGTCGAAACCGGTCTGGTTTTCCCGGCCCGACCGCTGGCTCGGGAAGAACCGGCCGGTTCAACCCTTGAAAAACGAACTACCCCAGACCGGACCGGACCAGGGGCCGAATCCCGGTCGAAACCGGCCGGTCCGATCCGGTGTTCACAACAATGATCATTAATTTCACTAGACTACAAGGTCATGTGCATTGAGTTTTAAACCCTAATTCGTAAAACTTCTAATTCAAAGCTTGGCTAATTCTTCCAAACTTTATCTAAGTTTGTTTGTGAAGGCGAACGCCTTAAGACTAGAAGATCATTTTGTTTGGTTGGTGAATGTTGCTTGATTGTTCATGATTAATTAGCTTCTTGTGAAGCACATTGAAATGGATGGGCGTATCACAAGCAGATATAGCATCAAGAATGCGCATATACATAGTTTGATTGAGACTCGCTAGTATGGTGTTTGTATCATCTTCATCGTCGAGTTTCTTACCTAGGATGGCCAATTCATCTACATTAGTTTTAATTTATTGCATGTAATCTGTAATATTTTGTTCCTGAAGTTGTTTGATGTGGCCTCTAGAGGGTGAGCCGGTGAGGCGTAGGTTAATGGCGGAGCTTGACGTAGTATGTAGGGGGCCCGAAGGTTACGGGACCCATTTTTTTCCTATGCTATGTTAGGGGGGCTGGACTCAATACATATAAAATTTTCGGACGAAATACGCATAAATTTTTTTTCTGAGCAAAAAAAAAGGGGGGGCCCGCCCTGGCCCTTTAAAAGCTCTACCCATGGCGTAGGTATTTGACAATAGTTTCCATTATTTTATAGTATTTTGTGTGCTTCAAGCGGTAAGAAGGTGTAACAGTGGCACTGGTTGCTACTGTAAGGGTTGGAGAAGGATGAGTGCCATCAATGAACTTGTAGAGATCAAGTCCATGTAGGAGAGCTTCAACTTGGGTTTTTCATCCAAAATAATTGTTAGAGATTAGTTTAAAATCAGATAGAAAGGTTGCAAGTGTAAGGTTATTGTTTCAAACATCTGCTTTGATAATTTGAGCACAAATGGTATTCTTGCCATCGGCCATGGTTGAAGAAAATAAGAAAGAACCAACAATTTGCTTGAAGTGGTGATTTATGGTTTGTGAGGATATTGGATCCGATACCATATCAGAACTATGAGAATCTCAATTGATTTGATTTCATAACACAGATTGTAAAGATACAAAGAATTAACAATCTAAGTTAACTATTAGCTATATAAAAAAAAAGATAAATACAACGTTGACTATATATTTGGATAGATTACTTTGAATTATTTCTGGTGGTATAGAATTAGATTTAATACGTACTACGGCCGAAAACAGTGAGGTCAACTAGGTTTTGATAGGTAATGGTTTCGTGGCGTCGTTGAGTAGTTGTAGACTTGTATATTCAAGTAAAACTATTTTGTGAAAAATTTAAGAGAGATAGGATGTTTGGTCTATCATAAAAGAACACAGGGAAGGGGGATTTGAGAGAAGCCTTTGTGGATATAATACATGAAATTGATGTATTTCTATGCGTTTGGATATACATGATTTTATATAGAGAAGGAAATCTTACCTAATGTACTTATCCGTAATCCCCATGGCCAACCCTAAATTACAATATGTATTAAAAAACACCTTGATCAATTGCTGGAATATCATGAAATCTTTCTATTAAATATCAAAGTCTAATAGCTTACTAAAATCTGTCTGATATATATGATATTATTATTCCAGACTCTTTGTTGGACTCCATCAATAGTTCTGTTGTAAATGTTTTTACTGGATTTGGTTTATATTGAAACTATCATTTATATTATAAATTTTGGTTATTTAGGTAATCATACACTTGACTAAACTAGCTAAAGAGTGTTTCAAAGACCCAACGTTTATTTACTTATGAATTTCAGCTGTTAATTGAAGGAAATATCAGCTAGTCTGAAATTTAGGAAGATAGTTTTGTGTGCTCTACGTTTGTGTGATTTAGATTCAGAAAACAATTCCCTAATAACCACTTCGTGTGGCCTAAGAGAACTCATTACGGCAGATTTATACAATTTTATTGTTAACAATACTGAGGTTGGTTCAGTGAAAGACAGAAAGGATTCATGATCCGCTCGAATATCTTGAATATTGATACAAAAATTATCTTTTTGATAAACCAAACGAATAACATATATATGGAAAAATCTATATTCATTTATTGTCAGAACATACAAAGTACAATGACTGTTGCGCACAAATATATGGTTTCTAAAGCATACGCCAAGTACAGAGGAAAGAAAAATGTTGCATCTAAAGAAAAACAAGAATGGAAGTGAGACCCGATAGCCGTTAGCACCTCCAACCTACATGACAAACATGATCAGATTAGAGGCATAACTTCAGTTTCATAAATGATGCCAATTTCAACCTGTTTACAAAATTATAGCCAATTTGGGTTATCTGATATTTGTCAAACGGGTCGAAATGGAAAAACCTAGACACTTACCAAGATACGAAATGGGTCAAGATTCAAAAGTGCGTAAATTTTAATTCAAATGCTAACAGCTACCAAATAACTTCAATAAAAAGATTACACTAGTTGATCGCTATACTTTTTGTAATCATACTTAACACATTAATTATTTATATAATCCAAAGAAATGTATAAAAAAGCGTTGATGGGGGCAGTCCAGCCCAACCGAACCCGTTAACCCAAAATCCCATTTTCAAGCCTCTAGTTGTCGTGGTTAAGTGAGTATTAAAGAAGACTGAACAGAGTTCTTCAAATTGCATAATTATTTTATTTAACCCACCTTTCAACGTCATCTGAGCCTTCTGTACATAAGTATCCTAGAATTTAAAGTTTTCTCTTTATTCACCTTTCTCCTTTCTTACAAACAGTTTGCATAACTGATATTTACACCAACAAAATCTTTTTACATGATCCTTTCACAGTGATCCATGTTTATGTAATTTCAGGTTCCTGTTTTATTTCTACATATGAGAATAGATTCCTACATGGGAAATTATTGCCCCAATTACGCTTTGTACCAACCTTTGTAAAAAATTCATCTGCTAGTACTTTCAATTATGAATGCCAACAAGAAATCCTACCATCTTTACACATAATTACAATCCTGCAAACCATGCAACACTCTAATATTCCTATGAAAGAAGCATTGCATATACAGCACAGCCTGAGTAGCATGTTATTACAGTTTCTATTACCTCAAACCTGTCTTTAATTACTCTAGCAAATCAAAAATCCCCAATAAAAAGTCAATATTCTCTTTGCACATGCAACTTCAAAAACAGAAATCGATCAGTTTAACAGGCACTTTCTTCTACTTGAAGTCTAAACAAGGGAATGTAGAGCACTTCCTTTTACTTTAAGTCTAAACCAGTCAGCCATACTTACAAGATATAATTCTCCGTCCCAAGTTTTCACCCAACAACATAATGACTCAAACATTCCCACCCAAAATACATAAACAAACACCAAAATGAGCCATTAAAAGATCTAGATAGGTAACATTTTACAATTCACATTTTAAGCTAATCAAGAATAATTATTTCCAAACGCAAAAGTCCGAAGCTAATAGATATCATATTCAATCCTTTATGCAGCTTCTGTTACAATCCCCCAAATAGTCCCCTGAATAATAACTTCAACTAGAAGCACAGGCAAAGATGCAGTTTTAAAAAAGAAGAAATCTTGATTAAAAACATTCTGTCATTTTTACACCAATACATAGTTTTATTACCAATGAACTGCAATTTCAAATGTGTAAAATTAACTATACGAACAAAGGCAAACTAATCAATACAATTACCAAATTCTATGTTTATGAAATCTAAATAACTCAAATACTCTTTCAATTTGAAGAACACATGATACGGATACCTACAATTGGAACCTAATTATGCAACTGTGGATAACACACAAAAATTGGCGGTAAATCATCAACACAACTACAGAATTCCCACATTATCAACATCCAAATCACAAAAAAGCTAACAAAAACTACAGAAAGATTAAGAAAATCGCAACTTACGAATCATTTAGCAACCATACGCGCAATAAAATCCTCATATTTAATCTTCCCATCGGATCCAACATCAATTTCCTTGATCCACTCATCAAACTCCGCAGGCTCCAGTTTCTCCCCAATGCTCGTGAGTATATGTTTGAGATCCTTAACGACGACGTATCCGGTTCCATCCTTATCGATGACCTTGAAGGCATCACGAAGCTGGCGATCAAAGGGCTCCGGTTTGAGGTGTTTCCCCATGAGGTCGGTGAAGCGGTTGAAATCGAAAGGGGATGTGAGTTTTTCTTCGGCGATTATGGATTTGAGTTGCGCTTGCGTAGGGTTTCCGCCGAGAGATCGCATGAGGATCCCGAGCTCCGATGGGGCGATCTTGCCGTCGCCGTCGGTGTCGAAGAGTGTGAAGGCCTCTTTCATGGCGGCAATCTGTTCGTCGTTTGAATCTTTCCCCATTGTTTGTTGAATTGTTGAATTGATAATCGATCGATTGATTTGTGTGTGTGAATTTTGTGAAGGAATGAAGAAATGAAGGTGTTGTAGATGGTGATGATTGATTTCAGAAACGTGTTTGGGGGAAAGAATAACACTTCATAGGATCATTAACGTCCATCAACTGATTTGGGTCTAAAAGAGTGGCCCATTAACATGATTGATGAGGCTGGCCCGTTAAAAAGAGGCTCGATTTCGATCCGATCCGGTCCGGTTTCTCCTCTTAGAAGATGGTTTTCTATTCGATCGGTTTGGCCAATCAGATTTTGACTGGCATTGATTTGATTTCTACTGGTTCCTAAACCGATTCAGTGTTGCCAACAACCATCCCTTGTCACCAGACACCACCACCATGACAACGACACTCTCGCCACCTTTGATTTTTTGTCTAGCCCCGCCTTAGATTCAAAATCACCATTTGAAGTAGTTCTTCAATCTCCCATATTTGGAAAATAAAACTTGAAAATCAATGAATCTAACACTAGCCCACTGCCCATGCAAAGCAAGAGAAAACAAAGTGGAAAGGGAAGCAACATGCTCAAACATTATTCACATTGCTCATCTGGTTTCTAGTTACTTTAACTAGAATCCCTTTAGGATAAAATTCTAATAAAATATGATAGATACCAACTTAAATTAGCAGTACTTGAGAGAATCCTGGTTAACAAAATATGAAATTTATTATCCTACTCATTCAAGGACTACATTTGAATTCCTACGTCAATGTAAGTATAATCTTACAACAAATATCAACAATTTAAGCATAGCTACTTAAAGAGTTAATTTGAGCTATATCACATTTTAACTGGTCAAGTTGATCAAACAGATCAAAAATCATCTAAAGGGCATTCAAATGCTAAACCGAATAATTCCAATATTCAACAGAACTGTAAACTTTTTTCAACCTATTACCAGATCCGTCAAGCCAATCATTCCACCACCACTATACACATACATACACACAAATTATGTATATAAACGTTCACAATAGTAAGCAAACATCTATAAATTCCACAGTAATATATGCACTTTCAACCAATCCATTAAAATCAAATAAGTGACAAATGTTTCAAAACTAAGATGTATTCAAGTATTTTTCTGTATTACTTAGCTGCTTCCTGCTTTTGCTTCCATGAGCCCGTTACGAATCTGATCACCAATGTCTCTAACATGGCCCGGCCCGTGGGGTATGAAAACGGTGGTGTTGCTTGAGGAACTTCCAAGATCTTTGATAGTGTCAAAGTATTGTGTGATCATAATAAGATCCATTACCTCTTTTGCAGATGCACCTTCCACTTTATGTGAGAAGTTCAGTATGTTCTCTCTTAATCCATCTGTTATTGCTTGCCTCTGTCTTGCTACCCCCACTCCCCCCAAATACTTGGCTTCAGCTTCCGCTTCTGCTTTCTTAACTTGAAGGATCTTATCAGCTTCTCCTTTGTATACACTAGCAAGTTGAAGCCTTTGTGCTGCAAGACAAATAAAATAAAAAATAAAAAATTAGACAAAAAGGTGTATTTTAGTAAGCAAGTAAGACGATATTAGTTTGTTTTTAAAGTATATGCTCATATGTGATGATGAACAATAAGAATTAAGGTATAAAGCAAAATGTAGAAAATAGTGTTTGGATGATGTTTACAGTTGTAATAATCACATGTATGAAAATTCAAATTAGTAAAAGTATTTAATGACAATAACTAACACTTATGCGAGACGCTTTGTAGAAGGGGAGTTAAGTTTCTCGAATCTTGTTATAAGGGGTAAATTGGTAATTTTATTAATGATAACAAAGGTTCTAAACAGACAAATGTGCTAACAAAAAAAAAATAGAGTGTCCCTTCACTTCTATAAATTTCATAGTTGAATATCAGCTAGTCCTTGGTTAAAGTTCAACTACTTGTAATCAACTTCCCATGTTTAAGGTTTCATATAATACAAAATTTCATAATTAAAAAATCAATAAGAAATATATTTCTGTATATTAACTCTTACAGTAATGATCTATACAATGATACTTCTGTATTTACTTGAGTTATATATCTTTAAGAAATATATCCAACAAACCGGAATTTAACTAGCAGCCTAGTAGGTAGTTAAATTGCAGATGTTAATGCACAAGTTAGGCAGGTTAAATACCTGCATTAATCTCATTCATTGCTCTACGCACAGAGGGGTCGGGTATGATGTCCACCATCAGTATGTGCTCTATTGAGTACCCATATTCTCCCATCACCTGACATATAGCACAGCCAAAAATATCTCGAAGTTTAAACATGGTTGACCTCAAATGATTAGAGGCAAAACTGTACTTTAATATGGTTTTAAACCATGAACATATCATATAATCAGCCTTATGTTGTATGATGTGCTTTAATATAATCAAATAAATAAACAATGCGACGCATAATGTCAAGTTACCTTCTCAAGTTCCTCCAATACAGTTTTTGCAACTTCATCCTTTTGCTCAAAGAGCTCATCTAAACTCATTCTTGGAACCTGTGCTCTTACCACTGAAACAAAGTATTCATTAAGAACACTGATAATTCATACAAGATTTAAACAATTTTAGAAAAACAGAAAAGTGTTTTGGGTCAACATAACCCGACAGTTTTTCGATCCATATCAACCCTGGTCCCTTCCATTTTGCCACCTCTAAGATAGAAGCAACATCAAGAAGTTAGATGTTTTATGAGTTAAAAAAATTTACCATCGAAAACATAGGCTTGAATTTGTTCCCGGGGGTTCTGCAACTCATAGAACGCATCATCAGCACTTTGCTTTATTACTCGGTACTGGATGGAGGAAATTATTTGAACAAATACATTGTCCTGCAAAGTAAAGAAAATTAATATTATTCTGGCTTCTAAACCTTTTACGTACAATTTTACATTGAACTTTTAAAAAGAATTATTTTGAGAAATGTAGCTGATCTACAGTAATAAAAACACAAAACACAACAACTCTGAATTTAAGAAGTATTTACTCTGCCACACAAATGTAACTTTTTCTGAGGAAGAAATCTAGTGTTATATAACCTCAATCCACATAAAGCTAGTGATCAGAATCAACTAATCATACATGATACTAAATTTTCTACTGTCAAGCAGGAACACACTGTTGTATGCTTTGATTTAGTATCCATAAATGATGAACACAATTAAGACATATACCAAAATGATGAAGTTACTGCTCAAGAGTGTGGTTTCAAAAACCACACACACACACACCCAATCATCATCCTGAATGAACTGTGTGACGTCATCAAATTTCTAGACAGGTTGCATAGATAGAAAGAATACAAGGCACCAAGAGGCAAAGAATAGTCACATCTAGTCCTGAGAAATTCAAGAACTTTTATAGTATTCAAGGAAAGGGATGGCTTTCAAAATTCTGCTTCCTGCAGAGCTCAGGTAGTTAAATATATAATATTAAAACTTTTATGTGCAGTGTTATGCTTATCAATACCATGTTTTGGCACGATATTTGTTCATTGCAATTGTATTATAAAACATTCAACCATTGTCAAAAATCCAATGTATTTCCTACTTTTCCCCAAACAGAATAATAAGAGAAAAAGAGCAACACGACGATAAAGAAAGATCATAGAATTATGAATACCCTGATGATAGGGCAACCGTAAACTGGTTCTATTTGATCCATCCCTCATGCTTAACACTTAACAATCAACAGCTACAATCATAACCTAACAATTGAAATGAACTTCCATGACAATCCACATCCCAGATCCTATAATAAGGGTTTAAACACACAACATACATCACATCACAATCCATACGCACCATAATCACAGAACCTATGATCAATCAATCAATCATAACGATTAATGAAGGTAAAAGATGACCTTGGTTTTAGTCTCGATTTTGACTTCAAGAGAGTGAATTCTGGTGGAGAGAACGCCGGCGAGATACTGACCGGCGCAAGGGTTGAAGAAATTGAGGCCTGGTTGAGCCAATTTCTCGAATCGACCCCATTTTTCTACGATTCCGACGCTAGCTTGATCTATGCAACCTACAAATACACACGATGTGTTCCCCATCACATACGAAGATCTTCGATCGCTGTGGATGTATAGATGATGTATATGATGTGTATATATATGTATATGAAGTGTATATGAATTGCTGATAGATATGTGTCTCTCAAATGCTTGAATTTGTTATGTGTGATGATATTATCGTCAACGTAGATACTGAAGCTGCGTAGCGTCTGGCGCTAGGCGAAGAAGCTTTGTTCGTGTATAGGCTAAAGTCTCGGAAACTTATTTTTTTTTTTTTTTATTGACTTATAACTTATTAATTTTTAGACTAAATTATCATTTGCATCTCTGACTTTTTTTTTCATTTTAACCGTTTATATCTCTGTAGTTTAAAAGTTTCGATTTGCCTCCTAACGTTTCCTTTTTGTATCCATTTGAGTCCTAACCCTAACGCCGTTAGATTAAACCGTTAGTTTTTAGTAAATTGTCAAAAATACCCTTGAATCCACTTTGTTAAAACCACCCCCACCCCAACCTTCCCCCACACCTCCACCCATCATTCTCTCTCTCATCTATCTCTCCTTCCTCCATCACCACCACCACCGCCAGATCACAACCACCACGACCATCGTCGCTCGTCACGTAACCACCGACTTTAATCGTTTCTCTTTCTCTCTCTCTCTTTCTCTCTCACGTTAGTACACCATCACCGCCACCGCTACCACCGGACCACAACCACCACCACACCACTGTGTAACCACCCTTCACACAATCGTCGCTCTCTATTTCCCTCTCTACTCTCTCCTCTCTCTCGCAGATCTGCATTTCACTCTTTGTCTCTTCAAGAACACTAGCTTCCATACGTCGGGTTTCCTGATTGATTTTGATTTTGAATTCAAATTAGGGATTTCAATTTCAATATGCTCTGTTATCCCCAAATCCTTTAATGTTGTGTTTTCCATTTGGTTTCTCTTCCTACAACACAAAAAGAAAAGAATTACTAAGTTTAACAGAAGACCAAAACCAGATCCGGTTGCAATTCCAGCTATTGCTCCACCGGAGAGCAAATCCGACCCTGTATAGATCGGGAAAACCCGGTAACTTTGATGGTATTTCACCTGTTAATGGTGTTTCAACTGTTAATTGGTGGCTGGTGGGAATGGTTAGCGTGGTGGCTGGTGGGGGTTAGCGGTGATGGGCTGATGGGTGTAGTTGGTGGTGGTGGTGATGGTTCAAATGATGATGGTGAATGATGATAAGATAATTGTAAATAGAAATGGATGGAATTATAAAAATAATACAAAAAATAGGATTAAACGAAATGACAAAATTACCCTTGCAAAAGAAAAATGATGTGGGGTTTGTTAACAGACTTGACTAACACTGTTAGTCAATTTAACTCAAATGGTTACATAATAAAAACATTAGTGATGCAAATGGTTAAAATTATAAACTTTAGGTATGCAAATCAAGGCTTTGAAACTATAGGGATGCAAAAGGTTAAAATGGAAAAAAGTCAGAGATGCAAATGGTAATTTACTCTAATTTTTAAAAAGTTAATAAGTGCGTTTGATGAAAGTTTAAAAAGTTGATTTTAAAAGGTTAATAAGTTACTTTTAAAAAGTTAAAAAGATTAACTTTTCAATTATGATCATAGTGCCCTTAATAGTACATATGCATTATGCAAGGAATATAGGATAAGAAAGATTAAATTACAACTTATGTTTTTTTATTAATATATAAAATTACATATTATGTTTTTTTTTAATTTAATAATTGGAATATATTTTTTAAAACGTCCTTATACTAACATTTATCTAAATTTACAGTTAAGTCGGTCATGTTTCACTAACATGAGAGACATTTATGTATTTTACGTGCATACAATGAGTCAAAAATATTTGTACGACATTTTATTCCCCCCGCATTCATGTTAAGGTGTTTAAAGTCAGATATTTGAAATTTTAGATAGTAAAAATCACTATATATTTGAAATTTCGGATATTTGAAATTTAGATATCTATAATTTCGGAAAAGAATAGCGATTCGGATATCCGAACTTCTTTTTTTGCAATAATTAGATATATGTTATTATAAAAAAATATGTAAAAACAACACACATTAGAAAAAGTCCTAATATACACTAACAGTCCCAACCTAAAATATAAAAATTTTAACACTTAAAAAAACAACAAAAAATATTTTAAGTTTTCAGATGATCGAATATCCTAATATCCAATTTTTTTCAAAATCAATATCTGAATTTTCTAATATTCAAAATGCAGATATCTGAATTATTGGATATCTTAATTTTTGAATATGCATAGTTATCTTTAGTACAACAATTATAACTTGAACCATTTTCCCTTTATATTATATGAGACAACAATTACATTAGACGAACTCAACGAAATAAAACTACATTAGCAACTACAAACCTAGGTAAATGCTTATGTTGCAATAATTTGCTTATGTAGTTCATAACTTTAAATGATAGTAATATCAAATTGTGCTTCAATTAGATTTAATCTGATGGGGAAGAGGAAGACAATGGATTTAGTGATGTCGAGTTGTGCTTTAATTCGGTTGAATCTGAGGGATGAGGAAAACATTGGATTCGGTGATGGCGCAAGTTAGCATCAATAATTGCAGTTGTTGTCGTCGCTTTGTAGAATTCTCATTGACGTCGGAGCATCGATTGTCAAATTACATAAATGTCCGTTCCCTACTACTCGTTCTAACTTCTGTGTAGTGATCTGGACTTCTCTGCTTCATTTTACGCTTTCAATTTGCGATTTTAGGTTTGTTCCCTACTGCTCGTTCTTAAAAAAAGGGTATAAGAGTTAGATGATTTGTTAAAGTCTTAATTACTTAAAGTTTCATTAATTACAAATTGTCAAATTACTTAAATGTCCCTTATGTGTAGGGCACATTCTTAACTTAACTGTGAATTTGGATGAAGATTAGTGTAAAGGATAATATGTGTGTGATTTTAAAAAAGAAAAAGGATGTACATTGTAATTATTGAAACTGAAGGACACGCAGTGTAATTTATATGTATTAATAAAGTACATAATTTGTAATTCACGTGATACGAAATGTTGGGCATTTAACTAATATGACGTATAAAACTTTCTAAGTTTATATAAAGTTTCAGGTATCTTCATTTATATTTAAAAAGTACTCTAAATATACTTTATGTTAACATTTTGTAACAGATTTCATAATATTATTTATCGGTTAAGTCGATGGCCATTTGGTCTTTTTACCTTTAAATGGCTGTAAATGTGACTTTTTCAAACATAAAGGATGTTTTTATAATTTTTATCATTTTTTTTTAATTTATGTATTTTTACATTTATACATGTACATATGATATCTATATATAACATAATATCTATTATTTAATTATTTTCATCCACGTATTATATATAAATATAAATTATATAAATTATATAAATTATTTATTTATATAATTTAAAATATGTGGACGACAACAGTATATATATATATATATATATATATATTCATATATTTTATATTAATATATAATACATGGATGAAAATAACTAATTAGTTATACGTGCATGAAAATAACTAATATATTTAATTATTTATATAACTTAAAATTATATATAATACGTGGATGAGAAAAAATAATATATATTTATTTCTTTCGACGTATTATATAAAACTATAATTTATATAATTTATTTAACTCTAAACACTGTTGCATTCTTTGATTATTTATATAAGTTACATTTATACATAATACATGGATGAAAATAATTAAATAACATATATTATGTTATATAAAAAATGACACGTATATGTATAATTGTAAAAATACGTAAATTAAGTAAAATATAAAAAAGTTGTAGAAAACATCCTTTATGTTTGGAAAAAATTACATTAGTAATCCCTCAGATGTGAAAACACCAAATTGCCATTGATTTAGTAAAAAACTTAACGACAGTTAGTTTAAAGGATGAAATATGTTATAGAATATTAATTTAAAGGATGTTTAGAGTGTTTTTTAAAGATAAAAATTATACCTGTAATTTTTATATAAACTTAAAGGACGTATTCTGTATTTTGTCTAGAAATAATGAATCATGATCATTGATATATTAGCTGGTTATAAAAGAAACCAAACAAAAGTTACTGATAAATATGAAAGATAGAGTAGATATTTACATTTCTAAACTCATCTCAAATATATCTTATTGTTGATTGTGCATTATTAACAACATGTTTTAGTATGTTGATATATTGTTGTTTCAGGACTTAAAAATTAAACTGATACTACTAGATCAGTTATATTGTATTATTAAAAGTGTAAAGAGAATCTATGAGACATAAAATACTGGAAGCATAGTGTCCCCCCTTAATTTAACTAACATTTTTCAATTTACGAAGCCTGATCTTTTTGTGACAATTGCTTGAAACTACTTCTAGATAGGGATTTTGTAAACATGCCAATTAGATTTCACTTGGTTTGATCTGTCGAACATCGATCTCTCATTTTTACAAGTCATATGTTGAGAAAAACTTTGTGAGATGTGCTTTGTTCTATCACTATTGGTGCGGGCGTCTAGATTTGAGTTATGTAACATCTGATCCTTTTATATGATTAATCATTGATCTCAACAGCGTGTAGTTTTTATCAGCATCATCTAATACTATCAACTTGGCATGATTTGATGTAGTTGTTATAAGTGCTTGCTTTGTAGACATCTAAGAAATTATTGTGCCACCAAATGTGTATAGGTAACCTATCTAAGATAATGCATTATGTAGATTTGATTGATATCCAACATTAGCATACCCAACAAGCTAAGACTTTTTTATTTCCTAGGTAGAAGATATCTAAGTTTTGTGTCCCGCAAATATACCGAAATATGCGTTCATTGGCTTTGAATTGTATCTTGCAAGCATATGTATCAAGAAGATAATATCAGGTCTCGTGTTATTTGCAAGATACATAAGTACACTGTTCGTGTTAAAAACATGATACTTCTAGACCAAGTATTTTTTTCATCCTCTTCTTGAGAGCGGTATGGATCTTTATACGCATCTAGCAATTGGACGGCCATGGGTTTGCTAAAAAGATGGGCTTTGTCCATATTGAAATATATTAATATCTTTCCAATGTATTTTGACTAATGGATAATGTACCATTGCATAAATGCCCTAATGGTAAGCCGAAAAGCCGAAACATTGTTTTGTTGTACGAAAGTCATTCATTTTAAATTATCGTTTATGCAGGTGCAAGTAGAAGCATAAGACTAAGATGAAAGACTATGAAAGAAAACGAATGAGAACTAAAGAAGACACGAGAAAGAGTGAAAAAAAAAGATGGATTAAAAAAAGGCATAAGGTGAGAACAACTTCAAAACATAATGAAAATTATGTTTACACAATAGTACGGATCAACACCCCCTATCCCTTCCCTTTTAAGGTTTTGTATATAAAATATGTTGTATTAGAATTATTTTGATTATATTCTGTTTGGTTCATGATATATTTTTCATACATTTTGTGAATTTTAATTTACAGATTTTATGATTTATATTTATGAAATTTAATAGAATTTTATATTATACAAAGTTCATTAAATTAACCGATTGATACGTCATCGTTAAATATTAAAATATTTCATCACTAAATGTGTCCCTTGGTGATTTCTCGGCAAATCATCTACTGGTATCATCAAATTTAACAACTTAACACAAGTTGACGGTTAGTAATTAGTTGGTAAAAAGTGTCATTCAATGATGTGTCGATAAAAACCACGTTAATCTCTATATTCTGTTAAATGTACTCAAGGGGGTGTTTTCTCATATTATTAACACACGAGACTAGTCTTGCTGTGTAAAGGTGTACAAACTGGGTTGAAACGTGAAACCGGGTGAGGTCCAACACTCCAACCTGGTTTCAATAGTGTAAAATGGTTAAAAAAAAAAAAAGATTTATACTGGGTCATGTTGAGGTCTGGAGGGAACATACCAGTTTAAACCCTAAGGGTTGAATCGGGTTGAACCCAGGTTGGAGAGCTACCTAGTTGAACCTTGGTTGGGTTTAGGTCAACTCGGGTAACTAGGTTGGAGGTGCACCTCTATTGCTGTGTGGTGGAGTGTAGAGGTGGGCAAAATGGGTTTTGGCCGTACCCGAAACCGATTCGGCCCAACCAGGTTTTTTTGTACCCGGGTTAAGGCAAAACCGGGTATGAACCCAGGTTAGGTTCACCAACTTGAAAACCCTACCCACTATACCCAGGTAGGGTAGGGTCGGGACCGGAACCGGGTCCAATATCGAGTTTAGTTTTTTTCTTTTTCTCTTTTCTTTTGTGTGTGTGTTCAATACCGGGTTCAACCCGGGTTCAACCGGGTTAGGTTCGGTTCGGGTTCGGGTTGGGTTCGCTAAAATACTCAAAATCTAAAACCGGTTCCAACCCTACGGGGTTGATTGGGTCCAACCCGGATACACCTTTCATCGGGTACCACGTGTACCCGGGTCCGAACCCGGTTTTTATGCCCACCTCTAGACTGGACTCTGGAGTGAAGTCAACTTATAGTTTGTGGGCTTGGTATTGTAGCAAGTCGTGAGCCCAAACTCCCTTTGTATGGGCTTTTTATCCTATGATGGGCCAAACAGCACATAATGACCAGCAAAACGCTCACTGAAATCTTTCAAGGGTTTAGGGTTTATACTTCTACGCCTCTTTCTTTATTCGATTTCATTCAAGGTCAGTCAATTTTCACATCAATAATCTCCGTATATTCATTGATATTTATGTAACCATTGTTCGATTTTTGTTTCTGTAAGTTTTAGGGTTTTGAAATCTTCAATTTCGTGTGTAATTATACATTTTTCATATAATTACTGTTAAAAATCTCTCATTTCTTGCTGCAATCGTCAAATCTGTAAATGTTCTTCGATATGAAAATTGGTTAATAGAATATCAGTTTCTGTAGTTTAAACTCATGATCATTATGTAATGATTGATCGATAGCTGCATAGATGTAAACATGAATAATCTTCGTATTTTCATTGATATTTATGTAAACATTAGCTTGCTTTTTGATTCTGTAAATTTAAGGTTTTGAAGTTTATAATTTCGTGTGCAATTATGCCTTTTTTTCATATATTTACTGTTAAAAATCTCAGATTTCTTGCTGCAATTGTTGAATTCGTAAATGTTTTTCGATCTGACAATTGGTAGATAGTATATCAGTATCTGTAGTTTATTTCAAGATCAGTATGTAATGATTGATTGATAGCTGCATAGATGTTGATTGATTCTTTTCTTGTTTATAATGAACATGGATTTTGTTGAATGAGTTTTTTTTTTTTGGGTATTCATAACAGATTACTAAATGGCTGTAAAGAAACCCACACCAAAGCTGTTGGAGACATTGCCAGAAGATCTTGATCTAGAAGCTTCTGAATCTGATCCCGAACCCGAATCAGAATAGAGTCTGGGTCAGATTCAGAAGCAGATGAAGATGTGAAATTAGCCGAACCTTCAAAAACCGCAATATACAACAAAGAAGGAATACTTGATAAACTTGCAGACATCAGTTGGCCCGAGGATGTAGAATGGATGCATAAACTGTCTCTTGACATTGAACAAGAACAAGAAGTAGATGTTAACGATGACCTGGCACGAGAGCTTGCATTTTACACTCAAGCACTAGAGGGCACGAGGCAAGCTTTTGTCAAGTTCCAAACCATGGGCCTCCCATTCCTCCGGCCTGCTGATTATTATGCTGAAATGGTGAAAACCGACACTCACATGGAGAAAATAAAGGGGCGGCTTTTATCTGAAAAGAGAAGGATTGAGGAAGCTGAGGAAAGAAGAAAGGCCCGAGAGAACAAGAAGAAGGCGAAAGAAGTACAGGCTGAGAAACAAAAGGAACGGGCGAAACAGAAGAAAGAGGAGATAGAATCAGTTAAGAAGTGGAGGAAACAACGAGAGCAAAGCGGGTTTCAGGGTGGTGATAAAGATGGGGACATGGGTTTATCTTTTGAAAATGGGAGAGAATCGGAGACGTCTAAGAAGAACAAACGGGCGGGGGTTTCACCGTGGGATAGGTCGGGTGGGAAAGCGAAGCAAAGTGGCGGGAAAGGCGGGAAAGGTAAGAGGAAGGGTAGAGAGTTTAGGGATTCAAAATATGGGTTTGGAGGAAGGAAAGGGATGAAGAAACAGAACACTGCTGAAACCACTAATGATTTTAGAGGGTTTAACAAGAGTGATTCTTTGCAAAACAAGAAAAGAAAGAAGTGATGATGACTTTGAGGTCAGATTGTTGTTTTGTTTAAGTTTTGAGTCTTATATTTGTTTTTATTAATGGTGGTTATAGTTGGATACTACAATGTTTCATATTTGTCTTGATATTTAATCTTTTTGGTGAATGAAGTGTTCTAGCTTTGTATCTCTGATAGCTCAATCAACCCATACATAATATGACCATCTTCTCAGATTTTCAGTTCTTTAAGATATGTAGGTATCAGAATATGGTTGTGGTTCGTAGAATTTTTCTTAAAGAACTGGAATTTGTCAATGAAAGAATTGAATTTGGAATTGAAATCTATGAAAGAATGAAATTTGCAATGCATTTAGATGACAAATCAATCATAAAAGAATTAGAATCTATCACCCTTGTAAACAAGGTGGTAAGCAGCATTGCTAGTTTATGTTTGATCTACCATTTTGTTTTTTTTTTTTCATTTAATAAATGAAAACAAGAACCTATATTTTCGTACAAATTTCTTTATTGCTAAGATTATTTTGAAAACAATTTAATTTTCTAATTTAACACCCTTTATTTACCCATTTGCGATGCATCCAAAGAACAATAAAAATTTAATTTACATTTTAACAGTCATTCTAAGCTAGTGGTAAGTTTAAAAGAACAATAAAATAATAAATTTACACTTTAGCAAGTCATACTAAGCTAGTATTTATGTTTACTTTTACATGGTGTTTGGTCGTATTCATAAACAGCTCGTGCAGAATATTTACAGATGGAACTATTCTAACACAAACAAGAAATACACTTGTCCAAATGTTCATTGGTTTGTTTGGTTAAAGTTAAATGAAAGTACAAGAACAAATCCTCTTTAAGTATGTTAAATCGCTTTACACGCAATAGTCATCTATCTTAATGTTTTGATGAAACAATCTTAATATTATGTTTTCTCATAAAGAATAGATTTGTTTCAAATCCAAACTTTAGCTTGCCCTATTCAATATATTTCTTTCACTATTTGACACCAGTGTATGACCACTGACTACATCCGCCCAATTGAATTTTTAGATTTTTTTTCTAACGGTCCTAATCTAGTCCTATCCTATTTCAATTTAAATCTACTACATATGCCTCAAGTGAGACTTGAACTCACCACATTAAACATGATGAACATATACATTTGCCACTAGATTATGCTCGTGGTTGTTGGTTGAATATGTAGATGACGATTCATTGTATGATTCATTTCAATGTGGATAGAAGCCTTGCCAATAATGAAAACATATGCTGCTCAATAAAAAAATCTAGCTTTATTTCATAGAAGAGGACAACTTTACTCATATCACCCTCAATCTAATCTCACACCATCTGCAAGTGGTCATTTGAAAACACGCAAAAGAATCATTTACAAGCTAAATGGTCGTTGAGCATGTTTTCAAACAACCATTTGCAGGTGGGGTCAAATCTCATGCATCCCTGTATTTTAAATGACCATTTGAGCATAAGGTGAAACGATCGTTTGAAGGTTATGTCAAATCTTATGCCCTTGAATTTTAAACGACCGTTTGAGTTTGGAGGTGGTATATGTATTACCGACACTAAGAATCATTTTTCTGGGTAAACAGTCTTATAATTTGGCCAATCATGCAACCAAATAATTTAAAGTAATTTTGTAAATTAGTTGGTGGTCGCTTGAAAACAAAATTATTTTTATTACTTTTGAAGTCAACTCTCATTAGCTTTCACACCACACCTCAATCATCCAAAAGCTTACACAGCACACGTACTCTTCTTCCTCCTAATATATAAATTCTCCTTCATCTGCTTCAAATTACACAAATCAAACACCATGATTGAATTGATCACAGTTAGTGCTTCAAATCCACACATCATCTTTCTCATCTGCAATTTAATAATATTCATTCTCATTCTTGTTAGCTTGGAACCCACCTCAACTTCTGATCAAGAAAACAATGCCACTGTGATTCTTCAACCGCCACCGCCATTGCTGCCTGCTGCTAACAAGAAGAATGAAACCACCATTAAGACTGCCCTGCTTCAAGAGAGTACCACTATCAATGTGTTGATCGACGTTGACCAAGTGCCGGATGATTGCGACTTATCGGTCAATGAACCCGAGGAGGAAATGGAGTTGCAGGATGATGAACTCAGAAGAAAAGTGGAAGAATTTATTGAAAAGGTTAACAAAGGCTGGAAGGCTGAGAAATTGAGTTTAGCATTGACTCATTAAAGTCTAATTGTTTTTGGGTCAAAGTCAAAGTCAAATGTCATGTCAAATACACAATATCCTCAATTTTATAAGGAAGGTTGGAGAACGCTGCAATCTTTTTGTTTATTTTGTTGGGATATAATATTTTGTTCCCTGGTGCTCGTTTTTGGTGTTTTCTATTTCACGTGTGATGTTAACACTAACGTTGTTAAACTGCTATGGATATTTAAACTCTAAAGTAGAGACATATTACCTTACTTAAACATCAAGGAAATCTTTAATTTATTTTATCTTCTTCTTCTTCTTTTAAGTTTCGCGAGTACTCGTATGTAAATCTTGTTAAGAGGATCTGTTTTTTTTATCAGAGATAGTTTCATATATAACTATTTTCGTGGCGATAAATTTGATTTATTAAACATGTCACAGATCCCCAACTCTTGTTCACATTGTTGCCACGATAAATCTTATTCATGTGCTACATATACCTCTTGATGGTCCACCTACATTATGATGTGATAACATTAGTGCTAATTATTTAGCAGTCAATCCAAAATATATTGAGATTGCAGATATCATGACCAAGGGTTTGTCTGCCATGACTTTTAACATTTTTTTGTCCAAGCTTCATGTTGTTAAACACATTTGGCTTGAGGGTAGGGTTGTTCAAAAATATACAAATCTAAGAATTCAATCCGAAATCTGAACCCGAAATATTCGAAAATTTAGATTTGGATTTGCATTTAATTTCAGATATTGATTTTGAAAAATCCCAGATACTTGGACATTCGATTTTCTAAAAATTTAAAAAATACATTTTGTTATTTTGTTAAATGTTAAGTGTTTTTTGTTTTAGATTGAGACTTGTTAAAGTATGCTAAGACTTTGTCAATATGTGTTGGTTTTTACATTATTTTTCTAATAGCATACATCTAATTATTGTAAATAAATAAAAAAGTGAAAAGTCAAAAACAAAAATTTGAATGTCCGAATCACAACCGTATTCGAAAATTTAGGCGTTTGAATTTTTTGATATTTGACTATGAACATCCCTTGATAGGGCATTTTAAACTATTATGTGCTGATTAGGTTCCTGGTTATATATTCTACTATTTATTGTTTTGCTTTAGCTTATTTTGAATTCTTATATAGGTTGTTTAAATAACTTGACGTGAACTCGTTCGAAAAAAGCTCTGAATATTGTTTGTTCGATTTTTGGTTCTGTTGTAAACGAACCGAGCGGCTCAGTTCGGTTTGAAAACAAACCAAGCACGAGCAAATGTATGCTCGCTCAGTTTCATTCGAAGTATTTTTTAATTTAGTTCTTATATATTATATATTTGTTCATTTATTTAGTACCAATTACCACTATTCTAATTATTTAATCAAAAAGTCAACAACACTAAATGTAAAATGCCTAATTCTCTGAACACATTATCATTTCACAACCCTTTCATCATTTCATCCATCACCTTCCCCAAATCTCAACAACCCTAAATGTAAGGGCTCTAGTTCTCTGAACTTGAGGCGTACTTAGAAGAGTCAAATTATACTTGTTTAAAGTCCCAATTTAATTTGTTGAAATGGTGGAGTCAATATTAAACCAAGTTTCATGTTTTAAGTAAGGGGCAAATGACATATTCTGATCACAACAATGGCTTCCGAATCAGCCTTTAGCGCCGGGGGACGTATATTAGACAATTATCGAAGCTCTTCATCAAAGGATATGATGAAACTTCTCGTTTGTGGAGGTGATTGGTTAAGATCCATCTTGAAAACAACTATAAAGACATTGGAATTAAGTTAATATTCATGCTTTTAGTTTTTTTGTAATGTTTACACTTTATGTACTAACATGTATATTTTTTTTATGTGTAGCAATCTTCAAAAGAAGAAGAAAATTTAAAAAATGATATGTTGGTTTCTAACGAGTGTGACAACAACTAACAAAAAAAGAAGGTATTTCTATATTTACATATATTTTTTAGTGTGTACCAATATATGGAAAAATGTCTCTTGAGAATGCACCTGTTGGGTTTATAATTTGTTAATGGTCTTTGCAAATTAATATTTGTTTATCTTTTGAATCAACTTGATGTTTCTTTAAACTTTAAATCAAGTTGATTAATGTAAAGGCAAGTTTGTTGAATGCCGATGGTCAAAGAAGAAAACCCGGTATGATGGACGTGGAAATGATCATAGTAGAGGTGGTGAATTTGGGTTTTATCGTGATTGATTTTGAGTTTGAGTTAAACTTCATGTTTCTTAGATTCCTATATTGTTGTACTTATTTTGTATGTTTTATTTGTTACTTTATTGAGTCTGGGTTGAAAGTTGAAACTTAAAAGTTGAACCTCTTAAATGAATTATTCGTTTTGGTTTAAATTGTAACATGAAACTGAGCAAAACCGAGCGCTCAGTTAAAACCAAACCAAGTTCGAGTATGAAGTTTGTGCTCGATTTTATAAATTTGAACCGAACCGAGCCGTTCAGTTTAAAAACGAACCAAGTTCAAGCAGAGGTGCGTTTGGTTCGGTTCAATTCGTAAACAGCTATACCCTTGTATAATGTTTTGTATCTTTTGACTTGATTAATGAGATGTACAAATACACACAAAAACTCTTATACATTTTTATTCTATTTTGTTTAAACCTACACGTTGACTTTATTTGTTTCCTGCATTTTGTATTTCTTGTTCTCGTATTTAAAGGAAAGAGAAATATAACGAAAGAGGAGAAAATTGTCCTAAAAATTGAATCTTCTTTATCTTGAATTCATGAACTCTTACCCACTTAAATGGTCTATCAGATTTTTCATATGTATATTATTGGACGGATTTAGTTGCGGATCTAGCTCAAAAAATCAAAGGTATTTAAAAAGAAATTTGTGGTACATTTATTTACTAATGAAAGTTTTAATTGTACATTAATTTAGTAATAAGAATTATTTTTGCTAATGATAACTTATTTGGAATGCATATTATCTTCAGTGCCGCACCTAAAAATTATTTACAAGGGGGTAAGAAATTTTAAGGGTCGATTCTCTATCGCGAGATATTAAATATTTTTGATAAAGTCTAATTAAGGTATGTCCCGGATCACACAACAAGACAAAAAATTAAACTAAAACAAATATCATTCAACACTAGGGGTGTAAATTGACATTCGAAGTCGTGAGTTACTCGGGACCAGCTCGTCAACATGTCAGATCGAACCGAGCTTAAACAATCTTGCAGGACCGTTTAAGGGCTTTAACTACAATTACAACACAACAACACAATGAGGAGAATAACTAAGCTCTAATCAAACAGTGAACTGGATAACCAAGGTGAAGCTAAGAACACAAGTAAAGTAAAGAGACAGAACAAGAGAGTTGGGTTTCAAGGAGGCAGTATATTGCTTTCTCAAGTTCTTTTACAAGTGTTACAAAGCATTAAGAAAAGATACAAGAACTTGAAATACTTATACTACAACCTACAGCCGGCCATACTTTGAAGGCCAGCTGGATACAATTGACTAGACACTAACAAAATCAATTGTAGGATCAAAAGGCATATCTGCCTTTTGACCTTGTGACTATGACATGCCATAGCTCACATCCTTTTACAATACAAAAAGGATAAAGTACATAAAGTGGAAAGTTACAGACTCAAGACCTCAATGTACAGTTACCAAAAGCATGACCCTTTTCACCAACTCATGTAAGTTGGTGACTTTACAGAGATGCAGCGGAAAAGGTGCTTTATGGAACAGTACATCAGATAAAGCATGTGTACTAAAAGTCTTCGGAAGAAATCTGTCTTCATAGGATGAGGCTTCGGAAGACTTTGTCTCTGAAGCTTCGGAAGACTTCATGTTTGGCTTCGGAAGATATTGGTCTTGGCTTCGGAAGATTTTACACTTAGAGTATTTTCTAATGCTTTGTGTAAAACTTCCGAAGCATTCTTCACTTCAGTACTTAGTGCATGTTTGCTGAGACACTTAAGCTGTTTTGGGTTGCATCAGACTTCAGGAATCCTTACAAACTCCCCCTAGGCTGATGCTACCAAAACACTTAGAAGATCTTCAAATGTTGGTAGTCTTCAGTACAATCAGGACCATTCCTTTCTTCATGAGATGGTCAGGATCATCAAGACTTTCATAGTATCTTCTCATCTCAAAGAGATCATGCAGAGGTAAGTTGATTATGTCTTGCCATGAGTAGACATTCTCAACACCTTGATCTCTTATAACAGTCCATCTCTCTGGATTGGTAGAGTATGTCCAGGATAAGATGGGTGTCTCACTAGTTAGAGGAGCCACTTGAATAGGAGTTGATTGGGCTGCCTCATCATGCACTTCCTCAGGTTGATCTGATTCAGCCTGAGGTGCAGAGGTAGATGACTTTGGCTTCTTCTTCTTTGTCTTTGGTTTAGAAGCCATCCTCTTCTTCCTCTTGGTTGTCTTTAACTGAGAAGACTGGTCTGCAGCACCATGTTGATCATCAGTGTCTTTCTCAGTTGGGTGTTCCTCCCTCACAGGTTCAGAAGGAGAGGGAGTTTGACCCTGCCTAGGATCAGAAGATGAAGCTTGCTGGGGCTCAGCTGGAGGTGCTGTTTGAGGTGTCTCTGGTTGTTCAAACTTGACCTCCACTTCAGGTGGGACTTGACTTGGAAGAGAGTGCAAGTCAATAAGTTCTCCACTCTTAATCTTCTGCTTGATCACCCTAATGTGCTCATCCATAGTGGATAGAGACATGGGGCCAAGTCTCCTTCCGGAGAATCCATACAGCTTCAAGAAGCTCACCATTCTTTGTCTGTCAGCAGACTTCTTTGCATTCTTTTGAATGGTGGCCCTTGACTTTGCAGCTTCTTCCCTTAGTTTCCTTTTGGTTGTCTTTCTTTCCTTGACTAACTCAAGCTCAAGTTGTTTTAAGTACTCAAACTCAATGAAGTCATAGGACAAAGGGAGAAGTGCATCTGCCTGATAGAAGCCTGTGGCACTCAGGTAGTTGATCATTTTGATCCTATCTTCCTCTTTATCTACCTGAGGTTCTTGTGGAGCCACATCTTCTTGTGCAGGACTTTCTTGAACTGGTGAGAGAGTAGGAGCATGCTTGTAGAGTCTTTTCTGTCTCTTCTCCTCTTTGAGTTGGAGAAGTATCATTGCATCCTCTTTCTCCTTCAACTCTCTTGACACTTCTCTGTCAGCCAGTTCATTCAGTTCTTCTAAGGGGAGGGAGATGATCTCATCAATATCATAGTTCCTGGTCTGTAAGTAAGTAATCCTGACTGCCCTTAACTCATCATCCTGAGTATTTGGTCTGGGGGCAGCCCTGATTGCAGCTTGCATGAAGCTAGATGACCCAGTGGAACTTTCTCCCCTTAGTCTCCTTTTCCTCTCTCTCTCTTCCTCCTCAATTTCCTCAGGAGTCATTATCCTTTTCCCTTTGTCACCAACAGACCTTTGTGACTCAGGGAGGATTGAGGCTTGGCCTTCATTGCTTGGAGTAGCTTCCATGCTCTGGCCAGAGAGAGGCTGAGAAACACCTTCACCAGCAGGTGTCTCTGTTGGAGTTTGGACCTCAGCAGCAGTTGTTGATGATGAGACAGGGGTCTCAGGTTCTGTCACTGGGCCTTCAGTCAAGGTTTCCCCTATGAAACTAATCTTAGGGTCCACCTCAACATCCAGTTGACCGATGACATTGCCTGATTCCCTAAGTCTCCTTCTTAGAGAAAACTCTGCCATGATCCTGTCTTGGATTCTTTGAGCCAGCCTATCAGCTTGTCTTGAATTGCTTGGATTGACAAGTGGTAGGTTGACTAAATCCAGTCTTTCATAAAAGCTCAGGCTTTGGAATTGAAAAACTTCTTGTTGGCCTTGAACTCTTTGAAGTATGAGGGCTCTTCTGTCATCATCATACCTCCACCTTATGATTTGATTGCTAGTTCCCAGTGGTGGAGATGAGACAGCCCTTGGTATGCCTTCCTCAAATAGACTCCTGATGAGAGAGTCTATAGAGTCCACATTAATGTGAACTTGAGGAAGTTGCTGAGAATGCACAACAGCAAGTGAGGATGGTGAGTCCTCTATGTCCATTCTCTCTGAAGAACTCCCAGGTTCTGTGGTTGTAACAACTTTCTCCCCCTTTTTGGTAGCATCACCCACTTGCATAGGTGAGCTGGAGGATAAGTCAATCACTTCCACAGGTTCTTGTGTTCCTGGTTGAGCTCTCCTTAAAGGTCTCCCAGCTAGTTTTTCCTGCAGATATGAAATCTGGAGTTGCTGATCATTGACCCTGTTTTGTAAGGTAGTCACCTGAGATTCCAAGTGACTAACCTTAGAGACTAAATAGGTGCATGTTTTTGACAGTTTTTGCACCTTTAGTCTCAAATTCCCCTCATCTTCATCAGAAGATTCATTGGGGGATGAGATGATTGGACCAAAGTCCTCTCTCTCACCACCAGCTTGAGTTTCTTGGCTGCTGGTTTTCCTCTGCTCACTGGCAGCCTCAGTTGAGATGCCAATGGGCTGAGTTGCCATGGTTGAGGTCTTAATGATGTAATCACTTTCAAAAGTGAGAGCCTCTTCCATATGGACATCCTGAACAGGTTCAGAAGTGTCCACCTCAGTAACAGGTGACTGATGGGGGATAGACTGAGGAGAGTCAGAGGTACTCATCTCTCTTTGAGTAGGGGAGGAGAAGAGAGACTCATGGTACTCACTGAATCCTAAGTCTTCATCAGTGTAAAAGGATAGGTTGGGAATTGGTTGGTTGAGATCCAAAGGCTGGGGATGGTAGCTGTCCCCTGAAGGTTGTCCACTTGAGTGTTGAGACTCAGAGTGAAGGCTTAAGGTTGTTGGGCTATTGAGCTCATCAGGGTGAGCTTGAGGAACCTCAGCCCTGATAGGTGAAGTAATGGGAGTGGTTTGCTCCTCAGGAGAAGTGGGAGCTCTAGTGTCCACTTCTTCCTGTAAGGTTGAGTATTTGGGGGCCTGCACAGACTCAATAGTCTGAGCAGGGGTTCGTTTGGATTTTCTTTGGTAGGTGAGGGTGATTTCTGGTCTTTTTAATGGTAGGGACAAAAGAGGTGTGGGTTCAACACTAGCTTGTGTTGCTAGGTTGTCACCTTGAGCAATGAGCTCTAACATTTTTGGGACTAGGGCTGTTTCTACCCCAGAGAAGCCTACAGTTGGCTTCTTCATTATTTTAAAGATGCCGGGCTTCATCTGTCCCAATTTAAGAATATTACCTGTTTCCCTCAACTGTGAGCCCAGTTCACAGTTGAGAATGTGTTGAACATATCTAGGAAACATGTAATACTCTAAGGAGTCTAAGTTTGCAAGTAAATTAGTATATACAAATTGTGAATACCTGAACTTGACCCCTGAACCATTCCATGAACTATGAAGGAGAGATCCTCAGGAATCTGGTCCCATCCACCATGCTTGTTTGACAAGCTGTGGATAACCACATGGAGCAGGAATTTCCATTGGGATGAGACCTTCCCTTTCCTAAAGGTCTTTACAGAGAAATCTCCCTCATAGCCCATCTGCTCAAAAGAATGATTACAGCTTCTTTTGGGAAGGACACCTCACCTTCTTCATCATCCAGCTGTAGATGTTGGTTAATGATGGCCGGAGTGATGAAGACTGTCCTCCCTTGCACTGTGGCAGACAGTGCCTTCTCCCCATCCATAATGACCTCTTGGCAGGTCTTCCAGAATTCAAGCAACTGATCCTCATATAGAGAGGATCAATGGTCAGGGAGGTGAAGTAGTTTGACAGAGTCAAGAATTGGCAAATCTCTGAGAAACTTGCATCTTTCTCAGAGCTTAACAGAGCAACTTGATTATGTTGCCTGTGTAGTTGCATGGAGAAATCAGGGTTGTTTCTGCGGTTAAGGTTGGCCATTTTAGAAGCTTAAGGGTGAAGAAAGGTAGAAAGCAAAGGCGGTTTAGAGAATTAGGTTAGAGAAACAGTAGAATTGAGGAAGATAGTGGGAAAGAGGGGGAACCGTTGGGTATTTATATGAAAAGGGATTTGAACCAAAGTTAATGAAAGAGGATAAACTTTGAAATCCGAAAGTCGGTCCCACCTCTGAAAAAGTAGTTTACTTTTGCTCAAAAAGTAGTTTTCTTGGAATTCGAAAAGCTTCCGAAGTTTATTTGTCTTCGGAAGTTTTGATTTAAAAAGCTTCCGAAGCTAAAATGGCTTCGGAAGATTTTCCTGAGAGTCTTGATAATTTATGCTTCGGAAGAGAAATAAACCCTTGAATGCTTTGTATGAAAATAAACAAAGCTTCCGAAGGTTAATTTTGCTTCGGAAGGAAAAGGTTCTTGAAAATAGATAAGTGTCTGAGATAAGAATTTTAAGCTTCGGAAGATGAACTTTACTTCTTCCGAAGGTAAAATCTCTTAGACAGTTATTTATTTTAAAGACATGTTTTTCTTCCGAAGATAAAATCTTTATCTTCCGAAGTATCAGAAATTTTCAAGAATCTAAGGAAAGTCTTCAAAAAGAATTTTACATCCAAAGAAAACATGAGCTTATGAAAGTGATGAACTAGACAACTTAGGACACACATATTTTAAGAAGAAATAATTAGAATTAGTTTTAATAAAAAGTCTACTCAAAGTTAATCATCCCAATAGCTGATATCAGATACTTAAATCTCTGTTCATCAAAAGCTTTGGTGAACAGATCAGCATATTGTTCATCTGTATGAACTTTGACTAGTTTAATTAATCCTTTTTCATAGTTATCTCTTATTAAATGATACCTGATGTTGATGTGTTTGGTCCTTGAGTGCTGCACAGGGTTCTCAGTGATAGAGATAGCACTATTGTTGTCTATGTGGATAGGAGTCTCTTGAAGTTAAATCCATAGTCCAGCATCTGATTTTGAATCCAAAGCACTTGAGCACAGCAGCTTGCAGCAGCAATGTATTCAGCCTCAGCAGTTGATGCAGACACACAGGATTGTTTCTTGCATTGCCATGAGACCACCCTTCCACCAAGGAATTGACATCCCCCAGATGTAGACTTTGCAGTCATATTGCAACCACCATAATCACTATCTGTATAGGCATACAGATTGAAATTTGGATTCTTTGGATACCATAGACCAAGTGTTGAAGCACCTTTGAGGTATCTTAAAATCCTTTTCACAGTGATTAAGTGAGACATCTTAGGGTTGGCTTGATATCTTGCACAAATACATGTAGCAAACATGATATCAGGCCTGCTAGCTGTAAGATACATAAGAGACCCAATCATAGCCCTGTATAAGTGCTCATCTACACACTCCCCCTCAAGATCTGGACCAAGGGAGTGGTTTCTGGCTATGGGTGTCTTAGCAATCTTACAATCAGTCATATTGAACCTCTTGAGTATGTCTTGAACATACTTTGACTGACTTATGAAGATGCCATCTTCAACCTGCTTCACTTGAATTCCCAGAAAGAAGTTGAGTTCTCCCATTGAACTCATCTCAAATCTGTCCTTCATCAGCTTCTCAAAGTCTTTGCAGAGCTTTGGATTAGTTGAACCAAAGATGATGTCATCAACATATACTTGAACCAGCAATAAGTCATTTCCCTGTCCTTTGATGAAGAGGGTTCCATCTATAGTACCTCTTCTGTATCCATGCTTGCAGAGATACTTAGATAGTGTCTCATACCACTTCCTGGGTGCCTGATGCAGCCCATAAAGAGCTTTGTCAAGCTTGCAGACATAATCAGGATGATCAGGGTCTACAAAACCAGGTGGCTGTTTGACATAAACCTCCTCATCAATCACTCCATATAAGAAAGCACACTTTACATCAAGTTGGTAGACCTTGAAGTTCTTGGATGCAGCAAATGCCAGGAATATCCTAACAGCTTCTAGTCTTGCTACAGGAGCAAAGACATCAGTGTAGTCAATCCCTTCTTCTTGTGTGTATCCTTGAACAACTAGTCTTGCCTTGTTCTTGATGATGATTCCCCTATCATCCTTCTTGTTTCTAAAAACCCATTTGGTTCCAATGGTAGTCTTCCCATGAGGAAGAGGACAAAGGTTCCAAACTTTCTGCCTTTTGAATTGAAGCAGCTCTTGTTGCATAGCTTCAACCCAACTTCCATCCTTTAGAGCTTCATCAACTTTCTTGGGCTCTATCTGAGATAAGAAACAAGAGTGAAGACAAACATTTGCTTCATGGGTTTGTCCTCTTGTTCTTACCCCTGTGACAACATCTCCAATGATGTTTGTGGTGGGGTGAGACTTGTGGATCCTTAGCTGAGGGATCACAGCAAGTTGCTGGGAAAGATCTAAATTTGAGAAATTTAAATCTGGTCCTGAAGATTCACCCTCCACATTATCACACTTATCAAGATTAACTTGATCCAATGAGTGTGAGACATCATTGATGTTGTCATCTATGGTGTGGTTATTAGCATCAAGAATTCCTGATCACTATCACCATCACCATTGTTGTCTTCTACAAGTGAGGTTCTTTATCTGGTTGAGAGGCCTCTGAGCTGGAATTTGAAGGCATGCCAGATGTATCAGCTGAATTTGTCATTGTTGTGCTGATAGAAACCTCATTTGCTGAAGTAGTTCCAACTGGAGCTGAAGATGTATGAGTTGAAGGTCTTCCTAGCTCAAATCTTGGATCAGGATCACCTGTATTTAGATTTTCTGCAGATCCTGAAACATGCTCACAAGATTTGTTAAAACAGTTGGTAACTAAATCAAGATCAAACAGCCAATCCGGACCAGAACCAGCCACACAGGGAGTGTGCTCATTGAAAGTCACATTGGCTGACTCCTCAACAATTCTAGTTCTGAGATTGTATACTCTATAAGCTTTAGCTTGAGAAGAGTATCCAATGAAATGTCCATCATCTGATTTCTCAGCAAACTTGGCAATTTGATCTTTGGTATTCAAGATGGTGCAGGGACATCCAAATGACCTGAGAAAACCAATGAAAGGTTTCCTCTTGTGCCAAAGTTCATAAGGAGTCTTACCATGTGTCTTAACTACTAAAACTCTGTTTTGCACATAGCAAGCAGTATTGACTGCCTCTGCCCAGAAGGTGATAGGCAGTTTAGAGTCAGACAACATAGTTCTTGCAGCTTCAATAAGTGTCCTGTTTCTCCTTCAGCAACTCCATTTTGCTGAGGAGTCCTGGGAGCACTATATTGTCTTGTAATACCTTTTTCATCACAAAATGCATCAAGGATTTGGTTCTTGAATTCAGTTCCTTGATCACATCTTATGGTTTTGACCTTGTGATCACATTGATTCTCAACTTTTAAGATGAAATTCTTCAGAATCTCAGGGGTTTCATCCTTAGTTCTAAGGAAGAAGACCCAAGTGAATCTTGTAAAATCATCTGTGATCACCAGACAGTAAGAGGTCCTTCCTAAACTCATTACACTGGTGGGGCCAAAGAGATCCATATGTAACAAGTGTAGGGGAGTAGTGATGGAGTTCTTTTCCTTAGGCTTGTGAGATACTTTGTGTTGCTTCCCTTTCAGGCATGCCACACAATGATCATCACTAGTAAACTCTTTCTTTGGCATTCCAGTTACCAAATCATGTTTAATTAATTTATTCATGTTCTTAAAGTTTACATGGCACATTCTTTTATGCCATAGGAAAGACTCATCACTATTTGCTTTAGATAGAAAGCATGAAACTTCTCCTGAGGGAGATGTTTCTTGCAAATCCATCTTGTACATGTTCCCTTTCCTGGGGGCTCTGAGCAGGATATGCTCATGAGGAATGACCACACCAGGTTTGAGAACAATGCACTCATGCTCAGTAAAGAGCATGTTATGACTCTGATCACAAAATTGGGATACACTCAGAAGATTGTACCCAAGCTCCTTAACAAAGTTTACCTTCTCAATGCTGAGCTTACCATTTGTGACCTTGCCCCTTCCAGAAATGTAACCACCTTCATCTCCTCCAAAAGCAACTGGTCCTCCATCAATTCTCTCAAAATTATGGAGTAGAGACCTATTGCCTGTCATGTGCCTGGAACAGCCACTGTCAATTATCCAGACATTCCTGTTGGTCTTGAGCTGTTCCTGCACAGAGAAGATGATTAGTTACATTTGGAAACCCAAGCCTTACTTGTCTTGGGCTCATTAACAGTAATAGAAGGTAATGCAACAGTAATAGATCCTATGGTTGTACTATAGGGGATCTTCAGCTGTTGTTGATGGAGAAACCTCAGTCATTTGGTCTTTCTTAGACTTCCACACCCATTTGGAGTCTTGGACTTGACCTTCAAAACCTTAGAAGCTTTTGGAACTTCATAAGTTTTGATGACTGATCCTTCGGAAGAGTCTACAGTCACTGCAGCAGACTTTAGTGCTTCGGAAGAACTCCTTTCTTCCGAGACCAACTTTGCTTCCGAAGGTAATTTTCCACTTACCTTCTTCTTTGATTTGGAGCTTCCGAAGGAAACAGACTTTCCTTCCGAAGCTTGAGATTTCTTGAGACTTTGAAGTCTTTGTTTTAGTCATGTGGACAGTACTTTTAGGATTGTATGGGCAATCCTTAGCAATGTGAGAAGTACTTTCACACATAACACATAACATTTTTCTTCTTCAAAGAAGTCTCCCTTTGAGAGCAAGACTGACTTTGGTCACATCCCCTCTCCATCTTCATCTTGGTAGATGCTGAGACAGTTCCTTGGGCTGTGAACTGTTCTTGGAGTTTGATGGTCCAGGCTGTGCAGCAGTGGTACACAGCAAATCAGTCTTCTTCTTGGCACTGAGATGATTTGAACAAGAACCATGACTCTTAGCTGAGGAGTCTTGGTTGATGTCTTCAGTCCTTACTACTTTGAAACCTGCAGAGATAAAAACTTGTTTCTGCTTAGCATCAAAAGTAGCCTTGATTTCTTGAGCCTTCTTTGCCTTCTTTTGCTCTTTCTGATCAAGTTCTTTCTTTGGACTTGGTCATCACAGTTGATTTCTTCTCCTCAGAAGGATAGTGGCCCTTGAGAGAATCCTCTTCTTCACTCTTCTCAGAGGAATTCTTCACTATCACTTCTTCATCATCCTCACTTACAGGATCTATGAGAGGAAGCTCATCTTCACAAGTTCCACACCTAGGAGATCTTACAGACAAGATTGTGTGTGGAGGAGCTATCTCATTTGATCCTAGTCCCTGTCTATTTTGATAACAAACTTGTTGTGCAGGGATGAGGATATCATGTTCTTGAAGGTCTCTTCTTCAAGAACACTCTTCTCTGCCTTGGCTTTGCTGATCACAAGCTCAGCCTGGCACTCAGTTAACTTAGTGATGAGATCTTGGATCTGAGTTCTGAAATCTGTATGTTCATGTTTTAGTACTGAAATGGTTTTCTCCAAGTCTTCTATCTTTAACTTGTAATCATTTTCAGACTTTCTAAAATCAGATTTTAATATGTTTAATGACTCAAGATCAGATCTCATCTCTAGGTTATAGGACCTGTATCTATTTACTTTAGCAATGCATTCAGGGGAGCAAAGAGATGTTCCAATACCTTGGCTTCATCATGGTCAGCCATCAGTGCTTGGTTTGGAGAAGCATCCTCCACCTGAAAACTCCAGTCAAAGCCTCCTTTCAACAGCAACAGCAGCATGTTGCTTTGTCTTCTCAGCTTGAGGAGCTTTGTCAGCAAAGTTTGGTCTGGGTTGTGTTTGGCCCCCATTTGTTTTAGGTGCCTTACACTCCCTGGCAAAGTGACCCATAAGGTTACAGTTGTAACACTTAACTTTGCTTTTATCCAGCCCAAACTTGCTGCTGTAGCATTGCTTGGAAATCTTCTTCCTGTCCTCTTGTAGAACTTCTTGGCTCTGTGAGTGAGGAGAGCCATCTGCTGAACTATCTCCATGTATTCCAGGTCATCTGGATGGATACAGTCCAGGTCTTCAAGAGTGAAGAGATAATTCCCACAGCTTCATCTGCAGACACAAAGGCTTGAGAAGAACTTGTCTCTTGGAATGGGCCTTCCTTGAGTAAAGTTCTCCCTTGGTGTCTCCGGGAAGGTGATGAAAGGACCCTTTTGTGAGTTGTCAGGGTAGCATAAGAGATGATGCTGAGGTTCTATGCTGTCCCTTTCAACCACATGAAGGGCTGAACCCATTTGATTGTTGGAGTTGCCAGATGAACCTTGCATGTTCATCTCCATCTGGTATCCACTGAGAATCCCATACAACTCTGTAAGAGTAAGAGTCTTAAGGTTCTCAGTCCTCTTGATCACCACACAATAGTGTGTCCATTGCCTAGGAAGTGAGGACATGAACTTCCTTACAATGTCCCTGTTCTCAAGAGGAACTCCTCCATCCACTAGGGTATCCACAATCTCAACATACCTGAAGTATTGTTGAGTCATGGTCTCACCTGCTTGAAGGTGAAATTTTCAAACTGCTGCTTCAGAAGATCTTTCTTGTTCCTTGGCTTCAGAGGAGCCTTCATACATCAGCTTCAGTGCATCCCACAGCTGTTTGGCTGTCTTGCACTTCTTGAAGCCTCTGTATACAGAGTTTGGGAGAGCAGTCTGAAGAGCAGTCATGGCCTTCCTATCAATCTCTACTCTTTTTCTATCTTCATCTGAGTAGTTGGCCACATCTTTAGGAATCATACCAGCACCAGTAGCAGAGGGGGTGCTGGGTATGAAAGGTCCATTCTCAACAGATTCCCACATTCTTGAATCAAGAGACCTGATGAAGCCTTCCATCCTCATGCACCAGGTGTCAAAATCATCAAGAGTGATCAGTGGGGATTTGTTCATGGTTCCAGTCTCCATATCAGTCTTAGAGATGGCAGCCATTTGAAGAGTTTAGCTTTTGTGTGTTGTGAGGGATCTTAAGATGGTTAGATCTTATATCAAGAGCCTGGAAAGCTCTGATACCAATTGCAGGACCGTTTAAGGGCTTAACTACAATTACAACACAACAACACAATGAGGAGATAACTAAGCTCTAATCAAACAGTGAACTGGATAACCAAGGTGAAGCTAAAAGAACACAAGTAAAGTAAAGAGACAGAACAAGAGAGTTGGGTTTCAAGGAGGCAGTATATTGCTTTCTCAAGTTCTTTTACAAGTGTTACAAAGCATAAGAAAAGATACAAGAACTTGAAATACTTATACTACAACCTACAGCCGGCCATACTTTGAAGGCCAGCTGGATACAATTGACTAGACACTAACAAAATCAATTGTAGGATCAAAAGGCATATCTGCCTTTTGACCTTGTGACTATGACATGCCATAGCTCACATCCTTTACAATACAAAAAGGATAAAGTACATAAAGTGGAAAGTTACAGACTCAAGACCTCAATGTACAGTTACCAAAAGCATGACCCTTTTCACCAACTCATGTAAGTTGGTGACTTTACAGAGATGCAGCGGAAAAGGTGCTTTATGGAACAGTACATCAGATAAAGCATGTATACTAAAAGTCTTCGGAAGAAATCTGTCTTCATAGGATGAGGCTTCGGAAGACTTTGTCTCTGAAGCTTCGGAAGACTTCATGTTTGGCTTCGGAAGATATTGGTCTTGGCTTCGGAAGATTTTACACTTAGAGTATTTTCTAATGCTTTGTGTAAAACTTCCGAAGCATTCTTCACTTCAGTACTTAGTGCATGTTGCTGAGACACTAAGCTGTTTTGGGTTGCATCAGACTTCAGGAATCCTTACAATCTTGAGATAGAGCTTATACTATTTGCCATTTAACAAACGAGCTTGAGTCAGAGCTTGGCACAGATCGAGCGCGCGCGAAAGAAATCACGAAAAAAATATTGAGTTAGAGGTTAAACTTGAACTATTTAACAAATGAAGTTGAATAACTAAGCTTAAATAATATAAATCTGAATTTTTTTATATATTTGGTATTTTTATTCTTTTGTGTTATTTGAGTATTTAATATGTTGTAAAGTTTATGGGGTTGGCTATCTTATTTAACAATCATGGTAACATTCAAAATAATAAAGTATTTAAGCAAATAATCAAATAATAAATTAAATAAATAATCTACCAATCTATTAATTAATAATCTAATAATTAATCTATCAAATAATCAACAATTAAGATAAATGACTTAATTATCCAAATTAATTGTTTTATACATGTTACTTATAATATGGAGTCGTTTCATAATAATTGGGTTGGTCTCTTAAGGGCCGTATAAGCATGGGTACGCCCCATGTTCATCTTTCAAAGTTCAAATCCCTAATTTTTATAATAAACAAAATATAAACAAATACACAATACCAATGACAACTAAATTACAAACTAGACCCTAATCTAAGTTTAATTTCATCCCTCTTATGATAAATAAGTACAATTTGCACAACTCACATAATTTTGTAGGCCCTAAAATTTAAAATTAAAATTAAAAATATAAAAAATAAAATAATACCTTATACAAGTTAATCTTAATTTTATTTGGAATTTTAATATAATATTAAGAGAAAATTGCAAATATAGTCTCTATGGTTTGACTCAAGTTTGGTCCCTAGATTTTAAAAATTACAAATTTAGTCTAAACATTTGGAAGTTTGTTGCAAAATTAGTCCCCACCATCAGTTTCCGTTAGTTTTTAACGATCCGGGGCTAAACCTACAATATGGTCAAATGTAGTTATATTTTTAGTCATAAATTATAATAATTTTAGAGTATATTTTAGCATATATTTGGCATTAGTTGCATGCATTTTTCAATTATTTTATATAATAAAATTTGTGGAATGGAATCTACTTTGGTGTGTTTGATTTGTTTTGTAGATGCATTCAATTGAGAGAGAAAATAAAAGACTTAAAAAAGAAAATAGTTATTAAGTAGAATCTTGAAATTTAAAGAGTGCAGGGAAAATTCCTAAACTTTAGGAATTTTATTGAATATGATATCTTCAGATTTTGAAGATAGAGAAAATAAAGCCTAAAAAGGTGGATCTGCAAGTTAAAGGAGAAGAATAAATAGAAGAAAAAAAAAAAGGAGGATCTTGGAGCACTTGGAAGGATTTTGAAGAGATTATTTTGAAGAATCAAGTTCAAGAAGCAACGAGGAGCAATAGCAATTTAGGTTTCTTTATTGGTTATCGATTCGTACGTTTTATTTTATTTAGTTTTGATGATCTAGTCGTCATGTCCGCTAGAACAATCCTTGATTTCAACATAAGGTTTAATTTTTATGATTTTGGTTTGAACTTATGTGAAGCAATTATGAGATGTTTTTATTTTGATGGTTTGTTTGTTTGATTCTTGATTTAACCCGGATCTAATTCGGTATATATTAGATTGTTAATAAGATGGCACTTTATTAATTTTCTAATAAAGTTCTTCAAGTTTTAAAACCCTAACCAAGTTTTGATTTTGATATAAGGAACAATAACGGTTTGAGTTTGTCTATGAATTCATTCTCGTTATAGAATCACACAATCTAGTTAAGCATACCGAACGGGTATGTGTTTAATTATAATCGATACTTTTATCGTCGCAACCCGCACGCTAAGATCCGAACGGCGTGAGCTTAGAGTAGCGGGTTGCCCAATCAACGAATGCGATTGATTGGACATTAGATAGAGGGGATATCCGAACGGCGTGATGTCTAGTATCGATACAAATCATTAATTGAAAATTATCATTGCACCTTAATCGTTAATGATCGTAAGCCAAATCAAATCAAGAAATTGCCTTAGTGTTGGAATTGTTTTATATTTGAATTTACTTCACCATTTAATTAACGTTTTAGTAACCCTTTTTCAAAATTAAAAAATACAAAAAAATGTCAATTTTCTTTTCCAGCAGAACCGTAACACGGCCGCGTGGGATTTCCTTAACAGTTTTGACCGGGCCGTGTCAGCTCACTGGAATTTTTTTCTAGTTTTTGCAATTTACTTATAGTTTTAGTTTTAGCTAAAAGCCACTCCTTAGCCTATAATCAATCAAAGTAACTATGCTAAAACGTTTTTGGTTAAATAATTGACACGTATCCTTGAGGAACGAACCCTACTTACCGCTCATACTATTTTAGTGTGTGTGACGGTAGGTTAACACTATAATATTTATGTGTTGGATTCGACACCCAACATCAACCATACGGACCAATTATGTAGTTTTCTCAAAAAAATTAAAATAAGAGTTAAGTTTATTTTACTCCCTGAAGTTGACAAAAATAACTATTTTCCTTCAAAATATTAAAAATATCAATTTACCACAAAAAGTTGCAGATGTTTATTTCAATTTCACTCCAAAGGTTTTTATTATTTTGGATAAAGTTGAAACAACTAATGAAACTTTGGACTGAAATTAAAACAAATTATGAAACTTTGGAGAGGTAAATTGGCGTTTTTTAATTTTTAAAGAAAAGATTATTTTAACAAATCTTAGGAGTAAAATGCAACTTAATCTAAAATAATTAAAAATCAAATAAAATTAAAAATCTTAAAATAAAATTAAAAAGTTCAAGTAAACATAAAGAGAAATTCAATAATCGTTAAAAATAGAATAAAGGTTAAAAAATTAAATCAATATATGTAAAAGTAAACAAAAGTAAAATAAAAGGCATATGAAAATAGAAAAATGAGAAAATGAGAAGTATGTTTAAATTTTTATTTTTATTTATATTTAATGAAGTTATATGTATGTTTTGATCGAATATTCTAAAACTGGTGAAAAGATAATCCAAAACAAAAAAACAAATTGACGTTTTTTTTAATTTTTTTAACTTTAATATGATTTTTTTTTTCAATATTTATTTTGAATTTTATAAATGTTTATTCAAATTTATTTTTAAACTTTATTTGATTTTTATTTAATTTTTACCTTTAATCGCATACTTCTTTTTCAATAATTCTCGTTTTTCTGTTTTCTTTTTTTCTATTTATAAATGTGTTTTATTTTTACTTTTATATAGTTTTGAATTTGATTTAATTTCTTAACCTTTATTTTATTTTTTATAAAAATTATTGAATTTTATTATTGACATTTATGAAAATTCTTATATGTTATTTAAGTTTAATAAAAAAAATTTTATTTGTTGCTTTTTTAATTTTTAGAGAAAATTACATAATTAGTCCCTATGGTTTGATCATATTACAAATTTAGTCCCCAGATCGTTAAAAACTAACGGACACCAACGGTAGGGACTAAATTGCAAATTTTAAAGTCTGTGGACCAATATTGCAATATCATCAAATCCACAAAGACTATTTTTTTAATTTTTCTAATATTAATTTGAGTTTTGTTAAATTTGGGTGGTATCCTAATTTTTGCTCAGTGGTATCCCGATACATATATACAATGGTTGAATTTTTTTTCGCACTTTGAAACGAGAGTTCATGGGAAGTTCAGGGGTAGCCCAAGCTAACCCTGACTCCTTAGTAAGTCCGCCTCTGACTGGACCTAGTGGTGCATTTTGAGGGCGTCAAACATGATAATGTGAACATAAATGAGACGTCTAACAACCTTACAATATAGTTAAAGAGGGCGCCAAACTCATATTCCACTAATCACTTAACGGGGGTGAGTGAATTTATGCCAATCTCATTACCAACGAGCGTTTGAGTTGGGTCATCAAACGACCGTTTTAGTTTGGTTGTCGTATAGCTAGGTATGACCACCTTTGAGAATCATTTTGCTGGGTAACAGTCTTATGATTTGGCCAATCATGCAACCAAATAATTTAAAGTAATTTTGTAAATTAGTTGGTGGTCGCTTGAAAACAAAATTATTTTTATTACTTTTGAAGTCGACTCTCATTAGCTTTCACACCACACCTCAATCATCCAAAAGTTATCTACACAGCACACGTACTCTTTTTCCTCCTAATATATAATTCTCCATCTGCTTCAAATTACACAAATCAAACACCATGATTGAATGATCTAGTAGTGCTTCAATCACACATCATCTTTCATCATATGCAATTAATAATATTCATTCTCATCTTGTTAGCTTGAACACATCAACTTACTTTTGATCAGAAAACACTGCCCTGTGATCCTCCCACCGCCACCGCCATTGTCGCCTGATGCTAACAAGAAGAATGAAACCACTAATCAGAAATGCCCTGCTTCACGAGAGTTACCACTATTCAAGTGCTGATCGAAGTGGACCCAAGTGCCGGATTGATTGCGACTATAGGTCAAGAACCCGAGGAGGAATTGGAGTTGAAGGATGATGAACTCAGAAGAAGGAAAAAGTGGAAGAATTTATTGAAAAGTACAAAGGGAAGGGCTGAGAAATTGAGTTAGCATTGATTCATTCAAAGTTATGTTTTGGGTCAAAGTCAAATGTCATAAGCAATCAGACAAATGGTTGTCAATCTTATCACAGGGATGGTTGGATAGATATTAGAATGTGCATAGTTTGAATTATTAAGTTCAGTTCAATCAGAGCACTGCGATCCTTTTTGTTATTTTCTGGGATATAATATATTTGTTTCCAGGTGGGTGCCTGTTTTGCTTCTTGTTTTTTATGTTTTTTTTTTGTATTAAACGTGCGAGCCTAGGCACTAACGTTGTTAAAAAACTAGTATGAATATCTAAACTAGGACAATCCATAGTGTTGGATCATAAGAGGCTGTTGCAACCAAAACCATATCACTTAGAAGATTTTGAGTACTACATACAAAGGACTTCCGAAGCCAAGTGTGGGACTTCCGAAGGAAGAAAGAGCTCTTCCGAAGTCTAAGTGTAAATACACTTCCGAAGGAGAACTCCAACTTCCGAAGGTAAAGAAGCTACTTCCGAAGGTTCAAGACTTGAAGACAAAGTTCTGAAGTCAACTTCCGAAGAATAAAGAAGTCCTTAAAGCCTCGGAAGCATAGAAGCATCTTCCGAAGTATAAGTGGCTTCGGAAGAACTTGTTCTTCCGAAGCCAGTTAACCTTCGGAAGACACTTCTATTATCCAGTAGACATAAGTATGGTCTGTCTGACAGTCCGCTGCAAATCTCTGAGATACTGCATGGCGTTTTCTCAAAAGCCATGTAGTTGACCATACTTTAATCTACTGTTTACCTTTTATGTTAAGTACAGTTGCCATCTTTAGTTGGTGACAAAAGGTAAGTCATGGACATGTCATGACTACCATATCTTAGATAATACTTTATCTAAGATACCTTAACTATAGCATTGTAGTATATGCTTTAGTCTTAGGTTTCCAGCTGGTATCAAGTATAACCGGCTGTAGGATCTAGTATATATAGTTTCTCATTGTAACTCATGTTCTATGCTTGTAAGTGTCTTGTAATCTTGAGTTGAGAAGTAATATATACAAGTACCTTGAAAATATTTCTGCTTGTTGCTTTGATTACTTATTATATTATTATCAACTCTTGTCAAAGACATTGCTTCATCTTGTTTGAGTGACTATTATAAGTGAGTTTGAGAGAAATACAAGTGTTAAGTGACAAAACCCGATCCTGCAATTGGTATCAGAGCTTTTTAGGCTCTTGATTGTGAGATCTTACCATCCTAATCAACCAGTTTTTCACTCCTCCTTATACCTCACTCAAAAATGGCCCTCATCAAATCTGAAGTTGAAATGGGAACGATGACCAAAGCTCCCATCATCGATCCTGAAAACTTCAGGTCTTGGAGCAGAAGAATGGAAGGCTTCATCAGATACCAGGATAGCAAGATGTGGCAGTCCATCGTGAATGGCCCGTACAAGCCAAAAGTTGCTGGTGGAAACGGTGCCATGATCGAGAAGGCTGTTGAAGACTACTCCGATGAAGACAGGAAGAAGCTCGACATTGACAGCAATGCTATGACTGTTCTCATGACTGCAATCCCAAACTCCATCATGGTGGGGTTTGAGCATTGCAAGTCAGCCAAAGAACTCTTTGATGCACTTGCTCAAATGTACTCGAGCTCTAATGATTCAAAGAAGGACTCACTGAAGCAGCAGTTCGAGAACTTCACCTATGTTGCTGGAGAAACTTTTAGCCAGCAATACTTCAGGTATATGGATCTTATCTCCTCCCTCCAATCTGTGGGAATCACTCAAGAACTTAGAGACCTTACCAGAAAGTTCATGAGTGCTCTACCCAATGAGTGGACTTTCTACTGTGTCTCCATTAAGAGAACAGAGAATTTAAACACTCTCACCATGACCGAACTCTATGGGATCCTTGATGGATACCGTTTGGAAATGGAAAGCAAGAAGGGTCACCAAGCAAGCAGACCCTTGAGCCTTCCTGCTAGCAACGCTTTAATGGTTGCTGAAGGCTCAGGTATCTCTCAGTCTCAGCAGTACCTGTCATACACCCAGCAGCCATCTTGTTCATCTGGGCCTTACATCACATTCCCTGAGACTCCAAGGTCTCATCAAGCTCAGCAAAGCTCCTTTCAGGAGGGCTGTGCGTTTGTCTCAGGGAGTGGACACTCCAATGATCATCAGTTTTGCTTTGATGATCTTGAGTGCTTTAGTCCAGATGACATAGAGTATGTGGACATTGTCCAGCAAATGGCTCTCCTTACCTACAGAGCGAAGAAGTTCTTTAAGAGAACTGGAAGGCAATTCCCTCAAAACCCAATCACTAGCAAGTTTGGGTTTGACAAGAGCAAGGCTAAGTGTTACAACTGTAACCAGCTTGGCCACTTTGCAAGGGAATGCAAGGCTCCCAAGTCCAACCCGGGAACCTCACAGGCCTCCACACATCCTTCTACACCAAAGCCCAATGGGAAGTCAACTGAAACTGCAGCTATGGCTCAAGAAGTTGACTGGAGCTTTATGGTTCAAGATGTGACTCCTGCTCAAGCACTCATGGCAGGAACAGATGAAAATAAGGTATATGAACATCTCTGTACCCCTGCTTGTATTGCTAAGGTTAAGTTGTACCAGGACTACAATATGGAAATTAAATCCGATATTGAGTCTTTAAATGTGCTAAAATCTGACTTTAAAAGAGCTGAATCTGACTACCAAAAGAAAATTGAGGAGTTAGAGAAAACTGTATCTCTTTTAAAACATGAACACACCAACTACAAGACTCAAATCAAGGATTTAATATCCAAATTGACTGAGGCTCAAGCCCAGCTTGTCACAGCTGAGGCTCAAGCCAGGAAGTATGCTATTGCTGAGCAAAACTTCCAAGCCATACTTGCATCATCCTCTCACTCCAAACTTTGTTATCAAAACAAAAGTGGGTTGGGAACCAATGAAATTGCTCCACCACACTCTTATGAGTCTGTAAGACAACCAAGATGTGGTACTGAAGAGCAAGAGGTTCCATCTGTTGACCCACCTTGTAAAGAGTCAAAGAGTGATGCAACTGTGGAGACCATGACCATCACAGGGAAGGAACAGGTAATTGAGCCCTCCCAGACCAATGATGATCAATCCCTGACCACCAAAGCCAGAAGAAGCAGGGCTAAAGCAGCCAGAAAAACTGCCAAGAAGGTGGCTGAATCCAAGCTGAAGATAGACCCAAAGCAAAAGGGTGTATTCATATCAGCAGGATTCCAGGTGGTTGGACCTTCTGATTCAGGAAAGGAGTATAATACCAGTACTCCTGTCCTACCAAAGGATCAGAAGTTAAAGGGAAAGGTTGCTGATGAGGAGAAAAAGAACAAGAAACAGCAACCCTCCAATTCCCAGAAAATTAACATTGCATGCATAATGTGTGGTTTGCAAAACCACATGGCTAAAGATTGTTACTACAATCCTGCTAGCACACATTATGCAAATAATGTTAAAAGAGAAGGAGTCAGGGAAGGTTTCACATTTGGACCATATCAGATGGTTCAAGTGTTGAAAAAGGGAAAGCTTGTTTCCGAAGCAAGGCTTGTCTCGGAAGAAAACTCTTCTTCCGAGAGGAAAAAGGCTTCGGAAGTGAAAGCTGCAAAGACTCACAAAAGAGTCCCCTTGAAACCATCCCAGAAGAAGACTGCTTCGGAAGAAAAGGTGGTGAAGGTCTCTTCCGAAAAGAAAGAAGCTTCGGAAGAATGCCAAGCTACAAAAGCTTCATCAAGCTCATCTTCTATGATCAACCAAGGGATGGAATGGAAGATCAAGGAAGATGCTGTAGCCCAAACCTCTTCTTCAAAGACATCCATTGAACCCCCATGCATAAACTTTGGTTCAATCATGTCACTTTCATTGGAAGAACCCAAGACCAAAAGGCTTGGGTTTCCAATCAAAACTAATTATCTCACCTTATGTGCAGGGACATCCATATGACAAGAATAACAACATTTGGATAGTAGATAGTGGATGCTCCAGGCACATGACAGGGAACAGATCTCTCCTTCAACAATTTCAACATTATGATGGAGGTCCTGTCCAGTTTGGAGGTGAGGCCGGAGGATATATTTCTGGCAGAGGAAGTATATCCAACGGAAAATTAAAAGTTGACAAAGTTAATTTTGTCAAACAGCTTGAACACAACCTGTTAAGTGTTTCTCAGTTTTGTGATCAAAAGCATCAAATGCTTTTCACAGAACATGAGTGCATCATCCTCAAACCTGGGATGACAATTCCTCAGGAATTGGTGCTTCTTAGATCTCCCAGGAGAGGGGATATGTACAAGCTTGATATGAACAATGCTTCCCCAATGGGAGAAGTATCATGCTTTCTTTCCAAAGCTGATAGTGATGAGTCAACACTGTGGCATAAACGAATGTGTCATGTCAATTTTAAGACAATGAATAAATTGGCTAAAAATAACTTGGTACATGGTTTGCCTAAAAAGGAATTTTTCTGCAAAGATAACTGTGTTGCTTGCCTGAAAGGGAAACAACACAGGTCTTCTCATAAATCCAAAGTTGTTAACTCTATCACTACTCCATTACACTTATTGCACATGGATCTATTTGGTCCCACAAGTATAATGAGCATTGGAAGGAAATCATATTGCCTTGTGATAGTTGATGATTTTACTAGATTTACATGGGTATTCTTTTTAAGAACTAAGATGAAACTGCTGAAACTTTAAAATCTTTTATTCTTAAAATAGAAAATCAAGTTGATCACAAGGTTAAAATAATTAGAAGTGATCAAGGGACTGAGTTTAAGAACTTTGTTCTTGACTCATTCTGTAACTCAAAAGGGATTGCCAGACAATACAGTGCTCCTAGAACTCCTCAACAAAATGGTGTTGCTGAGAGGAGAAATAGGACACTTATTGAGGCTGCTCGGACTATGTTAGCTGATTCAAAGCTGCCTCTAACATTCTGGGCAGAGGCAGTCAGCACTGCATGCTATGTGCAGAACAGAGTTCTTGTAGTAAAGCCACATGGAAAGACCCCTTATGAGCTATGGAACAAGAGGCCACCGTTCATTGGCTTTCTAAGGTCCTTTGGCAGCAGGTGTACCATACTTAACACAAAAGACAATTTAGCAAAATTGCTGAAAAGTCAGATGATGCCATCTTTGTTGGATATTCCTCCCATTCTAAAGCTTACAGGGTTTATAACATTAAAAACCAACAATTTGAGGAATCCTCCAACATTGTAGTTAATGAGCACACTCCTTGTGTTAGGGGGAATGGCCCTGATCATATTTTTGATTAGAATTCCAAATATTCTAAAATCTTGAATGTTTCAGCATGGAACATGCTCAAGGCAATTCTGATGAAGATCAAATTGATTTAGCTTTGCTGTTCCCGCATCAAGTTCTTATTAGATTTCTTGATAGTATCAACTTTCTCTGGTGCTGTGCTCTTACAAGCACAATCTGATCAGACACAAGACTGACAGATAAGCATTTTGAAGAAATAGTGGAACTTCAACGGTCATGATGATGTCAAGTCTCCTCTGGTGACTCCTATATAGTGATGAGACATGATATGTCAAGCTCAGGCAACTGTTAATGAGCTTCACAGCAAAGAATGATGATGTTTCTCTTTCATTCAATCAGTCCTCATTGAATGAGATTGAAACAACAGCTGGACCAAGTATTCAAGCTCCAGAGCAAAATATGTCCAACTTGGACCTATCTTTGCAGCTGGAGGTAATTCCAAGACTTAGAATTCACAATACTCATCCAGCTGAAAACATCATAGGGGAAGTCTCTGAGGGTGTGAGAACAAGGGGACAAACTCACAATGGGAATGTCTGCCTGTACTCATGCTTCTTATCCCAAATGGAACCCAAGAAGGTGGAAGATGCCTTAAAGGATAGTAGCTGGGTTGAATCAATGCAAGAGGAGCTGCTTCAATTCAAAAGACAGAAGGTTTGGAACCTATGTCCGCTACCATCTGGTCAAGTACCTATAGGCACCAAGTGGGTTTTCAGAAACAAAAGAGATGACAGAGGCTTGATTATCAAGAACAGGCAAGAAGACTGGTGGTTCAAGGATACACTCAAGAGGAAGGAATTGATTATACTGATGTCTTTGCACCTGTTGCAAGACTTGAGGCAGTTAGGATCTTCCTTGCTTATGCTGCATCCAAGAATTTCACTGTCTACCAGCTTGATGTCAAGTGTGCCTTTCTATATGGGGATATAGATAGGGAAGTCTATGTATGCCAGCCTCCAGGATTTGAAGACCCACAGCATCCAAACTATGTGTGCAAATTGGATAAAGCTCTATATGGGCTGCACCAAGCACCTAGGCTGTGGTATGAGACATTGTCTCAATTTCTTCTGGAAGAATGGCTACTAGAGGAACCATTGACAAGACTCTTTATCAGAAAGTCTGGGAAAGACATTTTGCTAGTTCAAGTCTATGTCGATGACATCATATTTGGTTCTTCAAATGACCAAATGTGCAAAGACTTTGAGAGCATTATGAAGAAGAAGTTCGAAATGAGTTCTATGGGAAAAATGGACTTTTTCCTTGGAATTCAGGTAAAGCAACTGAAGGAAGGGTTTTTCATCAATCAATCTAAGTATGTCAATGATATCTTAGAGAGATTTGATATGAAGGATTGTAAAGCAGCAAAGACACCCATACCCAGAAACCATGATTTATGCCCTGACTCTGAGGGGGAGGATACTGATCAACATCAGTATAGAGCAATCATTGGTTCTCTGATGTATCTACAGCAAGTAGACCTGATATCATGTTTGCAACCTGCATTTGTGCAAGATATCAGGCTGCTCCAAAGGTGTCTCACCTAATTGCTGTCAAGAGAATCCTCAGATACCTCAAAGGAGCACCTAAGTTAGGTCTCTGGTATCCAAGAAATAGTGATTTTAATCTCTATGGATACTCTGACAGTGATTATGGTGGCTGTGCAACATCAACAAGAAATCAACATCAGGTGGATGTCAATTCTTGGTGGAAGGATCATCTCATGGCAATGCAAAAAGCAATCCTGTGTCTCTACATCAACTGCTGAAGCTGAATACATTGCTGCTGCAAGTTGCTGTGCTCAGCTGCTGTGGATTCAAAACCAGATGATTGACTAATGGATTCAACTTCTGAGCACTCCTATCCACATTGACAACAACAGTGCTATATCCATCACAGAAAATCCAGTGAAGCACTCAAAGACAAAGCACATTGACATCAGGGTATCATTTCATTAGAGATATTCATGAGAAAAAGCTTTATCAAACTAATCAAAGTCAATTCAAATGAACAATATGCTGATTTGTTCACCAAGCATTGATGAACAAAGATTTAAGTATCTTATTACAGCTATTGGGATGATAACATTGACTAGTTAATCTCAATTGAAAACCTTTTCAATATGTAAAGTCTTATGTCAAACACAATCTAAGCCCTGTTACAAAAGATCCTTTCTTATTAACTAAGTATAGTTCTTCCGAAGAGAAAATTTGCCTTCGGAAGATTCTAGTATAACTTCCGAAGCAAATTTCTCATAGGATAATTTTCTTCTCGGAAGTGTACTAAGTCTCAAAGTCTCGGAGAAGCGATTGAGGTAATCTCAGATCTACTTCCGAAGCACTTATACCTCCACTTGAAAGCAACATGTGTCTTCGGAAGCAATTTATTTGCCTCGGAAGTACATTGCCTTCGGAAGAACTTTACCTTTCGGAAATACCTTATACTCGGAAGAAGGATTTTACTGTGTAACGGAAATCTTTGTTGGGCCCCCCTCTGTAAAAAGTAAAGATTTTGTTAATGATGTCGGATTATTTAAATGGCTTTAACCTTACCGCCCCTGTACACCGCCCTGTCACATCATCCTCAACCCCTCACAGTCATCTTATCCAAACCCCCCTTTAAACCCCATTGCATATTCACCCATTTAAAATACGTCCGGTTAATCATTTACACTCTTTTTAACCAAATCACTACTGCCCTAAAAGCTATCTTCTTCCCATTTACCTCTCTCTCACGAACTTTTCCTCTGCTATCTTTTCTAATGGCTCTAAAAACCCTCAGCACAACCAAGTCGCACTCCTTGACTCTTCAAGGGATGCTGACTTCTCTGATATTATCTCTTTCTTGCCCAATCTTCATACTACACACCACTGACTGTAAACCTACCATTTACTACAACCCAATGTCCGAATTCTGGCAAATAGTCGGGTTGAAACCTAAATGGGTTCGTGCTATCAGGTCAAGTGTATGTGGCCAAGAGTTGGTCGTTACTGAACAAATCATCAGGGAGCATCTTGAGCTCCATGATGAAGGCGCCCGACGGAATTCCCCAAGTCTGAGTTAGATAACTCTTATCTCCAAATGGATACGTGTGAGATGTAAGCAGGTCTACAGTCTAACAATTTCAACTTCTCCACAAGTGGAAGTTCCTGCTACATGTGGTTCTTCACTGCTTATCTAACAAATCCGGGGGATTGGGATCAATTCCCTATGAACTCGGGGTGCCTAGTTCATGGGTTGGTACAAGGCCTGCGCTTCAACTACTCTAGGTTGTGTGCTGACTAACCTCATGGGAAATCTGCAAAGGGACACATTCTTTATGTATCCCAGATTTCTACAGCACATAATCAACTGCGAGCTAGATCAGAGTAAGCTTGTCTGTGCAGCTCTCTGTCTGCTCCTCAAATGAGGCCGACCATCTTCAAAGTTTTGAAGAGAGTGTGTCTACCAACTACACTGGAAGGGATAACCGCACTACTTCCATGTATGATTGAGCCAAGGCTCCTGGTGACATCCCTATTATCTCCACAGGTGATGAACCCACACCAGCCACAACTACCTCACCATTCCAAAGCTACCTTCTCCTCCAATAAAAGTCACCTATCGAGACGTACCAAACGAACCCTTGTTCAATCTACTCTGATTGAACAAGCCCCCTCCTCTTCAAACCAAAAAGCTAGAGTGGAACAAGGGGCTCCCACTCAGCCAGAGGTCCCCCAATCCTTCACCATTGACCTCATATGGGTCTTGAGTCTCCTCATCTCAGACCCATGAGCCCTAACCCCTGCTGATAGCCCTCAGGGTGAGTCTCTATACTCCCCTGAGCAGCCACCAAGGGACAGCTCAATGCCTTTTGACATTGATAAAGTCCCGGGTCCTTAGGTCTTCATTCCTTCTCTTTTACTGACCTATTGACCGGAGCTGGTAAGAGACTATGTCTCTCCAAGGCAATAAAGTTGATCCACAATACCCCATTAAGGATCAACAGAGCCTAGAGAAACCTCTTGTCTCTAGCCCACACCAGCAAAAGCCCTACTGAGTTGAGTCCCACTGATGTGGAGGGGACTCATGTAGATTCACTGCCACTACTGAAGGAGCCTCATTGGATCCTCAGGACAGTGGTAACAATAGTCAGACTGAATCTACGGCAACCATGCCCTATGATGCCTCTGAAAGAGACATCATTGTGCAAGGGAAACCAGGGTGCCAAGAAACCACATCTGGTGGTGATGAACATACTAGGTATGTTACCTCATCTCCCCGTGATTCTTCCAAAGAAATGAGAGAAATGCAACTCACAATAAGAGACCTACTTTCTAAAGTCTCAAACCTTGAATCAAAGGTTAAGACTTTAGAGGAGAGGTCTGCCACTCAGCAACTTGAGATTGAAAGTCTCAAGGTCAAACTAGCTGAGAAACAGATTGAGAGATCTGTTAGGCATGTACCCGTTCAAGTCTCCTTGACCTCTTCCTCTAGCTCATCTACCTCTCAAGATGATGCTACCAAAAGGGGAGAAGGAGGAACAAAGTCAAAGACAGGATTCCACAGTCAAGCTCTCACTTCTTTGGCTCAAGACCACAGCTGCCATCTTCCCTGAGCCTCCTCCAGTTGTGTTTCAAGTGGATCAAAGGATGCTTCAGGATCTAAATAGGATCTTCAACACATTCCTTTTAGAGTCCCTCATTGATCAACCTAGTCCAGATATGTCTGTGATATACTTTGGAGCTCAAGAGCTTCAGAGGTTGAATGCACCTCCTACCACACTGTTAAGGAGTTGGTCAACCTAAGGCCCAAGTGGAACCTGAGATTGATTTCGAAGGGGAAACTAGGACTGATGGCCCAGCAACTGAAACAGTTGGGACAGAAGGTGTGTTTTCACAGGCTTCCGAAGCACAATTCGAAGCCTCGAAGAACCTACTCAACTTCTTCCGAAGCTAAATTGCTGCTGCAGAAGGACTGTTCTCTCTTTCCGATGATCTAATAGTCACAGATGCAATTCTGGAACTTGCATCTGAGGTTATAGGGAGGACTTTCTCAGCCTCACCACCACTAGCCATTACATCTGCTTTGACCTCAGCTCCTACCTCCACCATCCAACCTGAGTCTTCTACCCAAGAACCACCAAAGTCTAGCACTTCCGAAGACATTAAAAAGGCAAAGGGAAGATGACTTCGGAAGAGCTTCTGGAAGAAGAAAGGCTGGAGAAACTTAAAAGGAAAGGAAGACTGCCAACGGGGAAACTGTTAGCTGCTGCAAGTTCAAAAGCAGCTGCAGCCAACCAGAGGCAATCAACAATAGAAGAAGGGTGGAGGTAATTGATAGACTTGTCAGTCTAGGGGCTGCCTCGGAAGATGTACTCCTGCTACCATTAGAGGAGCTGATAGAGCTTGAAAAGGCAACCTTGCTGCAAAAACAGCAAAAAGAAGAAGCTGCAAGGTTGGCCTTGGAAGAAGAAAGGCTGAAAAAGAAAGAGAAGCTGATCTGCAGCTCAGGAGAGAAAGGATCACTTTCCTACTCTCCAGAGGATTCTCTCAAGAGGAGTTGTCTCCACACACAGTGACACGATCTTGTGGCTCTTTAACAAAGAGCAAGATCAAATGGAGAAGGAGAGAAAGAGAGCTGCAAGGGAGAAGCTGTAGAGAAGAAGAAGAAGGAAGAAGAGGCTGACTGTCTGCCGCCAAAGATAGGTGACAAAGCTTGGATGAAGAACTATCTTAAAGCTCACGGCTTCTCTGGCAGGCAAGTGGGTCAATGTCTGAGAAGACTCTCCAACGACATGTCAGTGACATCAAGGCTGACATTCGTGCAGGGAGAAGAAAGGAGATGTATAGAAGGGGACAGGGGATGACCTTCAAAGCCACCCCTCAGCCAAATATCCAAACCCAACATCAACCTGAACCAATACCCTTTCCCTTCCCAATCAAAACTGAACCTGAACCTTTCACCCCGAACCTACACCTTCACATCTACCAACTCCCTCACCTCAACCACCTAAACTACCCATCATCCAACCTAAAGCCTTACCCAGAACCCAACCTCCTAAACCTACCCAACAACCAATCAAACCATCCCCTCAGCCTTCCAAACATCTCTCAATGGAGGAATTCAAGGAGATCAAAACCAAGCTCATCAACTGCACTACTCTGAGCGACATCTCATGTGAGGAGGATACAGTCAACCTAACTTATGTTGATGGATCCTCAAGTTCCCTCACAAGAGATGGAGTTTCTTGATCTGCCAAGAGGAACTTTGGACCAAGCCGCAAGACTCTTTGGCCTCAATTCAGATACATTGAATGAGGAAGAAAAGAAGCTGAGGAGAAGGCTGGTGACTCTGCTGGACACAAAGAAAGGAGATAGGGTACCAAGACAATCTCTTGTACCCAGAAAGAAGATAGTCCAGTGGAGGTTCGAAACTCTTCTCAAACTTTGTTGTTGAGAGAGAGAATGGTGAGATTAACAGGCTGATGCCTCATCTCTGCTACACTTAAGCAGATTTGATATTGCTGAGTTAGCAGAGAACCATTCTCCAACCCCTCAAACTCCGAAGTAGCTGCTCACATCAGAAATCATCTAGGCAGCCTTCACATGGCCGAGCTCACTGCAAGAAGCAAGGTTGAAGAGGAGTCAAAACTGAGAGAGGAGGAGGAAAGGAAATGAATCAGCAACCAAAGGCAAAGCCTTTCTTCAAATGGTTGAAGGTCCTGAACTTGAGTCCATAGTTAGATGGGAGTACGACTACAACTCCCGTCAACTAATCTCTTCAGGGGGTCACAACAAAGGGTGCATGTCATTCAAAGTGATAGACTGGATCTCCTATCCACGATGACTTGTACAAGCTTCTCAGCACCACTTCCGGGAAGAACAGAGAGACAGACAAATATCTTTTGTCCCTGGTGCTGAAAACTTTGAGAAGTAGAGATAAGTGAAGTTTTGGTAGCATCAGCCTAGGGGGAGTTTGTTGGATCATAAGAGGCTGTTGCAACCAAAACCATATCACTTGGAAGATTTTGAGTACTACATACAAAGGACTTCCGAAGCCAAGTGTGGGACTTCCGAAGGAAGAAAGAGCTCTTCCGAAGTCTAAGTGTAAAATACACTTCCGAAGGAGAACTCCAACTTCCGAAGGTAAGAAGCTACTTCCGAAGGTTCAAGACTTGAAGACAAAGATCTGAAGTCAACTTCCGAAAAATAGAAGTCCTTAAAGCCTCGGAAGCATAGAAGCATCTTCCGAAGTATAAGTGGCTTCGGAAGAACTTGTTCTTCCGAAGCCAGTTAACCTTCGGAAGACACTTCTATTATCCAGTAGACATAAGTATGGTCTGTCTGACAGTCCGCTGCAAATCTTTGAGATACTGCATGGCGTTTTCTCAAAAGCCATGTAGTTGACCATACTTTAATCTACTGAATACCTTTTTATGTTAAGTACAGTTGACATCTTTAGTTGGTGACAAAAGGTAAGTCATGGACATGTCATGACTACCATATCTTAGATAATACTTTATCTAAGATACCTTAACTATAGCATTGTAGTATATGCTTTAGTCTTAGGTTTCCAGCTGGTATCAAGTATAACCGGCTGTAGGATCTAGTATATATAGTTTCTCATTGTAACTCATGTTCTATGCTTGTAAGTGTCTTGTAATCTTGAGTTGAGAAGTAATATACAAGTACCTTGAAATATTTCTGCTTGTTGCTTTGATTACTTATTATATTATTATCAACTCTTGTCAAAGACATTGCTTCATCTTATTTGAGTGACTATTATAAGTGAGTTTGAGAGAAATACAAGTGTTAATGACAAAACCCGATCCTGCACATATGCTACTTGAACATCAGGTAATCTTTAATTTAGTTCACTTACTTCTTCTTTTGGGTTTTAGAAAGTGTTAAGGGGATCTCTTTTCCAAAGATAGGTTTTGTGATTTGAACTACTTTTGCTACAATAAATCTGATTTATTAAACAAGTCACGAATCCCCAACACTTGTACACAAACTGCTGAGCTTCTTTGGATCACTTCCATACTTCATTTGTTATTTTATTGCGTATAACTCTTACCAGTTCATCTATGTTATAGTGTGACAACATTTGTGCTACTTATCTAACAGTCAATTCAATGTTTCATTAGTGTACAAAACATCTCGAGATTGATTTACATTTCATATCATATGAAGCCTTAAAGTTTGCTATGTTCCTGCCACGGTTCAGATTGCAAATATTCTGATCAAAGGTTGTCTTGTCTGCCATGCGTTTTAACTTTTTGTTTATCCAAGCATCATGTTGTTGCACATGTTTCGTTTAACAAGGCATAATGTACTTTTAAAATATTTCAATTGAAATACATAGCATTTTTCATCGGAATTCAAACATTTTTATGCGTAAGAATATTTTTGACCTCATGTTATGGTTGCTCGAGTAATATTTATACCAACACATGAGAAAGAAAAATCACTCTAGACACGCGTGACATGCCACTTTACGTTAGTTCTGGTGTTATATGTGGCATGCCACACCATACACATTGTCTATGTGACGATACACATGAATGCCACAAAAAATGTTAGGCCAATCAATATATTATAATTTTAGGCGATTGAAACACGTATGAAACTTATAAAGCAAGTGATAACAAGATGTATAAAATTATAAGCCCCTATATTAGCAGCTGATTTCAACATGGTACAACTAGTGTATAATTCTATATTATGCTATTTAGTAAAAATGCAGTAACCTCATGAATGATGAGTCTCAAAGTCTCTTCTTATAGTCTCCAGCAAAAACTCATTCCATGTATCAATTGGGCCTGGCATACACCAATGCAAACAATCCTGTGGTGGGGGCCGCCCATCCGCACTCCTTTTTGTGATCTTGTTCGGGTCAGGACTACGGTAAGGGCCCGGATGACCATCGTGCCTATACGAGAAAGGTTTTGTGATATCCATGAATGCCACCCGTGATTTGTTCGTCTTTTTCTTTATACCACGATTGAACCCTGAGACTTGTTTGTCATGCATTGTGTTTGTGAAACCACTCTCGAGTAACTCGCCATCCGTTGCAGGTTTTACCTGTTAAAGATATTAACTGATAAGCTTTTACACTGCAGATAAAGGAAACCAGATTTATGCACATAATCAAATTAGAAAATATGTCTATATTATCAAAATTGCATGTATTCTGATTTCCTAAATCAAGATAAACAAGTTTTATGGGCTAAGAAATCTGTATTTTTTATGTATTTTAGGTCTGATAATTAGCTTGTATAGAAGTAGCAGCATGGACCCAATTATTATCATTGGGTCAATTCGGTTTATACATTTTCTCTAACAGATCAAATGCATGATCAAAGACAAAAGCTTAAAAGAAAATGAGTCGAACATAATGGTCACAATGAAAGTGTACTTTACATGTTTAAAACCTCATAAATATTGCTCTTTTAGATAATTATAGAAATAATACCATTTTGATAATCAAATTTGCCAAGCTAATTAATTTAAAAGATTTTGGACTTTACCCGTACCCAAAATTGCTTGTTTTTAATCAAAATTTATTTTGACCCATTTCCCAACCCGTCAATTTTATCAAATATAAGGTTATGAGTCAAGATGGGTTGAGGTCATAACCATGTAATTCTTGGTACAGGTCAAAACAACTCCAGGAACACTTTTTGTCCATGGTTTTATAAATACTTGTGTAAAATCTGATAGCCAAAATAATGATATGACCAGCTCTTCTCTAAGTTTTTCATTATTACCTTCCCCGTACATGACCCGCCCGTATTCCAGGCTCCACCTTCATAGTGATCAGGTGAATACGAGCGGACCACAGTCAAACCTTTGTAGTCTGGGTTGGTTACAAGTGAAGACATAATGGTTGCTACAGATATCTCAAACGCTTCAGTGCTATCAATTTTCTTCTTTCGAGAGTTATCAGGCCACCATAACTGTCCACCCACAATCTCGTTATTTAAGATGTAAACCGATCGTTTTGCAAACCAGTGACCCGAGGAAAGTACAAGAACATCAACAGTTGGAAGCACATCCATAAAAGTTTCATCTGGAAGATCAAGATGAAGCTTGTCTACACCCTCAGGTGCAAAATCAAATTTCTCAGTTGTTTTATGAACAAGCCAAGATGACCATATTCGTATTATTGTTGTGGATGTTGACCGGAAATAATACCGCTGCATTCTTTTATTCCCACGGTTTACCGGAACTTCAGCCTGTAGTTTTACAAATGGAGAAATATTAGCTGATGCATATCAGAACAATCAAAAAATCTATAATCAACTTTTAAGGTTTTAACTATTGGTGGAATAATGAGCAGGTTGGGTAACAGATCAAAATAGATTAAGTTGAAATGGGACATTTGGGCTAGGTCGGTTGGGTTGACTCGTAAACAGTTGTAGGTCCACTGTTTTTTATATAAATAATGAATGCCTTCATTCCACTGTTTTTTTATATAAATAATGAATGCCTTCAATTATGATTAAAAATTATTTGCTACAAAAAAACCTAGATCTTTTGTTCAGGAGGCTGCGTACATTAAAAATATACTTTGTGTGACTTTCAACCTGTTTTCCTTTTTGTAATTCTTTTGATTTAACCCGTTAGATCAAGATCAAACAAGCTTATAAATGGATCCAAATTGCAAGGTCTAAGTGAAACTGTTGACAATGAACATGACAGGTTTATTTTTGTTAAAAATGCTTAATGAGAATATATCAATATACAACATTCAAATCAAATATTTAATATAATCAGAGAGCAAATTTCCTTTATGCTACTACTCTAGTCAAAGCGCAGAAAATGAAAGAAACAAAGAAAGAGCAAGAAAAGAGGACACCTTTTGATTATTGGCTCAAACCCAATGCTTCCTAAACTCAATATTAACATGTTATATGTATCCCTATCATAGTTCTGAAACCAACATTGCCACTATATATTATTATGAATGAAGTTAAAATATTTTGTGAATAGTATAAATGCTCATGACCAAAGTAAAATTCTTTTTTTGCTTCAAATTGTACACAATGTTTCTCTTCTTCATAAGGCTTCAACATAATTACAAAATAATGACAAAAATTGATTTATATCAAGAAGATTTCTCTGTTGTGCAATATTAAAGAGTGTTTTTTTGTAGTTAGTTAAGAACTGATCATTTTATTGAAGTACAAGCCCAGTCAAATGTTACAATGTTATAAAACATAGGATATCAACTATGAAGTTGAAAATTAGTTTGCTTCGCCTTAAACTCCACTAAGCCTCCTTTTTGGAGAAGGGGAACTAGTTATTTGGGAAATAGTAAGCAAGGCACGCATGGATTCTACCAAGTCCCATATTGGTTGTATTACTGTTAAAGCACACATCAGCAGAGGTGTAGGACATCATGATATTGAGAAAAAGAAGGCCTTATAATAATTATTCCACGTCAAACCAATAACATGCAGAGTTCTCTTTTTAATGTAAATATAGGCATTTGCAGGATGGGAAAGAAGCGTAACAGGTTGAAAGGGTCATTTTTAGTGCAGGCAAAAACAGAGCCGGACCAGGTTGGTTGACCCACAAATTTAGTCTAATTTCTATTGTTTATAAATAATTAATGACCACCACTCCTAAAGATACAAGTGCATATAATACTTATAAAACAAAACGGAGATGGAATCCTTGCCTGCCAAAGTATGCACAACAATGACTCCATCTGATTTCGGGCAACCGAGTCACCTATGAAAGCTAATGTCTTTCCTCTCATCAATTCCAAAAACTTTTTCTGTTCAAATCTAGGGAGTTGACATTTTGTAGGTTTCCATCGATAATTCTCATAGTCCTTATCAGGCCTACCATTTCCTTGGCAGTTCTGCATCTGTGACAACACAGGGCATGAGTTGTTTGAGTATAATGGTCCAGCTGGATCATGCACCCACTTCCCATGATACAAATCACACCCTACGAATTCAAGCGTAAAATCATGACTTCAGAATAATATAGCAAATTGGTCCAGAGGGTATTAAAATTAGTTTACATGAAAAAAGACTAAACAGGCTAAAAGTCACCCAAAATGCATTTTAAAATCATAAAACCTCCAAAATCTTTTTTATCAAAGAACTAGACTCTTATAGAATCAACAGAACGTTCTTGACATACTAGTTATTTTGAAACAAAAATGAAACTTATCAAATAAAAAGTGTATGTGGTCAACCCAGCCTGTTTCAACTAATAACCATAGGTACCCATTTTGACCTGCTACTCAATTCAACAGACCTGCTCATTTTCCCCCCTCTAATGGTGACCAATCACACATACTTTCTGGCACTTTACTGCCTATATTTACCACTATGTGCACCACAATGTAACCTAGACATAGAAATATTAATGTCTAGCATACATATTGACAACTTAAATGATCACACATTATGTCCTATGTCCATTATATTATTGTGTCTTTCAAGTTCCATCAAGCAGATATATGCAATTCACAAATGCGGAAAAAGTAAATGATGACTGCACAGAATCACTTCCCCAAAGAATAATTTAAAAGATGTAAAAAACCAATGGTCACAGTATGCACAAAAATAAATAAAGGGGTGGCACCAAGGAACAGTATACACATCTTACAAATAAATGGAAACAAAGCTAGGTACCTGAATCAACAATCTTCTTGGCACCTGAATCAGCAGTCTTGCTGGTACCTAAATCAACAGTCTTGTTGGTATCTTTTTCAACAGTCTTGTTGGTATTCAAATCAATAGTCTCACTTAAATCTAAATCCACTGTCTTATTTGTATCTAAATCAACATTCGTGTTGGTACCTGAATCAACAGTCTTGTTGGTACTTGAATCCACAATCTTTCTTTTAATGTCCGTATCAATTACCTGGTTATCAAATATATTTGTTTCATTTTCAGAAGATAATATCCCGACCTTAGGAGCTTGATCTACATTATAGAAAGATCCCCACTAACTTTAGTTCCAATTGGTTGATAAACCAAAAGCAACGAGGCAAGAATTAAGAATATGGCAAGGCCCCCCACTGAAGCTGCAATTGGCAGAACCGTCTTTGGATATGTAGACACTGATTTTGGGGAACCCGATCTCATGGTTTTATAGAATCCAAAAGTTTAAAATTAGAAGAAACATGTGAAAGCTTCTCCTTAAATAAACCAACTCATCCATTGAATCATCTTGTACCAACAAAGTGACATGAAATAAAATCCACTTGTAGCAGGTGAAATGAAATTAAAATCCACCTGTAGCATGTGAAAATTTTAGATACATTTGGATGAAAAGATAGAGAGTATCAAGAATTGATCTTAATTGTGGGTCATACTTTCTCACTTAAACATTTAAACTCTAAAGATAACCATCCCTATTCCATTTTCTTTTGTCGAGATCAGCATGAACTTTCGATGTCCCTTTTGTCCTTTTAAATTAAAGCACATTTCACATTCTTCTACACTAAACTCTAAAGAATCTTGAAGATATCAAAGTACATGATTATAAAACAAATCTTGAACTCTGAGTATCTGAGCATGTAACACCAAACTTGGTTTAAATAGCGTGAGGCGATCCGAGGCGTTTTGGTCCCAAAAGCCGAGGCGCGAGACGAGCACATTGCTTACATGAGGCCTCTTCTATGTACAACCAAATACGCTTTATATACAACCAAAAATGCACATCTCTCATCTCTTAGGTTGTTTGTACATATAAACCTCCTAAGGACCCTTATTTTGGCCTAGAACTACATGAAGCGCGCCTTCATCACCCTGATGTGTTTTCCTAGCACGACTTTTAAGAGCAAGACACCAAGTACAGCACTTATTTCATAGGAAGTCTAATTCTCTGACAAACATAATATTTAGACCTCAAACAATCACCACACCCAGAAAAAAGTAAGAATAAACCAGGAAACTGATAGGCAGGAGTAATAATCTTGTAATACAAGGTGCTTCAGTAGCAGAAGAAACCTACCTCATTGGCCTTATTGAATGATTAAGCACCATACACTTGGTTAAATGTCTAGGACAAGTATCCTATGGAACAAAACTAAGGTCCCATGGGATCAACTGCTGAAAACCCAAGAAAGTGTATGCATGCACATCTACAGATACAATATACTGTTTTCTTTACCAGTTTTTGCATGAAAACCCCTACCATTAAGTGATATAAAAACCCCTACCATTAAGCATGATATATACTCATGGTATTTTAAGGCTAACTCCAAAACAAAAAAACATCCAGGTATATATGATAAACCTACCTAACTTAATTACCCAATTCTACGTAATTATGAATTATAAAGACCCAACATACTTCAATGTTAAACCTAACTCCTAATCACAACATAGGCCTGTGCCTACACTCTACAAACTTTAACAAAGAAAAAGTTGGGTCATACTTTCTCACATTAAACATTTAAACCCAGAGCATAAGCATTCAAAATCTTTAGTGCTACTAAGACATTTATCACATTCTAAAACTCATAAGCAGTTGATTAAACCAACACTTTTCCCCTTTTGGATACAATGCGAATGTGAGCCCCAGAATGTGCAATTGTGATTGCTTTGATGGAAATAACAGTGAGTAACTTAAACATTCCCAAATCTAACGCATTGATCACATCATAAACAAAACAATTGAGCTAAATTTTGCAGAATGTTGATAAGAAGATCCAATGGAACTTCAAATGTGCTAGGGTTTTAGAATTATGTGATCTGTAATCAGCGAGTGAGCGTGATGAGAATGTTGAACATACTTGTGCATATAAGGGGGGGAGTTGTGGGATCTCCGACGATCGGAGATATTGACGGTCGCCGGAAATGGTGCGATACGGTTGCAGGAGAAATGAAGATATTCGTGGCGAAACGTGAGAGCCAACTGATAATGAAACACAGTGAAAGCTCTAATAAAAGAACAACATAGTTTCCTTGTAAACAATTATTTTAGAACGAACCTAATAACAATCTATATATAGTTTGAGAGACTTGTAATATTATTATGTTAGATACCACTCTGTTACACAAATTGAAACAGAAAAAATATATGATAAATTATATATATAAAATATAAAATCTTATTATTATATTTTATAGGTTAGACATTAATAATTAATGAAATTATTATATATAACAAAATACATATTAAAATTTAAAAACGATTATTATTATTTGTAAGAATATATTATATATACTTATTTGTATATAGTGCATGATTTTAACTTTTTTATATTAATTATATAATTATAATAATATGAAGAATTATATATTATCTAACGTAACATTTTATAATAACTTTAAAACGTCTTGCCAATAATGATATAAAATGAACAATTGGAGTAAAATGTAATTTTAATAAATAGATTAATGAATAAAATAAAACATATATTTTTAAAAAAAATTGAGTAAAAGTGTATCACATGAACATAGAGTGTGTAACGAATCTTGATTCCAATATTTTGTGATTATAAGATTTAATTATTAAAAATAATTTAAAAAATGTTTGCATATGTTTACATATCAATTATATTTTCAAAAATAAGAATTCAACAATTATTTATAAAGTTTTTTAGTAAATATGGATCTACCATATATAAGTTTTATTCTAGTGAGAACACGTGGACGGAGCTTAGGTGATGATGAAGTGGACTACCTAAAAAATGTCATGTAGCTTTAAAATATTTTGATTTATTAGTATAAATTTATTAGGTGGACTATCTAAGTTATATATAAAGGAGAAGATGTTTTGTGAGAAAAAAACTAATTTTTTTAAAAGTTAATAACCATAGTAATATTTAGTAGGAATTTCGTATATACTCTTACAAACATATATGAAATATCATATTTACTTATTTCACTAAAACATTTAAGAGATGATATTTTTACCTTAATTTTTTATAACCTTGAAGGATTCATATTTATCCGTTTGTAACCTTGAAATCTCATTCTAACATATCTTTTGAACATAGTTTCAAATCTCTTTTATACTCAAGATCATTTTTTCATGAAACTAAAATTAATTTGAAATATTTATATAACTATTATTGTTGCTACATCTAATTCTGGGTCGGGCGTCATCGTCAGGTATGGCTGAACTTAGCCTTCGTGATTCCTTCCCGAGCTTGGAATCTTGCTGTAACCACAAAAAAAAAGATCTACGTTAGAGAGGGCTCGGGGGATTTAACCTCGAGGGCAATTTGACGCTCAAGTCAGTACCAAGTATAACATGGTCAAACATAAAATGTATGTACGACAAATAAATAGGCAAGTATAAAAGATGAAGGATTGGAGATAGTTGATGATTTGTCGACATTGCATGAAAAGGATCCAGCAGAGGTGGATGAAGAAGGAGAAAGAGTTATCGCTCTGAAGGGAGAAGAGATGAGATGACAAGTGTGGGTGGATTCACAGGCAAATGGGATGCCCTGGAGCTGTTATGTGATCTTGTGTTTATAATGAGAGCTAAATGCTTGGAGACCCTTTTACGATTTTACCCCTTCCATTCTGGAAATGCTCATCTTTATGGGTCTCTCCAACTTACCTTGGTTCCCAAGTGGTATCTTTTTCCAAATAGCAGGTCGACATCTGGTACAGCTTCATCTTTTTACAGTTGTGTGTAGCTTTATCCACATATATAGGTGTTGATCTTCCTTTATTATGATAAAAGGGGATGTATGTGCTTTGTAAAGTTAACTCTGACACTTTCTTATTTGTGAAGGTTTCGGTTGCGCCAAGGTATTCTTGACACAACATCTCTTCTGTACGTATTCGAGTTTGTTGATGATAAGAATGGCATTATCCTTATCGTGTGGAACGAGTTCCTTACCAATAGAAAGGCTGGCATTATAAAGTTACAACCCAAGACAATCCATTACATTTTTTTGTCATTTTTTGGTAGAACACTTCGTAAACAAGCTTTAACATGCTATGTGATCATCATCTTGACATAAAACTTGAGTCAATTTGTATATAAATATAAATCAAGTTATATGATCTGGCATTTCTTTCTTTGTTTTAGAAATGTTATGTGACTCTATGTAAAATTACTCGATTAAATGCACACAATATCGAGTGCTTTAGGGTGGTGAGGGTGTCCATGCCACACCCACCACACTACACATGCCACACCCACCACACTACACCACACACCCACCAATCACATAATGCCACATCACACTACATCACATCACACCACACTACATCACGCCACACCAAATTGGTGGGGGCACTCACACCACACCACACCATAAGTTTTTTAATAAAACAAACCATCACCACCACCTGCCAGCCACCATCACCATCCTAACCACCGTCGGGCGCCAAAGGCGATGGCGGAGGCGGCGACGATAGAGGAGGGAGGAGAAGGTGGTGACTGTAGGTGGGGTAACGGTCGAAATTATTACCATTTGGAGGTGGTGTGGCTCGGCAAGTAAGCGTGACACGATGGGGTTATTGCGGCGTAGGGGACTGGCGGCAATGTTGCCGCGCGACATGGGCCCTTGCCGCATGGTTGCGACGTTTACATCCCCACCACGCTTAACAATGGTTCTTTAAATTATCTATGATCATGAAAATTTATGTTTACCCTTCGCTATAATTCTCTTGAGAAAGAAAATCATTAGTTCTTGATGAACATATCACATGATAAACTAGGCATGTAAACTATACTTGAAAACTTTTGATTTTTAGATTAGAGATTTAGGGGTTGTTTGTTTTTGGTCTGACCCGGCTGACCGGGCTGACCCGGCTGACCGGCTGACTCGGTCAGCGGGTCAGCCCGTTTGATATGCAAGAAGCTACAGCTGACCGGGTCCAAGGTAGCTGACCCAGACCTGATTTCGGAAAATGCTGACCCATCCATTTCAGCCGACCGCAACCACCGACGGCCACCCCACCCCTCGCCGGTGCTTCCACCGACATCGAACCCCCTACGTGAAAACCCCCCTGCGCGGCGACCCCCCTGCGCGACGACCCCCCTGCGCGACGACCCCCTCTGCGTGACGACCCCCCCTGCGCGATTCCTCCCTGCGCGAGCACCGCCGAGCGTCTCCTCTGCGCGAGCACCGCCCCACCACGATTCCTTTCCTTCGCGATTCCTCCCCTGCCGGTGGTGGTGGTTGTGGTGGTGGAGGCCGGTGGTGGTCGGGAGGGGATGTAGAGATGGTGATGGTAGGGATTTTATTTTTTTGATGGTTTTTTGTGTGTTAAAATAATTTATAAAATGAGTTATTATCATTCAGTAGAGCCAGTCAGATACTGAATCAAACGCCAAGTTTCAGTCAGATGTCAGTCAGAACTTCTGACTGGGTCAGCTTCTGACTCAGTCAGATCTTACTGAGTCAGTTTTATCAAACAACCCCTTACTTGGTATTTTTGCCCTAAACACATAAAATATATCGTCATGTTAATATATAAGCAAAGACAAAGCTGTTGGATGTCATAAAAGTTCCTGAGACCTTGATAAACATTAAAAAGGATAAGAAACTATAGGGTAAAATGGTCTTAAAGTAAAAGTTTTGTTTAAAATTTGGCTAATATGAAATTTTAAGTTTTTATGAGTATATACGACATTTTAGGTTTTACATAGTTTTATTACTTAAATTAATTAGTTATAAATAATTTCAATCATATTTATATCAATTTATCATTTTATAAGTTTTAAATATTCATTACTTAATATTGAATATTTTTTATTTAATTTTTATAATACACAAGTATCTAGTCTAGTTTATTATTTATATTATAATACAATATAGATGAAATAGAAAATGTAACTAAATATTCAACTATGTCAACATAACTAATAACTAATATTGTAGGCATAAATAAAGGTAAATCAGATTGTAATAATATAAACTATTAATAATATAAACTGTTACATATCTGTCGATAATAATTCATGTTAACAATTTAACCAATGACACTTCAATTTTTATTTTTTCAATTTTATTTTTATTACTGACAGTGATCCTTATAACATAATAATCAAATATTTGCATTTTATTTTTTCCCTGATTTCACTTACTATAATGATTATAAGCAAAAGAAGAAAAAAAACAAAACACACAAGCGATATCAAGCGGAAACAAGTATAAATCGAATGTTAATATATGATAATTATGCTATTAGAATGTCCTTGGTAACAAAGTAAAAGTTGAAATGTCACTAGTCAAATTAATAATATAAATTATTATCAACAATAGGTAATAGCTTAGATTATTAAAATGTAATTTCTCTAAATAAAATATAGAATAGAAACATAAAATTAAAATGTAATTTCTTCGCTTTCTTTTACTATACTTGTCAATCCACACGAGTTCCTTATTAATATGTTAAAAAAAACTTTAAATTAAATTTGGAAGTTCTGTTACCGTTAAAGCAAGATATTTTGTTTGTGTGATGTTATGAGTTATGACATTATTTTTGTTTCTCCCTATATCATGTTTATTTAACAGTATCTTTATACTCTAATAAAAAGTATTTTGGGATGACATGTGTCCTTACTAAAATTTTTCCGTCTCTCTCTTTTATAAATAATTACCTTAATTACTAATACTATTATTTAACACTTTTTTAAGTTTAATAAATTAAGAAAAAGATCTATTTATTAATATTATTTCTAATTAAGAAAAAAAATTAAAAACAAATTTTGAAAAATTAATAACTTTTTTATTACTTATAGTCATTTCTCATATATAATTTCAGCCATATCATATCTTAGAATATCATTTTATAATTAATAAATTTTATTTTATTATTATTTTATTTATACAACCCGTGTAAACGAGTTTACTATAGCTAGTTAAGTATATAACTCGAAAATATCTGGACTACTTTGGATAGAAACTAAAATGAAAAACTGAATTGTATTCCCATATATAAATAGTGCATGCATATAGTCATACGACAATGAGATTACATTATTAAAAGTAACTTAATGCTTCAACCTCACTCTCTTATTCGTGATCATCCGAAAATGTGTATCTTTATTCATAACCGTTAATCATAACTAGTAAGGAGATTGGCCGATGTAGTTTCCACGAGGATAATAGCTGCATATAACATACCACCAACCATTCGTGCACTGAACCCTAGCACACCCGAGCTGAACCGAATTACGCCACACTACTTGAGTATAGTGTCCACACACATGTCCGCTAGCACACGTATTTGTCGTATAATCATAATAACTTTTCTCAGCCACCCACAAGTTAACAGCCGCAGTACCAGTAAAGCTACCACTACCCTTAGCAAGGTTCTCACCGTAAGGTCCACTAGAGTGGACCAAGTTGCAGTCTCCTATCCTCTGGTTAGCATAGTTCTGAGCATAGGCAGCAACGGTGGCGTTCCACACCATGTTACCAACGCCGACTTGGGCACGAGCCGCATTGTGAGCATTTAAGTAATCTTGTTGGGAGTTTTGTGCATGGGTGGTGTGACACATGACAAAAGCTAGGAAACAAATGAGTGCAAATGAGAGTTTGAATGACTCCATAATTAAATAAGTAATTAGTGATTGATGTGTGCTTGATGAAGAATTACAAAATGGCTATTTATAGAAGGTTTTGTAGCATGTAATGACTATTTGCTTATAGTATGGGCAAAGGAGAGTAAGTTAAGCTTACCAATTTAAGCAAAGTCAACTAAACTTTGCCCATAACTGCCTTTGCTTCAAATGATGAAATTACACAAGTTGGTGGCAGATTCATTCCCCATTTGGGCTTGCATAACCCAATCTCGAGTAAATAATAAATAGTAAGTCGTAATTGGTTATTTTTTAAACAAAGAATTAGAAACTATTATATTTGGTTTGTATATTGTATACTTTTCCATATGTATATAGTTTTTTTTTTTGTATTATGTTTGAATAATACGTGTGAAATAGCATCGTTATGGCTATTTACTGGGTTGAGTAGGTTTTTAACGAAGTCCTCACACACCTTCGGAAATTTCAACCGTGGGTCTCATTTTGAAATCTTGACGGTGTACTACATTGTTTACGCTACTATACTATCGGCTATATGTGATGGGAAAAATATTGCAGATGACTTTATCGTTGATATTAGCAACGTATAAAATATAGTGGGTGGGATTGAATGTTTTTGAGCCGCATGCGATTAAGATGGATTTTGCGACAGAAGTGTTTTTTGACGGTAATTGAGATCAAGTAGGGGTGCAAGCGAGCTGAGTTGAGTCCGAGCTCGTTTGGCCTTGAGCTCGACTCATTTTGATTTAAAAGTGCTCGAGCTCAAGGTCGGCTCGTTTCAAGCTTTATTTCTAAATTCCGAGCTCGGTTCGTAAACAACATTTCAAGCTCGAGCTTGGCTTGGGCTCGGGGCTCATTTATATTTTAGTTATTATTTTTTAGTAGTTTAAAATTAATTGCACACACACATGTGTGTATATATATATATGAACATAATTTGTATATGTATAATAATATTTCTCTAACAAAAAATAATATATAATTTAATTGGGTTAGAACTTGATCTCAATCATATATATATAATTTAATATATTAAATTGCAATTTTTTTTTCTGTGAAACAAAAACACTGTAGCTAAATGTACACTTGCTTAAGCATAGGGTACAACTTTGGCCAGATCTATCTCTTTAGGAAGCCAAGAGAAAGAGTCCCACGACGACAATGCCACTATCACAACCAAGGGTGTTTTGGTATTAATGTGTATACAGACAACTGAACAACTCATTATAGTTTCATCACTATCACCAGATTTATTCACTGTCACCATGACCACCAATCCACCATCACAGATTAGCCGACCATTGCTTGGGGTCACAACCATGGCTACCACTATCAGATCCGTTGCACCCACCACCATACCACCATTGATACTACCACCATCATAAAACCATCGGATCAAGATCACCCTTATTTTAAAAGTGATATTTTAATTTTTTTTAATTTTAATTTAAAAGTATTGAGAAAGTGACAAGAGACACGTGAATGCAATATATGCTTTCTTAGGATATTATCTCTCATTGTAACGCATAAGCCTCTCATTGTAACTTGTAAGTTTACGTAATTTTTTTAATAAGGGTTTGAAGACATTATTTATTTATTTATTTAAATTAAAACTTTGCAACGCACGAGTATTAATAGTAGCTATTATAAATATATAGTTGTACATGGTATATACAATTTTTATATATATTTAGATCCTTTAGTCACATCAAATTTAATAGTTAAGATTAATATATAGTGAAATGATATTATAATTATAATTAAGGGGAATTTAGATATGTCAAGGCAAAAAAGAGAAGGGTAGTCTTCTAGTTTGACTTAAAACTAAATTTTTAGCTTTAAACGATTCTAGCATACTATATTATTTAAAAAAACATCTTAAAATACAGAATTCGTTTTTTTTAGTTTGACATCATATGGTTTTAAAAAATGATGTTTTTGGCACAGTTGATTATAGTAGTACCCCTAATTAACCTACTACAACGGCGTCTCCACCCCGTATATAAAGATGTTTGACACATAGTTTTAGTTATACATTAAAATTTTCACGGTGTGTCCACCCGTATATAAAGATGTTTGACACATAACTTTAGTTATACATTCAAACATTCATCTTGGATTTGATTTTTTATCGAGTTGTAATGAGGCAAGTGTCGTTCTTCAAATACAATGGTACGTTTAAGTCATAGACTTGTGTGTACAACTTGTAACACATTATGTTTGATACCGTTTCACACCACTCAACCCGACCCAACGCCCAATTTTACACCTTTTAGAAAAAAAACAAATAAACTTGTACCATATTAATAACTAAATATAGTCCCACCTAAACCATACGAATAATAATATATTAGCTACAGAAAATGCTTCAGTTTCAACATACCCATAACTACTAACCCACTTCTACCAACTCTCATAACTTCATACATAAAAACATGCAAGATGCTCATGCAACCTACTCAAATCAAACACCATGGTTGATCAAGAGTCCACAGAAAACCCTACTACCAAACGAATCAAACAAACGATTTCGGTTCCGTTTCTCTGGGAAGAAAAGCCAGGAACACCCAAAACCGATTGGAAACGGGTTAACCCCGTCATGCAACTGCCTGTCAAACTGATCGCTTCTGTTCCATTCATGTGGGAGGAAAAACCAGGAACACCACTTCCTGGCCCTTTCTCCCACACGTCACTGGAACAGGAGCCGAAGCTAATTATGCCTTCTTCACCACCACATCCACAACAAAACAACAACAATCCGTTTTGTGATTCTGATTATGATTATGATCTTGTTCAAGAACATCAGGCTTCGGAATCCGAATTGGGGATCACTCATTCTCCTTCAAATCATCTAACATACCGTAACAACAATCCGTTTTGTGATTCTTCTGATGATGAATTTCAAGAAAATTATGACAATGACTACCTTCAAGCCCCTTCATCTCCGGCTTGGGAAACCGAGAGTATTGCAAGCAGTTATGCCACGGGTACAACAAGCCTCGCTGGTTCGTCGTTCTTGGAATGCATGTTTCCGCTCATGACCCCGAAAACAAGCTTCCTTGAAACCGTTGGTTGCTCTAGAATTCGGGCTCAGCCAACGAATACTTGTACGCAGATCGTAAGCTATGGGGCGGAACGAAAGCCGTTAACCCTTGGTGAGCTTATTATGATGAGCAGAAGAAGAAGCTATCTGAAGAGAGCTATTGAATCACAAGATTACAATCACTCGACGGTAATTTACCATAGTTTGGTTGCTTATTCCTAATCCATTATATATATTATCGGTTTTTTTTATTTTAGTTAATAATCCAGGACGTATCCAACCCATATTTAAAGATAAGATGATTTAATAACAAATAAAAAATCCATGAAACGGTTAAATAGTCCAAAATCAATGTTTTCACCACCAAAACCGGACAAGTAACCAAGGGTCTCACCAGTCATGTTAGAGTAGAGCATTTACATCTTGTTTCCCTAAATTGATATGAGAATATTTTTTATAATATATGATATAGTTATAAGTAATTATAAGTGAAAAAAAATAATATTGTTAATTTTGTTTTTCAGGAAACATTATTCAAACTCCTATAATTTGTTTAATATATTTTAAGTGATTATAAGTGAAAAACAGAAAAAAAAAAAATACTGATAAAGGTATAAAAATTATTATTTAATTAAAAAATAGTAATTTTTAGTATAATTATATCATTTTAAAACATTAGTAGTTTAATCAATAAATACTTATCTTAATTTTTCGCTTATTTTTTATTTTAAACTAGTCAAATTGGATTTCATTTTTCTTATTTTTTCTATGAAGATTTTATTTATTGAACAGATTCCATATGTTCGTATTAAAGTCTTCAAAATTACAAATCTATGAGGTTATCTAGTTTTAAATTCATTCCTTAAACTACAAGGAGAATAGTTATCTCTCATCCATAAAAGCACAACAAATTTTAGATTAAATTACTAATTTTGTAATAATATGATTTTAATGGTATTAAACTCAATGTTTGGAGTCCAAATATGTACAAGCTAATAAGATATTAGGAGAAAAAAATGTACTGCTAAATTTTTTTCTCAACCTAGTTATTCATGTATTGTTATAAAGGATGAATAAATAAGTGTTTGGTGTCTATCCAAATTAACCCGACATGTATTTAAAAAAGTACATGTTTTGACAAACTAATTTTGACTCGCTATCCAACATTTAATTGATTGTTGTATTTTAAGCATTATATATTTTTCCCAAACTAGTGTATTTAAAAATTTTATTTACCAAAATCGTGTCATTTGAAAAATATTTACCAAAATGGTATAGTTTTGAAACTTTATTATTTCTCACCCTTACTTTCATTGGCTAATTAAAGAACCTGTTTTAAAAACTTTTTTTAATCCATTTAAGGATAATATCTTTAAAATTTTGAAATATTTTTTGAACACTTTTTATACTTTTTATATTTTTTTTATTTATTTAAAAAATGCTTTGCAAGAACGCTCTTTTTAAATATTTAATCCTTGTCTTAAAGTGATATGTTTTTTACTTTCTTTAACTTCTATAAAATTGAAATGGTATCCACCTTTTTAAATAATTAAAATTTATTTATAAAGTTAAAGTAATATTCCAAAAATAATTATATCCATTAAAAAACCTACTATAAAATATCACGACAATTTTAAATTTTGAGGAAATTGCAAAAATAGTACCCGTGGTTTGATCATATTGCAAGTTTGGTCCCCAGATTTTAAAAATTGTAAATTTAGTCCAGACATTTAGAAGTTTGTTGCAAATTTAGTCCCCACCGTTAGTGTCCGTTAGTTTTTAACGATCTGGGAACCAAATATGCAATATGATCAAACCATAGGGACTAAATGTGCAATTTGTTCAAAAAATTAAAAAAAAATGGAAATTAAAAAAAATCAAAAATCAAATAAAATTTAAAATAAATTAAAATCAAACATAATAAATTCAAATAAACATCAATAATAAATTTCAAAAATTTTTAAAAAAATAAAAATAAAGGTTAGAAAATCAAATCAAATTCAAAACTAAATAAAAGTAAAAATAAAACGTATGTAAAAAGAGAAAGCAAAAGTATTGAAAAAGAAGTATGTGATTATAGTAAAAATTTAAATAAAAACAAAATAAAAAATAAAAATACAATCGAATAAATATTTATAAAATTCAAAATAAATATTGAAAAAAATCATATTAAAGTTAAAAAACAAAAAAGCGGTTTGATTTTATTTTTTGTTTTTTGGATTTATACTTTCACAAGGTTTTTGTATTCTTTAATTTAAAGATGATATATGAACTTTTAAATTTTAATTTTTTATTTTTATATGATTTTTTAGTTTTTTTAATTTTTGAGAAAATTGCGCAATTGGTCCCTATGGTTTGACCATATTGCATTTTTAGTCCCCAGATCGTTAAAAACTAACAGACACTAACGGTGGGGACTAAATTTGTAATAAACTTTCAAATATTTGGACTAAATTTGCAATTTTTAAAATCTAGGGACCAAACTTGCAATATGATCAAACCACAGGGACTATTTTTGCAATTTTCTCTTAAATTTTTATAAAACTTTTTTTTTCTAATATTTGTAAACATTTTCTTTATTAATTTATTTTTTAGTTAGACCAATAATCTGTAATATATTTAAATAAAAAAATATCTAAAACAATTTGTAATGCTCTAAAACACATTTCTAAAGTTACTTAAATAAAGAACATGTCTATCTAGAAACTTGTAAATAAATAAAAAATCATTTTGATTACAAAAAGTTAGAGGAAATCAAAAATATTTATATTGTAATATCATGATTAAATATATTTTAAAAATATTCCTACAATATTTTTAAAATATTATAAGAATGTGTTTTAGAGCGTTACAAACTGTTTTAGATATGTTCTTTGTTTAAAAATGTTACAAACAATAAAAAACATATCATTTTAATACAAGGACTAACATTTGGAAAAAATCGTTCTTGTAAAGCATTCTTGAAAGAAACTTGAAAAAAATTATTTCTAGAAAAGTATAAAAAATGTTCAAAAAATATTTCAAAAAATTTAAAGATATTATCCTTATATGCACTAGAAAAAACTTTTTAAAAAGGTTTTTTAAGTAGCCGATGAAAGTAAGGGTGAAAAATAATAAAGTTTCAAAACTACATCATTTTGATAAATATTTTTTAAAGTATACCATTTTGGTAAATAAAATTTCCAACTACACTATTTTGGGAAAAAACTTCATCTTCTTTATTCTTTTAACTTTTTATTTTAAACTCAATATTTTTATATCTTTTATAATTTAATACTTACAAATTTCACTTTCAATTTTAGCCTTTATAAATTTAATTTTTACAAATTTTTTGTTTTACATTTCGGTATGAAATTTAAGAGTTAACACATTGTAAAATATATGTAGTTCAACATTGTTACACCTACTTTCCTTATTTAATGTTCCATAGCAACATACATATCCTAGATCAACTTAGTTGTTATTTTAAAATTTTACATTACATTCCATTGAGTTATTTTATTTCTTTTCTATATCTTTTATAATACAAGTTTTTTCAATATTGTTAATCAATGATTATAATATAACATTAATGTTATTTAATATGATTTTGTCTCCCAACTGCAACCTGTAGTGGTAAACTTAATACTAGTTTAATCTAATTTCCAACTTCCAAACTCTATTTTGAAGAATTGAATCTTGGTTGGTGATTTGTTTAACTGGCAGGAATTGATGGTGAGAAATGGATTTGGATGCTGCAATATTGATGTTGGAGGATTGAAGAGGCAATTGCAGCTAAAACTGATATAAAAGTCAAAGTCAAAATGATTTACATCATACTTTTACTTCTTTTCAACACCATATGTTATGGTTTACTTGTAATTTCGCTTTGAATTTATGTTGTACTAAACTCTTACTGCTACAATTCAATACATTTCTGATCAAAACCCAATGTTGTAATCCAATTAGAACCGTGATTCATTAACAATCCCACAAACATCATCGCATAGAAGACAATAAAATAACAACAAATGATATCGATTGCATAAACCCTAATTGGCAATCAATTATCAATCCACAACACTATCAGAAACCTAAGCCCTCTCACCTCTAATTCTCCTCGCCAACTGCATATCCTTAGGCATAATCGTAACTCTCTTCGCATGAATCGCACACAAGTTCGTATCTTCAAACAACCCCACCAAATACGCCTCCGAAGCCTCCTGAAGAGCAGCAACCGCACTGCTCTGAAACCTCAAATCCGTCTTGAAATCCTGAGCGATTTCCCTCACGAGCCTCTGAAACGGAAGCTTTCGGATCAAAAGCTCAGTGCTTTTCTGATACTTTCGGATCTCACGCAACGCAACGGTCCCTGGCCGGAATCTGTGGGGTTTTTTCACTCCTCCGGTGGCCGGAGCCGATTTCCGGGCGGCTTTGGTGGCCAATTGCTTTCTTGGGGCTTTTCCGCCGGTGGATTTGCGTGCGGTTTGCTTTGTTCTTGCCATTTTTGGGGATTTGGGGGTGTTTGATGGAGATTTGTTTGAATGTTTGTGGGATGTGATGGTGATGATGATGGTGGGAGAATGGAGGTGGGTGTTTATATGGGATTTTGGAGGTGATTTTGAAGTTTTTGAGGGTGATTTGAGCGCCAGAGGAGATGGATCGTTGGATTGTGGAGGTGGAAAGGGACGGTTGGGATTGGATGTTGAGAGATGACATGGATTGATATCCGTGTGGTTTGTGGTTTCTTAACTTCTCTATTCGGCTACAATTTTTTTATATGTTTTATTATAATATTATTAGTTTAGAAACCGAATTGAATTAAAATATTAAATTAGTAATTAATAATTATTTGTTGGTTGTTTAGAAAGTAATTAGTAATCAATATTTAAAAATTGTGTTATAATTTTTAGATAAATATGATTCGAGATACGTATAATCAACTACCTTAGTTAATAATGTTATAACAATATTTTTCTAAATTTTCATTTTTAAACTTTTGTTAAATAATTTATTTTTTTAAATTTAGTAGTACTCTATCGAAGTATCGATCATACTCAACGTGAACACTCATCTCGCTACTATAATAAAATAGTAAATACGAGGGACACGTATTAATATCATATTCATTCTCACCATTTTTTTCGTTTCTCTTTCTTATTTAATAATCATATTAACTACTAATATTATTATTTAATTTTTTTAGATTAAAATAGTTATTTAATAAGTTAAGAAATATACCTTTTTTATTAATGTAATTTCTAAATAAATAAACTTTTATAAAAAAAGAAAAAAAATAATCATCAAACTTTTTAAAAATAGAAAATATATAAAAATTGTGTCTAGAAAGTAAAATTTTTATAACAAAAACTAATTAAAACTAAGAGTTATAATAAGAAAGTTTTTAAATATTGTATTTTTAAAACGTTTGTTTTGAAACAAAATTTTCATTTTATCTATAATAAGAAAATTTCATTAACTTCTTGTTTCCCTTTACTCTTACTTTTCCTATATTTTCTCAATGCTTATTTTAAAGGAGGTTCATTGTTGTCTTCATCACTTAGACTATCAAAATCATCCAAGTCCACATCAATGTTTTCTTCAATGCCTTCATTTTCCTGCCCCAAAGGTTCTTCATCCCTAATGTCATTATCAATGAATGCTTTATATTCCTCCATGTCAACTCCAACATCATCAATGATGTTGTCTGTGTCAACTATGTAATCCTCATTTTCATCTTCCAGTATATCATCTTCAGTAGCTTCACTAGCATCATCAACTAGGTCCTCATGACCTGTGGGATCTTCATCTTGAAGGACAACATGCTCTACATTCTCATCGTCTATTGCATCATCCATAATTACATCATCTTTAAGTACATCATCTTTAATTGTATCATTTTGAGGTAAATGTTGTGAAACTTCTACAAATGATTCATTAACTGACCCCTTTACATATGATTCATTTTGAACTAGAAAATTATTTGACCCTTCTTCACCATGCCACTCTAATGCTAGTCTCTTCCTACAAGCTTAGGTGATTTCTTGTGTATTCCTTTTACCTCAGAAGGTCATGGTTCAGTTACTTCCTCAATGACAACTCTACTTTTCACAGGTGGGATGAAGTATGTCTCCACACTTGTGTTTCAATGCTCAATGTATACGTCCATTACTTTAAAATTCTCAACATATTTCAAGAAATTTAGCACATCACTATCATTTCCTAGGGTTCTCAAACCAAAGTCTAAATCTTGCTCAGGAATCATATCATGATAGTATATGACTTTATCATGCGGATACCCTAACTCTTGGATCATTACATTTATCTCAAAAACAGAAAATTCATCAGAATCCACCAAATCAACATAGCTTACTTGGTCGTTGATATACTTTCTTCCAGGGCCTTGGTGAATCTCCCTCCATGATGAAACTTCAGTGAAAACAACCTAGTGTTTCCACCTAAATACAAAATCAACCCAAAGTTAAAAATAAGCCATGTAAACTACAATGCCTAGAAAAAAAATTAATATGTGAAACATAGAAACTTACCATATAGTTCGTAAGGATCAACATGCTCGCCTTTAAGATGAACATACCAAAGCGTGAGCACCATTGCATCAAACGTCTTCAATAATCAATGCAATTTATATATTATTATATATAAATATAATAATATATTATATTTAAACGTGCTCCGTTTAAAAGGATAGATGAGTATGAAGAAATGTTGTGTTTGATAGTGTGATCAAATGAAAAACAAGTGATTTGTTGAAAGATAACTTCAAGCAAACCAAGAGCCAGACTGTAACATCTTGTAATTTTGGGTTAATTAATATGTGAAACTTATGGGCCATTTATGCTTATTTTTTTTTTACTTTTAAGTCTTTACTTTGAAAGTTAATAATGTTAATTATTACTTAATAAATAAATAATAATCATAATAACAATAATAATAAAAATAATAATAAAACTAATATTAATAATAATAATGATAATAATAATAAATAATAATAATAATACTAATACTAATACTAATAATAATAATAATAATAATATTAAATAATAATAATAATAATAATAATAATAATAATAATAATAATAATAATAATAATAATAATAATAATAATAATAATAATAATAATAATAGTAATAATAATGTATAAAAGTTTTCAAACTTAGAACAAAGAATAATATTTAAAACTTGGAGTTTATTAACTCAAGGGGGGTGTTTTGTTATTTTGGAAACTTGAAATAGGAAGTTTTGACATAAAATATCAAAATGCAAACCACAGGGACCAAAGATGTAATTAACTAAAACCCAACCCCCCACCCATTTCTTCCCCCCGACTTTCCGGCCGCCGGCCGGCAAAGCTCCGGCGCGGCGCCGGCGAGGTACAAAATCCACTAAATAGCATAAAAAAAGAACCCCAAACGCTCCTAACCGGTTCGTGGAAACGATTCGAACGCAATTAAGGACTTTAATTGTGATTAAACAACGGTTACGAGCCTCAAACAATTCGTATAACCGAAACCTTCAATGACACAACCGTTCGTCCCTTAAATCTTAATAATAACTTAATTAAACACACCTAATCAATCATCTAAGTAATCCTAATCGTTTACATCTCTCAATTTCTCCTGAATCAAACACAAACATAGAATTCGATTAGCATCTTCATCGCGAACTGTCATCCACTCGTTGATCACATTCCGAGCCTTCTAACCATCAATTGATAGAGGGCTTTGCATCAAGATCACTATCCGAAGCTTCACACAAGTTTAATTTGGTTTTCATAGTCGTTTGCTCACATATTGAATCCAAACTCAGTCGCGACTCGTTCTCCGCATTGTTCATCTTCAATCCTTTATCAAACGGGTAATTGTATACATATATAAACTCGTTTAAACATGGGGAACAAAAGCCCCATGGTTAACAATGTTCATGGAATCGATTAATGCTCCAATTTGGGTCCAACCGAATCTAGGGTTCAATCGAATTGGGGATGGTTTTGCAAGTTGGTTTTTAACATTTGAGAGATTTGGCGTCGAGGCAATTGCAAGGTCTTGGTTGTGTACTCATGCAACGAGGCAAAGTTATAGCATACGCGTCGAGGCAATTGAAGGTTCATGAAGTGAACTACACGACTCACGATCTTGAACTTGGTGCTGTGGTTTTCGCATTGAAGATTTGGCGACACTATTTATATGGAACGCAATGCATAGTCTACACCGATCATAAGAGTCTCCAACACGTGTTTAACCAAAAGGATCTCAACATGAGACAAAGACGATGGATCGAGCTAATTAACGACTACGACTGCGACATTCACTACCATCCTGGAAAGGCGAATGTTGTAGCCGACGCGCTAAGTCGCAAGGTTCACAATAAGACTGTCTCGCTTCAAGAGATTCGAGATCGAAGGCAATGGTTTGATACGCTAGGAGAATTTGATACCGAGATTCATGTGGATGTCAACAAGGCTACTATCATGCTTCAAAACATAAGGATCGATAGTGACCTCAAGTTATGCATTCGCGAGGCTCAACAAGCGGCATTAACCGACGAAGGGAAGGATGAAGATTTGATGTCTAACGTTCGGTCACAACTGGAGACAAAACCGAATGGCATGTGGTACTTCTTGAATCGACTTTGGATCCCGAATCGTGACAACCTTCGGCACTTCATTATGAACGAAGCTCATCAAACCCGATATTCCATTCATCCTGGCTCCGATAAGATGTACATGGACCTGCGTGGTCAATACTGGTGGCCTGGAATGAAGAAAGATATCGCGTCTTATGTCTCCAAGTGTCTCACGTGTGCAAGGGTCAAAGCCGAACATCAACGACCAAGTGGTTTACTTGAGCAACCTGAAATCCCTATGTGGAAATGGGAACATATATCCATGGATTTCATAACCAAGTTACCTCGTACACCTCGTGGTCATGATAGCATATGGGTTATTGTTGACCGTCTGACCAAGACAGCACATTTCATACCTATTCGAGATACGTACAAGGTTTCAAGGCTGGCTCGAATCTACATTGACGAAATTGTGAGTCGTCATGGCGTGCCTTTACACATTATTTCCGATCGAGATGCTCGCTTCACTTCACACTTTTGGTCTTCGATGCAAGAACTCTTGGGTACTCAATTGGATTTAAGTATGGCTTACCATCCTCAAACCGATGGTCAAACCGAACGAACAATCCAAACCCTCGAGGATCTGCTGCGTCTTTGTGTCCTTGACTTTGGTGGTGATTGGGATACGCATTTACCGCTCGTGGAATTTTCGTATAACAATGGTTATCACTCAAGTATCAAGATGGCACCATTCGAGGCTTTGTATGGTCGTAAATGCCGATCACCGATCTGCTGGACCGACGTTGGTGAAAATTTCATCACTGGTCCTGAACTTATACAAGAAACGACCGATAAAGTCTCCACAATCCGCAAGAACCTTGAAGTGGCTAGAAGTCGACAAAAGAGTTACGCCGATAAGCGTCGTAAACCATTGGAGTTCCAAGTTGATGACATGGTTCTTCTTAAGGTTTCACCATGGAAAGGTGTTGTTCGCTTTGGAAAGAAGGGTAAACTAGCTCCAAGATTGTAGGGTCTTTCAAAATCCTAAAAAGGGTTGGGAAAGTGGCTTATAAACTGGAACAACCTTCCGACCTTAGTGGAGTTCATCCTGTGTTCCATGTCTCAAATTTGAGAAAGTGTTTGGCCGACGAGAGTCTGCACGTTCCATTGGAAGACATTCAGATCGATGAGTCATTGCACTTTGTTGAGAACCCCGTTGAGATTATGGATCGTATTATGAAGAAAACGAGAACCACAACTACTTCAATCGTCAAGGTTCGTTGGGAGAACAAGTGTGGAGCTGAGTTCACTTGGGAGCGAGAGGATCTTATGAAGGAGAGATACCCGTATTTGTTCTCTTAGCTTTATTCTTAATTTCGGGACGAAATTCTTTTAAGTTGGGGAGACTGTAACATCCTGTATTTTTGGGTTAATTAAAAATTAACTTTGTTAAATTCTTGCATTGACTAATTGTGTCATTCATGAAACTTATGGGTTAGTTATGTTTAATTCTTAGTTGGTCTTTAAATTTTAATGTAAAGTTAATAGTATTAAATTGAGCTATAATAGTAATTGTAATAATAATAACAAAGATAATAATTATAATAATAATAATACTAATAATGATGTTAATAATAATAATAATGATAATAATAATAATAATAATAATAATAATAATAATAATAATAATAATAATAATAATAATAATAAGTGTAATAACTCATAAATAATTGATAAGTTATAAAATAGTTAAATCTTGAAGTTAAATTAAGTCCAGGGGCCAAATTGTTAATCTAGAAACTGTAATTATGGAACTTTGGGCATAAAATAATAAAGATCAAACTACAGGGGCCAATTGTGTAATTAATTAAAAAAATCCAAACCACCCGCAAATCCGGCAGGATACTCCGGCGGCCGTCGACCATCACTCCGCGAGGCACCAAAACCACCAAAATCGACCGTTTTTGATTCGGAAACCGTGCGCAATTCATCCTTGTAACCGTTTCGAACTCGAAGTGCACCTTAATTTGGGTGTTGATGCAGTTATGGAGACGTTTGAGCTCGGTAACCGATCACCATTAATCATTAAACCGTTCACGCATTAAAGTCTAATAATAATCAAATTAATCAAACAAAAACGATCACTTCACTATCTTTAACCTATTCCAACTCTTAATTCCACCTGAAAGCACACAAACGAACTAATTCAATCAAACACTTCGCCGCGACCTGCATTTCACTCGTAGACCTCTTTTCGAACCCTAGGAACCTCATGTTTTTTTAAGGCTTTTAGCCTTCAAAACCAATTCTAAATCTTTTAAAAATTATAAAAAAACTCATTTATAAAAGCTGCATTTTCTAAAATGTTTTTAATTGTTTTCTGAGAATTATTTCTTTAAAAATAAACATTTTTTTCTACTTTTGATAAATAATCAAGAAATAATATAATTAGTTTAATTGTTTATATATAAAAAAAACACATATTATATTTCACAAATATGATTATTTCAAATGTAGTTCTTAAATTATTGTTTAAATTATGTTCATAGACCTTATTTAAATCTTTATATACCAAAATTGTTATTAATGTTATATTTATATATAAAACTTTATATAGAATGTAACAAATTTCTTTGATTTTAATAAATATAATTGATTCCATATTGTTAAAACATAATTATTTGACAAGCACTAAATACCAAATTGCAACACTAGACCTCAAATTAAATCGTTAAATTTATTATCAAACTTAAAAACTTGTAAATATACATAGGTATCTTGTGACGGATTACGTTGGAACAACGACCTTTATTTCTTGTTAATCATCCATTTATACATTTATTGAAACAAGTGAGTATTTCCATACCCCTTTTTGCTTATTTTCACACTTTGGGGTGAAACATGTTAACCTATTATCATTGCACTTGTAAACTTATTTGAGACTTGTAATCTTTATGGCAATTCATCATGCAAAGTTGTGGTTAGTTGAACTTTTGTGGTTACCATGTTATGGCGTTATATGTACAATCATTAACTATTGGTAGCCCAGCGAAGTCATAGATCTATGGGCAAGACAAGCCTGCTTTGGTTGATCCAAGTACACTTAGCTGATCGTATAATCTTGTAAACGTTTGAGACTTGTAAAACTTTGTCGAGGTTTGATTGTTGCATTGTTCATAACATCCCTAATCACTTTATTCACTAACTTATGACTTGAATTGTCATCTTTTATAAAAACTATGTATTAAAAACTATGGAATGCTCACCAACATTATTGTTGACTCTTTATTTTTAACATGTTTCAGGAAACGCCCAAGTTTGATATCTACTCTTTGAAGCTTGCACATCTAGGAATGGACCTAGATAAATAAATGAACTAAGAATGATTTGAAACATTCTATGTTATGCTTTTAATTTCTTTGAGACTTATGCTTGTAATGTTACAATTGAAACTTATGTTTAAATTAGATTTGCATTATTAATAGCGTTATGTGGCTGTGAATGATCTTAACTCTCACTCCTCGACGTTTTCGCCGTCAAGGTTGGGGTGTGACAGATTGGTATCAGAGCCCATAACTATAGGGATTTAGGTTATTAGAAATGGTGGCCTAGACTATAGTATGCATGAACCTTATGGAATTATATTTCTATCTTGTAAATTACATACTTTGCATGCTACATAATGCTATGCCTTCTTATGTGCAATTTGATGCCTTAGCGTAGGATTGCCTAAATATTGTTACTTGTCTCCCTAAACTTAACTTTGACTCTTTTACTCTCCCCGAACATGAACTCTCTTAACCTTATTCTTGTCGACACGTGAAATCTTATGCTTATGTTATGACCTGGATCTTTAGACGTTATGTCTAATCTATATAAATCTCATCAAGGTTTTGATTCTATGAACCTAAGAAATATTGTGTGACACATAGACACCTGTATCCTGGTTTTCCTGGCAAAAGGCCCTCGGGCTAAGGCAAGCATATCGCATAAATCCTACGGGACTAGTTATGCTTACCTGGGGATTTCTGGGATGAGTGATAAACTATGGTCAATATACACAAGTTTCTAAGGTAAATGGGTCAATTCACTTTGACGTGTCAACGTTTCCAAATGGTAATGCGTTACCAAATGGAATCATTCCATATACTTTATAACCCTTGAGCTTACCCTTGTTTAAACTATTATCCTTTGATACCCCCGCTCCTGTAACTAACTCATTTTTGTATATTCCAGCATGTCTCGTCACCATGGAAAGCGTGGAAGTTCCGACCGTAAGCTAGCTGCCATGATTGCCCGACAAATGGCTGCCGTTCTCCCGACTATGGTTGCTGAACTTAATAGCACACTAATGGCTAATAGCAACAACAACACCAATGGGAACAATAGTGGTGCTAATGGAGACAATAGCAACAATCAAAACGGGAACAATCAACAAAGGAACAATCGTATTTGCACTTTCAAACACTTCAACTCGTGCAAACCCACTAGTTTTAGTGGAAAAGAAGGAGCCGCTGGACTTCTCGAGTGGTTTGAAAGTATATAGAACACGTTCATTGTTAGTGAGTGCCCCAACGAGTTCAAGGTTCACTATGCTACAAGTGTTCTTCAACAACGGGCACTCACATGGTGGAATAGTGAAAAGAGAAACCGTGGAACTGAGATTGCTTTGGCATTGCCCTGGGAGGAATTCAAGGAGATCATGATTCAAAAGTTTTGTCCGAGGAGCGAGTTGCAAAAGCTAGAGGAGGAGTCCTGGAACCTCAAACAAGATGGTGGGAATCACTTGGCTTATTCCACTCGGCATCATGAGTTGAGTATGCTCCTACCACACATGGTGGACACCATGCCCCGTAACATTGAGAATTTATCAAGGGGGTGCCACCTCAAATTCAAGATGCCGTGGTGGGTAGTAGGCCCACAACTTTGGAGGAGGCGATTACCATCACTGCACAGCTCACCGAGAATCATATAAGAGCTGGTACTATGTCGGCAAAGGGTTCCAAGTCTACTGCGAAGGTGATACCCGAGGCAACAAAGGAGGTAAGGGTCGAGTCATCTTCTCAAAACAAAAAGCGTAAGTTCATCCCGACACGCAACTACGCTGTGACCGCCCCAAATGCTCCTCAAAAACAAATGGTGGTTGCGAATCAAGCTCCCATGGCTAAAGTTTATGCTGGTCCACATCCTATGTGTAACACGTGCAAGTACCACCATTCAAGCAACATTGCATGCCGAGTCTGCTCGCTGTGTGGAAAGTATGGTCATTTGGTGGCTACTTGTCTTCGTGCGCCAAACAACACTGCCATGCTTACCAACCGAACCTACTATAACTGTGGCGAGCCTGGCCATATTCGTCCGCAATGTCCTCGCAATGCGGGAACTATGCCACCGGCTCGTGGAAGGGCTTTCAACATCAACGCCAACCAAGCACAAGCCAACAACGACGTGGTGAATGGTACGTCGTTGAATTTCTATTAGTCCTTTCTTGTCTTGTAAAAATTCCTATCTATGTTCATCATACCAATAATAGGTTGTTACCAAACAGGTATGTATCTTGTAAATAATCATTATGCATCTGTATTGTTTGATTCGGGTGCCGATAGGAGTTTCGTGTCCCTGGAATTCGAGTCTTTACTTTCTAAACCGCGCGTCAACCTAGAAAGATCTTTCACGGTCGAAGTCGCCAATGGAAAATCTATTGTCGTGGACGTCGTAATACGTGACTGCACTTTAAGCCTTAACGAACACGAGTTCTTCGTCGACCTTATTCCTATGCAATTGGGAAGCTTTGATGTTATCATAGGTATGGATTGGTTAGCCAAGCATCGTGCGGAAATTCTATGCTTCGAGAAGTGTATTCGAATTCCTTTACCGACTGGTGATACTTTGAAGGTCTTTGGGGAGAAATCATCCCAAAGACTCAAACTCATGTCTTGCATCAAGGCCCGCAAGTGCTTAAGTAAAAACTACATGGCTTTCATGGCATATGTAGTTAATACGAAAGCCAAGGGTAAAGAGTTGAAAGACATTCCTGTTGTGCGAGACTTTCCCGAGGTTTTTCCCGAGGATCTTAAAGGGTTACCTCCCGTGCGAGAAGTTGAGTTCAAGATTGACTTAATCCCTGGCGCAAACCCTGTGGCTAAATCACCTTATCGTCTTGCACCGTCTGAAATGCAAGAACTAGCTAGTCAACTGCAAGAGTTGACCGGTAAGGGTTTCATTCGTCCTAGCTCATCACCGTGGGGTGCACCTGTACTGTTTGTGAAGAAGAAGAATGGTTCATTTCGTATATGCATCGATTACCGAGAACTCAACAAGCTTACTATCAAAAACCGATGCCCTCTTCCTCGAATCGATGATCTCTTCGACCAACTTCAAGGAGCAACTCAATTCTCAAAGATCGATCTATGATCTGGGTATCATCAACTACGTGTCCACGATGATGACATTCCAAAGACCGCTTTTCGTACTCGATATGGACACTACGAGTTCATGGTCATGCCTTTTGGCTTGACCAATGCGCCTGTCGTGTTCATGGATCTCATGAATCGGGTATGTAAACCGTATTTGGATAAGTTCGTGATCGTGTTCATTGATGACATCCTTATTTATTCCAAGACAAAAATCGATCATGAGACGCACTTGCGACAAGTTCTCGAACTTTTGAAGAAGGAGCAATTATACGCCAAACTTTCCAAGTGTGAATTTTGGTTGGAGGAGGTTCAATTCTTAGGGCATGTGGTGAATAGCCAAGGAATTCACGTTGATCCTGCTAAAATTGAAGCCGTGAAGAATTGGTGTGTTCCCACAACTCCAACCGAGGTTCGTTCTTTTCTGGGTTTAGCGGGATATTGCCGTAGGTTCATAGCAAATTTCTCGAAGATTGCTAAACCACTAACGGCGCTAACTCAAAAGAATCGACTCTTTGAATGGGGACCCGAGCAAGAAGAGACTTTCGAGACATTAAAACGCAAGTTGTGTAACGCTCCTATTCTCACACTTCCCGATGGAAACGATGACTTTACCGTGTATTGCGATGCTTCTAATTAAGGTCTTGGTTGTGTACTCATGCAACGAGGCAAAGTTATAGCATACGCGTCGAGGCAATTGAAGGTTCATGAAGTGAACTACACGACTCACGATCTTGAACTTGGTGCTGTGGTTTTCGCATTGAAGATTTGGCGACACTATTTATATGGAACGCAATGCATAGTCTACACCGATCATAAGAGTCTCCAACACGTGTTTAACCAAAAGGATCTCAACATGAGACAAAGACGATGGATCGAGTTAATTAACGACTACGACTGCGACATTCGCTACCATCCTGGAAAGGCGAATGTTGTAGCCGACGCGCTAAGTCGCAAGGTTCACAATAAGACTGTCTCGCTTCAAGAGATTCGAGATCGAAGGCAATGGTTTGATACGCTAGGAGAATTTGATACCGAGATTCATGTGGATGTCAACAAGGCTACTATCATGCTTCAAAACATAAGGATCGATAGTGACCTCGAGTTATGCATTTGCGAGGCTCAACAAGCGGCATTAACCGACGAAGGGAAGGATGAAGATTTGATGTCTAACGTTCGGTCACAACTGGAGACAAAACCGAATGGCATGTGGTACTTCTTGAATCGACTTTGGATCCCGAATCGTGACAACCTTCGGCACTTCATTATGAACGAAGCTCATCAAACCCGATATTCCATTCATCCTGGCTCCGATAAGATGTACATGGACCTGCGTGGTCAATACTGGTGGCCTGGAATGAAGAAAGATATCGCGTCTTATGTCTCCAAGTGTCTCACGTGTGCAAGGGTCAAAGCCGAACATCAACGACCAAGTGGTTTACTTGAGCAACCTGAAATCCCTATGTGGGAATGGGAACATATATCCATGGATTTCATAACCAAGTTACCTCGTACACCTCGTGGTCATGATAGCATATGGGTTATTGTTGACCGTCTGACCAAGACAGCACATTTGATACCTATTCGAGATACGTACAAGGTTTCAAGGCTGGCTCGAATCTACATTGACGAAATTATGAGTCGTCATGGCGTGCCTTTACACATTATTTCCGATCGAGATGCTCGCTTCACTTCACACTTTTGGTCTTCGATGCAAGAACTCTTGGGTACTCAATTGGATTTAAGTATGGCTTACCATCCTCAAACCGATGGTCAAACCGAACGAACAATCCAAACCCTCGAGGATCTGCTGCGTCTTTGTGTCCTTGACTTTGGTGGTGATTGGGATACGCATTTACCGCTCGTGGAATTTTCGTATAACAATGGTTATCACTCAAGTATCAAGATGGCACCATTCGAGGCTTTGTATGGTCGTAAATGCCGATCACCGATCTGCTGGACCGACGTTGGTGAAAATTTCATCACTGGTCCTGAACTTATACAAGAAACGACCGATAAAGTCTCCACAATCCGCAAGAACCTTGAAGTGGCTAGAAGTCGACAAAAGAGTTACGCCGATAAGCGTCGTAAACCATTGGAGTTCCAAGTTGATGACATGGTTCTTCTTAAGGTTTCACCGTGGAAAGGTGTTGTTCGCTTTGGAAAGAAGGGTAAACTAGCTCCAAGATTGTAGGGCCTTTCAAAATCCTAAAAAGGGTTGGGAAAGTGGCTTATAAACTGGAACTACCTTCCGACCTTAGTGGAGTTCATCCTGTGTTCCATGTCTCAAATTTGAGAAAGTGTTTGGCCGACGAGAGTCTGCACGTTCCATTGGAAGACATTCAGATCGATGAGTCATTGCACTTTGTTGAGAACCCCGTTGAGATTATGCATCGTATTATGAAGAAAACGAGAACCACAACTACTTCAATCGTCAAGGTTCGTTGGGAGAACAAGTGTGGAGCTGAGTTCACTTGGGAGCGAGAGGATCTTATGAAGGAGAGATACCCGTATTTGTTCTCTTAGCTTTATTCTTAATTTCGGGACGAAATTCTTTTAAGTTGGGGAGACTGTAACATCCTGTATTTTTGGGTTAATTAAAATTAACTTTGTTAAATTCTTGCATGGGCTAATTGTGTCATTCATGAAACTTATGGGTTAGTTATGTTTAATTCTTAGTTGGTCTTTAAATTTTAATGTAAAGTTAATAGTAATAAATTGAGCTATAATAGTAATTGTAATAAAATAACAAAGATAATAATTATAATAATAATAATACTAATAATGATGTTAATAATAATAATAATAATAATAATAATAATAATAATAATAATAATAATAATAATAATAATAATAATAATAATAATAATAATAATAAGTGTAATAACTCATAAATAATTGATAAGTTATAAAATAGTTAAATCTTGAAGTTAAATTAAGTCCAGGGGCCAAATTGTTAATCTAGAAACTGTAATTATGGAACTTTGGGCATAAAATAATAAAGATCAAATTACAGGGGCCAATTGTGTAATTAATTAAAAAAATCCAAACCACCCGCAAATCCGGCAGGATACTCCGGCGGCCGTCGACCATCACTCCGGCGAGGCACCAAAACCACCAAAATCGACCGTTTTTGATTCGGAAACCGTGCGCAATTCATCCTTGTAACCGTTTCGAACTCGAAGTGCACCTTAATTTGGGTGTTGAGGCGGTTATGGAGACGTTTGAGCTCGGTAATCGATCACCATTAATCATTAAACCGTTCACGCATTAAAGTCTAATAATAATCAAATTAATCAAACAAAAACGATTACTTCACTATCTTTAACCTATTCCAACTCTTAATTCCACCTGAAAGCACACAAACAAACTAATTCAATCAAACACTTCGCCGCGACCTGCATTTCACTCGTAGACCTCTTTTCGAACCCTAGGAACCTCATATTTTTTTAAGGCTTTTAGCCTTCAAAACCAATTCTAAATCTTTTAAAAATTATAAAAAAACTCATTTATAAAAGCTGCATTTTCTAAAATGTTTTTAATTGTTTTCTGAGAATTATTTCTTTAAAAATAAATATTTTTTTTCTACTTTTGATAAATAATCAAGAAATAATATAATTAGTTTAATTGTTTATATATAAAAAAAACACATATTATATTTCACAAATATGATTATTTCAAATGTAGTTCTTAAATTATTGTTTAAATTATGTTCATAGACCTTATTTAAATCTTTATATACCAAAATTGTTATTAATGTTATATTTATATATAAAACTTTATATAGAATGTAACAAATTTCTTTGATTTTAATAAATATAATTGATTCCATATTGTTAAAACATAATTATTTGACAAGCACTAAATACCAAATTGCAACACTAGACCTCAAATTAAATCGTTAAATTTATTATCAAACTTAAAAACTTGTAAATATACATAGGTATCTTGTGACGGATTACGTTGGAACAACGACCTTTATTTCTTGTTAATCATCCATTTATACATTTATTGAAACAAGTGAGTATTTCCATACCCCTTTTTGCTTATTTTCACACTTTGGGGTGAAACATGTTAACCTATTATCATTGCACTTGTAAACTTATTTGAGACTTGTAATCTTTATGGCAATTCATCATGCAAAGTTGTGGTTAGTTGAACTTTTGTGGTTACCATGTTATGGCGTTATATGTACAATCATTAACTATTGCTAGCCCAGCGAAGTCATAGATCTATGGGCAAGACAAGCCTGCTTTGGTTGATTCAAGTACACTTAGCTGATCGTATAATCTTGTAAACGTTTGAGACTTGTAAAACTTTGTCGAGGTTTGATTGTTGCATTGTTCATAACATCCCTAATCACTTTATTCACTAACTTATGACTTGAATTGTCATCTTTTATAAAAACTATGTATTAAAAACTATGGAATGCTCACCAACATTATTGTTGACTCTTTATTTTTAACATGTTTCAGGAAACGCCCAAGTTTGATATCTACTCTTTGAAGCTTGCACATCTAGGAATGGACCTAGATAAATAAATGAACTAAGAATGATTTGAAACATTCTATGTTATGCTTTTAATTTCTTTGAGACTTATGCTTGTAATGTTACAATTGAAACTTATGTTTAAATTAGATTTGGATTATTAATAGCGTTATGTGGCTGTGAATGATCTTAACTCTCACTCCTCGACGTTTTCGCCGTCAAGGTTGGGGTGTGACAGATTGGTATCAGAGCCCATAACTATAGGGATTTAGGTTATTAGAAATGGTGGCCTAGACTATAGTATGCATGAACCTTATGGAATTATATTTCTATCTTGTAAATTACATATTTTGCATGCTACATAATGCTATGCCTTCTTATGTGCAATTTGATGCCTTAGCGTAGGATTGCCTAAATATTGTTACTTGTCTCCCTAAACTTAACTTTGACTCTTTTACTCTCCCCGAACATGAACTCTCTTAACCTTATTCTTGTCGACACGTGAAATCTTATGCTTATGTTATGACCTGGATCTTTAGACGTTATGTCTAATCTATATAAATCTCATCAAGGTTTTGATTCTATGAACCTAAGAAATATTGTGTGACACATAGACACCTGTATCCTGGTTTTCCTGGCAAAAGGCCCTCGGGCTAAGGCAAGCATATCGCATAAATCCTACGGGACTAGTTATGCTTACCTGGGGATTTCTGGGATGAGTGATAAACTATGGTCAATATACACAAGTTTCTAAGGTAAATGGGTCAATTCACTTTGACGTGTCAACGTTTCCAAATGGTAATGCGTTACCAAATGGAATCATTTCATATACTTTATAACCCTTGAGCTTACCCTTGTTTAAACTATTATCCTTTGATACCCCCGCTCCTGTAACTAACTCATTTTTGTATATTCCAGCATGTCTCGTCACCATGGAAAGCGTGGAAGTTCCGACCGTAAGCTAGCTGCCATGATTGCCCGACAAATGGCTGCCGTTCTCCCGACTATGGTTGCTGAACTTAATAGCACACTAATGGCTAATAGCAACAACAACACCAATGGGAACAATAGTGGTGCTAATGGAGACAATAGCAACAATCAAAACGGGAACAATCAACAAAGGAACAATCGTATTTGCACTTTCAAACACTTCAACTCGTGCAAACCCACTAGTTTTAGTGGAAAAGAAGGAGCCGCTGGACTTCTCGAGTGGTTTGAAAGTATATAGAACACGTTCATTGTTAGTGAGTGCCCCAACGAGTTCAAGGTTCACTATGCTACAAGTGTTCTTCAACAACGGGCACTCACATGGTGGAATAGTGAAAAGAGAAACCGTGGAACTGAGATTGCTTTGGCATTGCCCTGGGAGGAATTCAAGGAGATCATGATTCAAAAGTTTTGTCCGAGGAGCGAGTTGCAAAAGCTAGAGGAGGAGTCCTGGAACCTCAAACAAGATGGTGGGAATCACTTGGCTTATTCCACTCGGCATCATGAGTTGAGTATGCTCCTACCACACATGGTGGACACCGTGCCCCGTAACATTGAGAATTTATCAAGGGGGTGCCACCTCAAATTCAAGATGCCGTGGTGGGTAGTAGGCCCACAACTTTGGAGGAGGCGATTACCATCACTGCACAGCTCACCGAGAATCATATAAGAGCTGGTACTATGTCGGCAAAGGGTTCCAAGTCTACTGCGAAGGTGATACCCGAGGCAACAAAGGAGGTAAGGGTCGAGTCATCTTCTCAAAACAAAAAGCGTAAGTTCATCCCGACACGCAACTACGCTGTGACCGCCCCAAATGCTCCTCAAAAACAAATGGTGGTTGCGAATCAAGCTCCCATGGCTAAAGTTTATGCTGGTCCACATCCTATGTGTAACACGTGCAAGTACCACCATTCAAGCAACATTGCATGCCGAGTCTGCTCGCTGTGTGGAAAGTATGGTCATTTGGTGGCTACTTGTCTTCGTGCGCCAAACAACACTGCCATGCTTACCAACCGAACCTACTATAACTGTGGCGAGCCTGGCCATATTCGTCCGCAATGTCCTCGCAATGCGGGAACTATGCCACCGGCTCGTGGAAGGGCTTTCAACATCAACGCCAACCAAGCACAAGCCAACAACGACGTGGTGAATGGTACGTCGTTGAATTTCTATTAGTCCTTTCTTGTCTTGTAAAAATTCCTATCTATGTTCATCATACCAATAATAGGTTGTTACCAAACAGGTATGTATCTTGTAAATAATCATTATGCATCTGTATTGTTTGATTCGGGTGCCGATAGGAGTTTCGTGTCCCTGGAATTCGAGTCTTTACTTTCTAAACCGCGCGTCAACCTAGAAAGATCTTTCACGGTCGAAGTCGCCAATGGAAAATCTATTGTCGTGGACGTCGTAATACGTGACTGCACTTTAAGCCTTAACGAACACGAGTTCTTCGTCGACCTTATTCCTATGCAATTGGGAAGCTTTGATGTTATCATAGGTATGGATTGGTTAGCCAAGCATCGTGCGGAAATTCTATGCTTCGAGAAGTGTATTCGAATTCCTTTACCGACTGGTGATACTTTGAAGATCTTTGGGGAGAAATCATCCCAAAGACTCAAACTCATGTCTTGCATCAAGGCCCGCAAGTGCTTAAGTAAAAACTACATGGCTTTCATGGCATATGTAGTTAATACGAAAGCCAAGGGTAAAGAGTTGAAAGACATTCCTGTTGTGCGAGACTTTCCCGAGGTTTTTCCCGAGGATCTTAAAGGGTTACCTCCCGTGCGAGAAGTTGAGTTCAAGATTGACTTAATCCCTGGCGCAAACCCTGTGGCTAAATCACCTTATCGTCTTGCACCGTCTGAAATGCAAGAACTAGCTAGTCAACTGCAAGAGTTGACCGGTAAGGGTTTCATTCGTCCTAGCTCATCACCGTGGGGTGCACCTGTACTGTTTGTGAAGAAGAAGAATGGTTCATTTCGTATATGCATCGATTACCGAGAACTCAACAAGCTTACTATCAAAAACCGATGCCCTCTTCCTCGAATCGATGATCTCTTCGACCAACTTCAAGGAGCAACTCAATTCTCAAAGATCGATCTATGATCTGGGTATCATCAACTACGTGTCCACGATGATGACATTCCAAAGACCGCTTTTCGTACTCGATATGGACACTACGAGTTCATGGTCATGCCTTTTGGCTTGACCAATGCGCCTGTCGTGTTCATGGATCTCATGAATCGGGTATGTAAACCGTATTTGGATAAGTTCGTGATCGTGTTCATTGATGACATCCTTATTTATTCCAAGACAAAAATCGATCATGAGACGCACTTGCGACAAGTTCTCGAACTTTTGAAGAAGGAGCAATTATACGCCAAACTTTCCAAGTGTGAATTTTGGTTGGAGGAGGTTCAATTCTTAGGGCATGTGGTGAATAGCCAAGGAATTCACGTTGATCCTGCTAAAATTGAAGCCGTGAAGAATTGGTGTGTTCCCACAACTCCAACCGAGGTTCGTTCTTTTCTGGGTTTAGCGGGATATTGCCGTAGGTTCATAGCAAATTTCTCGAAGATTGCTAAACCACTAACGGCGCTAACTCAAAAGAATCGACTCTTTGAATGGGGACCCGAGCAAGAAGAGACTTTCGAGACATTAAAACGCAAGTTGTGTAACGCTCCTATTCTCACACTTCCCGATGGAAACGATGACTTTACCGTGTATTGCGATGCTTCTAATCAAGGTCTTGGTTGTGTACTCATGCAACGAGGCAAAGTTATAGCATACGCGTCGAGGCGATTGAAGGTTCATGAAGTGAACTACACGACTCACGATCTTGAACTTGGTGCTGTGGTTTTCGCATTGAAGATTTGGCGACACTATTTATATGGAACGCAATGCATAGTCTACACCGATCATAAGAGTCTCCAACACGTGTTTAACCAAAAGGATCTCAACATGAGACAAAGACGATGGATCGAGCTAATTAACGACTACGACTGCGACATTCGCTACCATCCTGGAAAGGCGAATGTTGTAGCCGACGCGCTAAGTCGCAAGGTTCACAATAAGACTGTCTCGCTTCAAGAGATTCGAGATCGAAGGCAATGGTTTGATACGCTAGGAGAATTTGATACCGAGATTCATGTGGATGTCAACAAGGCTACTATCATGCTTCAAAACATAAGGATCGATAGTGACCTCGAGTTATGCATTCGCGAGGCTCAACAAGCGGCATTAACCGACGAAGGGAAGGATGAAGATTTGATGTCTAACGTTCGGTCACAACTGGAGACAAAACCGAATGGCATGTGGTACTTCTTGAATCGACTTTGGATCCCGAATCGTGACAACCTTCGGCACTTCATTATGAACGAAGCTCATCAAACCCGATATTCCATTCATCCTGGCTCCGATAAGATGTACATGGACCTGCGTGGTCAATACTGGTGGCCTGGAATGAAGAAAGATATCGCGTCTTATGTCTCCAAGTGTCTCACGTGTGCAAGGGTCAAAGCCGAACATCAACGACCAAGTGGTTTACTTGAGCAACCTGAAATCCCTATGTGGAAATGGGAACATATATCCATGGATTTCATAACCAAGTTACCTCGTACACCTCGTGGTCATGATAGCATATGGGTTATTGTTGACCGTCTGACCAAGACAACACATTTCATACCTATTCGAGATACGTACAAGGTTTCAAGGCTGGCTCGAATCTACATTGACGAAATTGTGAGTCGTCATGGCGTGCCTTTACACATTATTTCCGATCGAGATGCTCACTTCACTTCACACTTTTGGTCTTCGATGCAAGAACTCTTGGGTACTCAATTGGATTTAAGTATGGCTTACCATCCTCAAACCGATGGTCAAAACGAATGAACAATCCAAACCCTCGAGGATCTGCTGCGTCTTTGTGTCCTTGACTTTGGTGGTGATTGGGATACGCATTTACCGCTCGTGGAATTTTCGTATAACAATGGTTATCACTCAAGTATCAAGATGGCACCATTCGAGGCTTTGTATGGTCGTAAATGCCGATCACCGATCTGCTGGACCGACGTTGGTGAAAATTTCATCACTGGTCCTGAACTTATACAAGAAACGACCGATAAAGTCTCCACAATCCGCAAGAACCTTGAAGTGGCTAGAAGTCGACAAAAGAGTTACGCCGATAAGCGTCGTAAACCATTGGAGTTCTAAGTTGATGACATGGTTCTTCTTAAGGTTTCACCGTGGAAAGGTGTTGTTCGCTTTGGAAAGAAGGGTAAACTAGCTCCAAGATTGTAGGGCCTTTCAAAATCCTAAAAAGGGTTGGGAAAGTGGCTTATAAACTGGAACTACCTTCCGACCTTAGTGGAGTTCATCCTGTGTTCCATGTCTCAAATTTGAGAAAGTGTTTGGCCGACGAGAGTCTGCACGTTCCATTGGAAGACATTCAGATCGATGAGTCATTGCACTTTGTTGAGAACCCCGTTGAGATTATGCATCGTATTATGAAGAAAACGAGAACCACAACTACTTCAATCGTCAAGGTTCGTTGGGAGAACAAGTGTGGAGCTGAGTTCACTTGGGAGCGAGAGGATCTTATGAAGGAGAGATACCCGTATTTGTTCTCTTAGCTTTATTCTTAATTTCGGGACGAAATTCTTTTAAGTTGGGGAGACTGTAACATCCTGTATTTTTGGGTTAATTAAAATTAACTTTGTTAAATTCTTGCATGGACTAATTGTGTCATTCATGAAACTTATGGGTTAGTTATGTTTAATTCTTAGTTGGTCTTTAAATTTTAATGTAAAGTTAATAGTAATAAATTGAGCTATAATAGTAATTGTAATAAAATAACAAAGATAATAATTATAATAATAATAATACTAATAATGATGTTAATAATAATAATAATAATAATAATAATAATAATAATAATAATAATAATAATAATAAGTGTAATAACTCATAAATAATTGATAAGTTATAAAATAGTTAAATCTTGAAGTTAAATTAAGTCCAGGGGCCAAATTGTTAATCTAGAAACTGTAATTATGGAACTTTGGGCATAAAATAATAAAGATCAAACTACAGGGGCCAATTGTGTAATTAATTAAAAAAATCCAAACCACCCGCAAATCCGGCAGGATACTCCGGCGGCCGTCGACCATCACTCCGGCGAGGCACCAAAACCACCAAAATCGACCGTTTTTTTCGGAAACCGTGCGCAATTCATCCTTGTAACCGTTTCGAACTCGAAGTGCACCTTAATTTGGGTGTTGAGGCGGTTATGGAGACGTTTGAGCTCGGTAACTGATCACCATTAATCATTAAACCGTTCACGCATTAAAGTCTAATAATAATCAAATTAATCAAACAAAAACGATCACTTCACTATCTTTAACCTATTCCAACTCTTAATTCCACCTGAAAGCACACAAACGAACTAATTCAATCAAACACTTCGCCGCGACCTGCATTTCACTCGTAGACCTCTTTTCGAACCCTAGGAACCTCATGTTTTTTTTAAGGCTTTTAGCCTTCAAAACCAATTCTAAATCTTTTAAAAATTATAAAAAAACTCATTTATAAAAGCTGCATTTTCTAAAATATGTTTAATTGTTTTCTGAGAATTATTTCTTTAAAAATAAACATTTTTTTTCTACTTTTGATAAATAATCAAGAAATAATATAATTAGTTTAATTGTTTATATATAAAAAAAACACATATTATATTTCACAAATATGATTATTTCAAATGTAGTTCTTAAATTATTGTTTAAATTATGTTCATAGACCTTATTTAAATCTTTATATACCAAAATTGTTATTAATGTTATATTTATATATAAAACTTTATATAGAATGTAACAAATTTCTTTGATTTTAATAAATATAATTGATTCCATATTGTTAAAACATAATTATTTGACAAGCACTAAATACCAAATTGCAACACTAGACCTCAAATTAAATCGTTAAATTTATTATCAAACTTAAAAACTTGTAAATATACATAGGTATCTTGTGACGGATTACGTTGGAGCAACGACCTTTATTTCTTGTTAATCATCCATTTATACATTTATTGAAACAAGTGAGTATTTCCATACCCCTTTTTGCTTATTTTCACACTTTGGGGTGAAACATGTTAACCTATTATCATTGCACTTGTAAACTTATTTAAGACTTGTAATCTTTATGGCAATTCATCATGCAAAGTTGTGGTTAGTTGAACTTTTGTGGTTACCATGTTATGGCGTTATATGTACAATCATTAACTATTGCTAGCCCAGCGAAGTCATAGATCTATGGGCAAGACAAGCCTGCTTTGGTTGATCCAAGTACACTTAGCTGATCGTATAATCTTGTAAACGTTTGAGACTTGTAAAACTTTATCGAGGTTTGATTGTTGCATTGTTCATAACATCCCTAATCACTTTATTCACTAACTTATGACTTGAATTGCCATCTTTTATAAAAACTATGTATTAAAAACTATGGAATGCTCACCAACATTATTGTTGACTTTTTATTTTTAACATGTTTCAGGAAACGCCCAAGTTTGATATCTACTCTTTGAAGCTTGCACATCTAGGAATGGACCTAGATAAATAAATGAACTAAGAATGATTTGAAACATTCTATGTTATGTTTTTAATTTCTTTGAGACTTATGCTTGTAATGTTACAATTGAAACTTATGTTTAAATTATATTTGGATTATTAATAGCGTTATGTGGCTGTGAACGATCTTAACTCTCACTCCTCGACGTTTCCGCCGTCAAGGTTGGGGTGTGACAACTTTGTTCTCTAACTTACAACATGAATTGGCATCTTTTATATACTTATGTATTGCAAACTATGGAAATCTCACCAACATTTTGTTGACCTTTTATTTTTAACATGTTTCAGGAAATGCTCAAGTTTGATTACTACTCTTTAAAGCTTATCACGTCTAGGATTGGACCTAGATAAAAATAAATGGATGGGCTTGTTACATTTAACTTTTATGCATGATGTTTTCTTTGTTTGAGACTTTTAATTGAAATAATACATTTGGAACTTATGAATAATATATTTGGGATTATTAATAGCGTTATGTGGCTGTGAACGATCTTAACCCTCACATCTCGACGTTTCCGCCGTCAAGGTTGGGGTGTGACACAGACTCTGATACCACTTGCTGAATCAGGGTTATAGACTAACAAGACTTTTTTATCTGATCAGAAGTTAACAACTATAGAATATAAGTTAACAACTTACTAACAAAACAGAAATACTTTGAGTAAAGATAAATACACAAGTTGTTCTTTCAAAGTATTCGCTTGATTAATCTTTAGAGTACAAATGATACAATTGACAGATAAACCAAGTGGCTTTACAAAGCTTGAGGACTTTATACTATGAAATCTAAACAATAAGAATAAAGTATTTATTTTTAGAATATACAACAAAACGAACAATTGGCACATCAAAGTTAGGCAACTTCAGTAATGTGTTGTCTCCAAAAGGCGGAACACAACATTCGTCGGTACAGATAGTCTTGTCTTGTCCAATAGTTGATCAGCAGCTCATAGAGTTTAGTGCTGATCAGCAGTAGTCGATCAATAGCTCATTTGTTGAATGCTGATCGACAGTTGTTTAACATATGCGGATCGACAATCATTCACCATATGTATTTGGCAGTTGATTCAGTACTTGGTAGAAATCAGCAGTTGGTAGCCAGTGATGAATTCTTGAGTTTTCGATAGCTTCATTCTCTTCATAGATCAATCAATTTGTGAAAACAATAAGAAGAAGAAAGATCCACTCCAGGTTTTAGGTTTGTAAAATACAAATTGTAACCTAGTTATACTTACCAAACAATCACATAGACATAATTGCATTGGTTTGATTGATTTCAGTGATAGAGATAGAACGGGTTATAAATGTACCTATTCACAAACTACTAATTTTAATTTGTTAATAAATACCTAAGACTCACAATATCCATAGGGTAATGAAATAAAAAACTGATAAGGATTAGATTAAGATTCAAAACAAATAAAAACCGTTATAGTAACCAACAAATATATAAAATCATATGGTTTAACATACCAACCAAAACTTTAACCCAATCTAAAAACAACTAAAGTTAAACAAATACTATAAACACAAAACTGCATCCGAAGAAGATCACGGGTGGTTTAGCCGCTAATGGTTGTCATGGAATCGAAATCGATTGTTATAGGAATTGATTGCATGAAAGCATGCATCCCTAGTTGTTCTTTGCTTTTAAAATTGCTCCTTATATGACCAAAGACGACTTAATGAAAAAGAAAACCGCAACCCCCTTTTTAACCTTTAATTAGGTCACAAAACCTAATTTTTCGTGTCAGTCAGCACAGGGACGTAATTTACATTCCCCCTGAATCAACACTTTTTTCTCCTGTTTTACGTCCTAGTTTGCGTGCTTTATTTTGGTTGATCACATATAGGACGTAATTTACGTTCTTAGCGACATAATATACACCCCTTCACTTTTTCTTCATTTCTTCCATTTTTCAAGTGTTGCTTCATTCGTGAGCTTCCAACTATCATTCTAACTCCCGAAAAACACCCAGATTGTGTCCGTTAAGCTTCGCAAACCTGAAATTCAATAAGCTCTCAAAGCAATTGTGTTTCACATTAATAAACACGTAAAAACACATAATTAAACATATGAATACAATGAAAAACACTGGCATATCAACCGGTATACTTTACTATTTCAAAAGATTTATTCTGTTATTTACTTGCACGAAGATTCCATTTGCAACCAGATTGTGAATGTAACTTTCATTTTATGCACCAAGTATGTGGTCGTGATTCAACCACCGCAAAGTGTTTGTTAGCCCTGATATTCTAGAGTTTGATAGCTTTAATAAGCTCTTCCTTATTATTGAAAGGACTTTTTCCCAACTTGTGAGTCAATTCATTCTTACTAACAGAATGTGATACCATCCAATTGTTATAACAGTCATATTAGTTTCCTCTAAATTGATGTAAGTTGGAAGGAGTTGGTGGTTACCATGTGATGTTTCAGCTCTATCAATCTTGAGTTTCATCTTCAATCTCCATCTTCTTCTTACATATCATCAACATCAGGTTCAACTTTAGTTTCATCGGCATCGTTATTGTTTATAATAGCAAATTGAGACATCGTGTTAAATACTCATTATAAATCATGTGTAATATAACATTAACCCTGTTCATTTTGTAATGCAAAATCCATATCATAATCACAATCAAACTAGTCCACAAATTAAAAGTATATAATTAACCTGATCAAAATCTTGTTCGCATACCGGACGTAGAGGTGAAAACAATTGGCAACCAAATTAATTATTCAACTAAATTGATCCACTAAAGGCTTTCATTTATATAATATAATTGTGATGAATGCCTTTTAGTTAATCGAGCTATTTCATGTTAACCCAAAGAACATTCAACCAAGTAATTGTTCAAAAAAACATTTGACGGCCACTCTATCAGATGATGTTAACAACAAAAAAACTTAAAACTAGAATTACATTCTACTTGTAGAATAAAAATCTTGTTGAAAGAGCAAACAAAGGTCACCAAAAAGGTGTTGCTAGCAAAAAGACGTCGTAGGCATGACATTGTTTGAAGGTAAAAGAAACTAAAACGTCGACTATGAAGCTTAATCTAAATGTTTTTTTATTATTATAGAAAATATGTTATAAATCTTTTATATACATATTAATAAAACAATATATTTAGTGCCACGTGTCGTTTTCTTAAGCCTTCATTATTTTAATTTCCCGCCTAAAGATGTATCTATCCTTATTATTAGTCATAATTCATTTGAATAAAATTAACTATTACTATAATTACAAAGTAAGTTTTATTTCCTTAAATAGTGTATATAGAATATTTATTTACCATAATAGGTGTTTAAGTAAGTTTTTTTTTCCTTCAATACAATGTTATTTATTACATTGACTTCACTTTAAATAATATTATTTAAAAATAGTAAACTACAAAGGTTAATAAAAATTGTAAAACCATTTGATTCATATGTCGTAATTAATAACAGAAAGTTTTTCTAAAATATTTTGGTTTATTTTAATTCACTCAGACTTAATTTTAAATCGTATTTTTACATAGAAAAGTTGAATTTTTTCACTATAATTTTGTTATAATTTCACATAAAAGTAGGCACATTTGTTTTTTTAATTCTTTTTAAAAATATGTATTTTTTTAAAATGCTTTTAAGTAGCTTAAAAGATATAATAAGAAAAACTATTTTTTTTAAATGCATTCTTTAAAAATGTTTTGTATAAATATCATGACGAAACAAAAAAAAAGTTAATGGTTTATTTTTATTTTATTTTACGAATTATAAATGTAATCCTCAATTACCGATGACATGTATGTTGCTAATATACTTCTAGCAACAATTAGAGGACAAACGAGTCATGCCGTCTCGTGAGCCACTCGAGACCGACTCGCTAAAAACTCTAATTAAGCTTAGCTTAAACAAGCTCGAACTCATTTTACGACTCATTTAATAAATCGTTTTGAGCCCGAACTTCATATGTCGACATCGAGCCGGCTCGCAATGCGAAACTAACGTTGTATGTATATGATGTTTATTTTTATCTTTTATGTATATACTTATATAAATGATTATTAATATATATTAATTTATGTTTAAAACAATTATCTAATATATATCGTTATTTTAAAAAAAATACATAAACCATTTAGTTTCATAAAAAGATCTTTTCTATATAAGAACAAGTATTCTATAAATAGACGTTAAAAAATTATGATGAAAGAGTATTAAGAATCACAAAGATAGTCCAAACTTTTGTGTAATCATTGCATGTTTGGTTTCTGATACCGATTCAAGCTCTATGTTACATTATCTCGAGTTACAAGTAGACATGAATTAAAATTAGAGAAGATTGCAAAAATAGTCCCTATGGTTTGATCTATTGCAAGTTTGGTCCCCAGATTTTAAAATTAAAAATTTAGTCCAAACATTTAGAAGTTTGTTGCAAATTTATTCTCCACCGTTAGTGTCCATTAGTTTTTAACGATCTGGGTACTAAATATGGAATATGATCAAACCATAGGGACTAATTGTGCAATTTGCTTAAAAAATTAATAAAAATTTCAAAATCAATTTTTTTAAAAGAAACTAAAATTAAACATAAGTAATTCAAATAAACATCAATAATAAATTTTAATAATTTATTGAAAAATAAAATAATTCAAAACTATATTAAAAGTAAAAATAAAACGTATGTGAAAAGAGAAAGCGAGAAGTATTGAAAAAGAAGTATGTGATTAAAGTAAAAAATTAAATAAAAACCAAATAAAAATAAAAAATACAATCGAATAAATATTTATAAAATTCAAAATAAATATTAAAAAATCATATTAAAGTTAAAAAATAAAAAACGGCTCGATTTTATTTTTTGTTTTTTGAATTTATACTTTCACAAGGTTTTTGTATTATTCGATTTAAACATGACATATGAACTTCATCAAAATAGTTATAATAAAATATATTTAAGCATACTTCTCATTTTCTCTTTTTCTATTTTTATATGCATTTTATTATTACTTTTATTTACTTTTTAATTTTGGTTTAATTTTTTAACCTTTATCCTATTTTTTAACGATTATTGAATTTCTTTATTAATGTTTATTTGAATCTTTTAAATTTTAATTTTTTAATTTTTATATGTTTTTTTTTAATTTTTTGAGAAAATTGCGCAATTGATAGTTTGACCATATTGCATATTTAGTTCCCAGATCGTTAAAAGTAACGGACACTAACGGTAGGGACTAAATATGCAACAAACTTTCAAATGTTTGGATTAAATTTGTAATTTTTAAAATTTGAGGACCAAACTTGCAATATGATCAAACCATAAGGACTATTTTTGCAATTTTCTCTTAAAATTATCAATATTAGACAATGATAGTAAAATTACAAACAAAACATCAAATCTATACTTATTAATAAAACAATAACTTTAGTGTCACGTGTCATTCTCTTAAGCCTCTATTTTTTTTAATTTCCGCCTAAATATGTATCTGTTCTTAGTGTTAGTCTAGGTTCATTTGACTAAAAGTCAACTTCTGTTACAGGAGATATTTAGGGAAAATTTAAAAATTTAACCCTAAATTAGAGCACATCTTTTTTTGGAAATTAAATCATACCTGATATTTTTTCTTTTTTCAAATAATTCGTTAACAAAAACTGTAAAAATCATTTATGAAATTTTTTATGTATGAAATCGATTCCTTGATTGTGTGTTTCTATTAAATACTCGGTTTATATTCGAATCTTGACAAAAGTTACGAGATTTTTTCATCGACTCCTCTCCAATTTGAAGGAATTCATGGGTATCTTTTTTTGAAATGAAATCATACACGATTTTAAAATATTTCTCAACCATCCCAGTTTTACGACCCTCGCGATTGTCTTTATAAAGTCTAATAATATCACATTTGAAAGACTTCATCAACGTTCTCGTTTTGGCTTTGGTTTCATCAAGTTCTAACAAAATGTATTTTTTTTGTTATATTTGAGCTTTCATCCTCTGGGATTATGATTTAACCTATGTCTATAATTGTGTTTACTTTTAGTTTTTTGATTTAAAGGTAATAGATTTCAGCAATCCATCTGTGAAGAGGTATTACATGTTTCTACTTTTTAAACTTCTTTATTTTTTTATGTGTACTGCCATATTATTATTATGTTTGATTGGAATTCGTTTGATATGTGTGCAAATTGTTTTGATATGTCTGGAAGTAATATTAAAAATCGCATTGACTTTGACACCTTCAAACAAAATAATTTCTTTTAAATGTTAAAGAAGACAGCTCATGTTAGTAGTTTATTTTGCAAAGACAATAAACAAGAGCCAATGACAATCGCTATTCAAAGTTGTTTTATTTTTAAACAGGAATCATGGTCAGCTCTATATTTTATTATCTCGAGTTAAAAACAGACAGAGATTAAAAGTATTAATATTAGATAATGATGAAAAATCACCAATAAAACATCAAATGTTGCATACAAATAAAATTTCGAAATGTTTATGATTTTGAAATATTATTTTTCATGTTCAATTTAATTTGTTTGTTACTTAAAGTTAATAGTTATAAGTTTATTTCATTCCATATTCTACATTATTTAGATGTATAAATATTAATAAAGAAAACATACTAATATTAGATGTAGTTAATGTTTAATTTTTTACATAAAAGTCGATATACAAAGTGCAGGATCGGGTTTTGTCACTTAACACTTGTGATTCTCTCAAACTCACTTATAGTATCACTCAAATGAGATGAAGCAATGTCTTTAACAAGAGTTGATAATAATATAATAAGTAATCAAAGGAACAAGCAGAAGTATTTTCAAGGTACTTGTATATATTACTTCTCAACTCAAGATTACAAGACACTTACAAGCATGAAACAAGAGTTACAATGAGAAACTATATATACTAGATCCTACAGCCGGTTATACTTGATACCAGCTGGAAACCTACGACTAAAGCATATACTACAATGCTATAGTTAAGGTATCTTAGATAAAGTATTATCTAAGATATGGTAGTCATGACATGTCCATGACTTATCTTTAGTCACCAACTAAAGATGGCAACTGTACTTAACATAAAAAGGTAAAGAGTAGATTAAAGTATGGTAAACTACATGGCTTTTGAGAAAACACCATGCAGTATCTCAGAGATTTGCAGCGGAGTGTCAGACAGACCATACTTATGTCTACTGGATAATAGAAGTGTCTTCCGAAGGTTAACTGGCTTCGGAAGAACAAGTTCTTCCAAAGCCACTTATACTTCGGAAGATGCTTCTATGCTTCCGAGGCTTTGAGAACTTCTTTATACTTCGGAAGTTGACTTCAGAACTTTGTCTTCAAGTCTTGATCTTCGGAAGTAGCTTCTTTGTCTTCGGAAGTTGGAGTTTTCCTTCGGAAGTGTATTTTACACTTAGACTTCGGAAGAGCTCCTTCTTCCTTCGGAAGTTCCACACTTGGCTTCGGAAGTCCTTTGTATGTTGTACTCAAAATCTTCTAAGTGACATGGTTTTGGTTGCAACAGCCTCTCTAGATCCAATAAACTCCCCCTAGGCTGATGCTACCAAAACTTTACTTATTTCTGCTTCTCAAAGTTTTCAGCACCAGGGACAAAAGATATTTGTCTGTCTCTCTGTTCTTCCCGGAAGTAGTGCTGAGAAGCTTGTACAAGTCATTCGTGGTTAGGAGATCCAGTCTATCACTTTGAATGACATGTACCCTTTGTTGTGATCCCCTGAAGAGAGTTAGTTGACAGGAGTTGTAGTCATACTCCCATCTAACTATGGGCTCAAGTTCAGGACCTTCAACCATTTGAAGAAAGGCTTTGCCTTTGGTTGCTGATCCTTTCCTTTCCTCTTCCTCTCTCAGTTTTAACTCCTCTTCGACTTTGCTTCTGGCAGTAAGCTCAGCCATATGAAGGCTCCCTAGATGATTTCTGATGTGGGCAGCTACATCGGAGTTTGAAGGGTTGGAGAATGGTTTCTCTGCTAACTCAGCAATATCAAATCTGCTTAAGTGTAGCAGAGATGAGGCATTCAGTCTGTTAATCTCACCATTCTCTCTCTCAACAACAAAGTTGTGAGAAGAGTCTTCGAACCTCCACTGGACTATCTTCTTTCTGGGTACAAGAGGTTGTCTTGGTACCCTATCTCCTTTCTTTGTATCCAGCAGAGTCACCAGCTTTCTCCTCAGCTTCTTTTCTTCCTCATTCAATGTATCTGAATTGAGGCCAAGGAGTTTTGCAGCTTGGTCCAAAGTTCCTCTGGGCAGATCAAGAAACTCATCTCTTGTGAGGGAGCTTGAGGATCCATCAACATAAGTCAGGTTGACTGAATCCTCCTCACAGGAGATGTCGCTCAGAGTTGTGTAGTTGATGAGCTTAGTTTTGATCGCCTTGAATTCCTCCATAGAGAGATGTTTGGAAGGCTGAGGGGATGGTTTGATTGGTTTTTGGGTAGGTTTAGGAGTTTGGGTTCTGGCTAAGGTTTTGGGTTGGATGATGGGTAGTTTAGGTGGTTGAGGTGAAGAGGTTGGTAGGTGTGATGGTGTAGGTTCAGGGGTGAAAGGTTCAGGTTCAGTTTAATTGGGAAGGGAAAGGGTATAGGTTCAGGTTGAGGTTGGGTTTGGATTTTGGGTTGAGAGGTTGCTTTGAAGGTCATCCCCTGTCCCCTTCTATACATCTCTTTTCTTCTCCCCGCACGAATGTCAGCCTTGATGTCACTGACATGTCGTTGGAGAGTCTTCTCAGACATTGGACCCACTTGCCTGCCAGAGAAGCCATGAGCTTTAAGATAATTCTTCATCCAAGCTTTCTCACCTATCTTCTTGGCGGCAGACAGTCCAGCTTCTTCTTCTTTCTTCCTCTTCTCCAGCAGCTTCTCCCTTGCAGCTCTCTTTCTCTCCCTCTCCATTTGATCTTGCTCTTTGTTGAAGAGTCATAAGATCGTATCACTATTGTGTGGAGACAACTCCTCTTGAGAGAATCCTCTGGAGAGTAAGAAAGTGATCATTTCTCTCCTGAGCTGCAGATCAGCTTCCCTTTCTTTTCTCAGCCTTTCTTCTTCCAAGGCCAACCTTGCAGCCTCTTCTTTTTGTTGTCTTTGCAGTAAGGTTGCTTTTTCAAGCTCTATCATCTCCTCTAATGGTAGCAGGAGTACATCTTCCGAAGCAGCCCCTAGATTGACAAGTCTATCTATTACCTCCACCCTTCTTTGATTGTTGATTGCCTCCTGGTTGGCTGTAGCTGCTTTGGTACTTGCAGCTAACAGTTTCCCAGTTGGTAGTCTACCTTTCCTTCTGAGCTTCTCTAACCTTTCTTCTGCCTGAAGCTCTTCCGAAGTCATCTTCCTCTTGCCTTTTATGTCTTCGGAAGTGCTAGACTTTGGGGGTTCTTGGATAGAAGATCCAGGTTGGGTGGTAGAGGTAGGAGCTGGGGTCAATGCAGATGTTATAGCTAATGGTTGGCTGAGAAAGTCCTCCCTATTAACCTCAGATGCAAGTTCCAGAATTGCATCTGTGACTATTAGATCATCGGAAAGAGAAAATAGTCCTTCCGCAGCAGCAATCTCAGCTTCGGAAGTTTGAGCTTGTTCTTCCGAGGCTTTGAATTGTGCTTCGGAAGTCTGTGAAGACACACCTTCTGTCCCAACTGTTTTAGTTGCTGGGCCATCAGTCCTAGTTTCCCCTTCGAAATCAATCTCAGGTTCCACTTGGGCCTTAGGTTGACCAACTTCCTCAACAGTGGTAGGAGGTGCATTCAACCTCTGAAGCTCTTGAGCTCCAAAGTAAATCACAGACATATCTGGACTGGGCTGTTCTATCAGGGACTCTAAAAGGAACTTGTTGAAGAACCTATTTAGATCCTGAAGCATCCTTTGATCCACTTGAAAGACAACTGGAGGAGGCTCAGGGAAGATGGCAGCTTGTTGTATTGGAAATTTTGAGCTCAAAGAAGTAAGAGCTTGACCTTGGGTATCATGTCTTTGGCTTTATCTCTCAACACTCTCCCCCTTTTTGGTAGCATCATCTTGAGAGGTAGATGAGCTAGAGGAAGAGGTCAAGGAGACCTGAACTAGTACATGCCTAACAGATCTCTCAATCTGTTTCTCAGCTAGTTTGGCCTTGAAACTTTCAATCTCAAGTTGCTGAGTGGCAGACCTATCCTCTAAAGTCTTAACCTTTGATTCAAGGTTTGAGACTTTAGAAAGTAGGTCTCTAATGGTGAGTTGCATACTTCCCTCATCTTCTTTTGAAGAATCACGGGGAGATGAGGTAACATACCTGGTATGTTCATCCTCACCACCAGATGTGGTTTCTTGGCACCCTGGTTTCCCTTGCACAATGATGTCTCTTTCAGAGGCATCAAAGGGCATGGTTGCCGTAGATTCAGTCTGACTATCGTTACCACTGTCCTGAGGATCCATTGAGGCTCCTTCAGTAGTGGCAGCTGAATCTACATGAGTCCCCTCCACATCAGTGGGACTCACCTCAGTAGGGCTTTGCTGGTGTGGGCTAGAGACAAGAGGTTTCTCTAGGCTCTGTTGATCCTTAAGAGGGTGTAGTGGATCAACTTCATCGCCTTTGAGAGACATAATCTCTTCACCAGCTCCGGTCAATAGGTCAGTGAAAGAAAAGGAATGAAGACCTAAGGACCCGGGACTTTGATCAATGTCAAAAGGCATTGAGCTGTCCCTTTGTGGCTGCTCAGGGGAGTATAGAGACTCACCCTGAGGGCTATCAGCTGGGGTTTTGGGCTCATGGGTCTGAGACTGAGGAGACTCAAGACCATATTGAGGTCAATAGTGAAGGTTTGGTGGACCTCTGGCTGAGTGGGAGCCCCTGTTCCACTCTAGCCTTTTTGGTTTGAAGAGGAGGGGCTTGTTCAATCAGAGTAGATTGAACAAGGGTTCGTTTGGTACGTCTCTGGTAGGTGACAGTGATGGGTGGAGAAGGTAGATTTGGAATGGTGAGGGTAGTTGCTGGTGTGGGTTCATCACCTGTGGGGTGAACAGGGATGTCACCAGGAGCCGTTGGCTCAATCATACCTGGAAGTAGTGCGGTATCCCTTTCAGTGTAGTTGGTAGACACTTTCTTCTTCAAGACCTTGAAGATGGTCGGCCTCATTTGGGGAGCAGACAGAGCAGCTGCACAGACAAGCTTACCCTGATCTAGCTCGCAGTTGATTATGTACTGGAGAAACCTGGGATACATAAAGAATGTGTCCCTTTGCAGATTTCCCATAAGATTAGTCAGCACAAACCTTGAATAGTTGAAGCGGAGGCTTTGTACCAACCCGTGAACTAAGCACCCGAGTTCATAAGGGATTTGATCCCATCCCCCGGATTTGTTAGATAGACAGTGAAGAACCACATGCAGCAGGAACTTCCACTTGTAAGAGAAGTTGAATTTGTAGACCGTTGACCTGCTTACATCTCCACCGTATCCCATTTGGAGATAAGAACTATCTAACTCAGATTTGGGAAATTCCGTCGGTGCGCCTTCATCATGGAGCTCAAGATGCTCCCTGATGATCTGTTCAGTGATGACCAACTCTTGGCCACAAACGCTTGACCTAATAGCACGAACCCCGTTTAGGGTTTCAATCCGACCATTTGCCCAAAATTCGGACATTTGGTTGGAGTAGATGGTAGGGTTTATGGTCAAGGCAGTGTAGTATGAAGATTGGGCTAAGAAAGAAATGATATCAGAGAAGTCATCATCCCTTGAAGAGTCAAGGAGTGCGACCTGGTTGTGCTGAGGGTTTAAGGCCATTTGAGAAAGATAACAGTAGAATAGTTCTGAGTAAGGTAAATTGGAGAAGAAGAAAGCTTTTAGGGCAGTGAATTGGGTAAAAAGAGTGTAAGTGATTAACCGGAAGTATTTAAATGGGTGAAATGGCGGTTTAAAGGGTGGTTTGGATAAGATGATGTGAGGGTTCAGTGGATGATGTGACAAGGGCGGTAAGGTTAGACCATTTAAATAATCCGACATCATTAACAAAATCTTTACTTTTTACAGTGTGGGGCCCAAAAGATTTCCGTTACACAGTAAAATCTTTCTTCCGAGTATAATGTATTTCCGAAGGTAATGTTCTTCCGAAGGCAAATGTACTTCCGAAGGTAAATTGCTTACTTCCGAAAGCACATGTTGCTTTCAGATGGAGTGTATTAAGTGCTTCGGAAGTAGATCTGAGGTGAACTCAATCGCTTCTTCCGAGACTTAATACTCTTCCGAGAAGAAAATTATCCTATGAGAAATTTGCTTTGGAAGTTATGCTAGATATCTTTCGAGGGCTAATTTCTCTTCGGAAGAACTTATACTTAGATAAATTTAAGAAAAGATCTTTTGTAACAGGGCTTAGATTGTTTTGACATAAACTTTACACATTAAAAGGTTTTCAATTGAGATTAACTAATCAATGTTTATCATCCCAATAGCTGTAATAAGATATTTAAATCTTTGTTCATCAAATGCTTTGGTGAACAAATCAACATATTGTTCATTTGAATCAACTTTGATTAGTTTTATAAGATTTTTCTCATGAATATCTCTAATGAAATGATACCTGATATCAATGTGCTTTGTCTTAGAGTGCTTCACTGGATTTTCAGTGATGGATATAGCACTGTTGTTGTCAATGTGGATAGGAGTGCTCATGAAGTTGAATCCATAGTCAATCATCTGGTTTTGAATCCACAGCAGCTGAGCACAGCAACTTGCAGCAGCAATGTATTCAGCTTCAGCAGTTGATGTAGAGACACAGGATTGCTTTTTGCATTGCCATGAGATGATCCTTCCACCAAGAAATTGACATCCACCTGATGTTGATTTCTTGTTGATGTTGCAGCCACCATAATCACTATCAGAGTAACCATAGAGATTAAAATCACTATTTCTTGGATACCAGAGACCTAACTTAGGTGCTCCTTTGAGGTATCTGAGGATTCTCTTGACAGCAATTAGGTGAGACACCTTTGGAGCAGCCTGATATCTTGCACAGATGCAAGTTGCAAACATGATATCAGGTCTACTTGCTGTGAGATACATCAGAGAACCAATGATTGCTCTATACTGATGTTGATCAGTATCCTCCCCCTCAGAATCAGGGCATAAATCATGGTTTCTGGGTATGGGTGTCTTTGCTGCTTTACAATCCTTCATATCAAATCTCTCTAAGATATCATTGACATACTTAGATTGATTGATGAAGAACCTTCCTTCAGTTGCTTTACCTGAATTCCAAGGAAAAGTCCATTTTTCCCATAGAACTCATCTCGAACTTCTTCTTCATAATGCTCTCAAAGTCTTTGCACATTTGGTCATTTGAGGAACCAAATATGATGTCATCAACATAGACTTGAACTAGCAAAATGTCTTTCCCAGACTTTCTGATGAAGAGAGTCTTATCAATGGTACCTCTAGTATAACCATTCTTCAGGAGAAATTGAGACAATGTCTCATACCACAGCCTAGGTGCTTGGTGCAGCCCATATAGAGCTTTATCCAACTTGCACACATAGTTTGGGTGCTGTGGGTCTTCAAATCCTGGAGGCTGGCATACGTAGGAAGATCCTAACTGCCTCAAGTCTCGCAACAGATGCAAAGACATCAGTATAATCAATTTCTTCCTCTTGAGTGTATCCTTGAACCACCAGTCTTGCCTTGTTCTTGATAATCAAGCCTCTGTCATCTCTTTTGTTCTGAATACCCATTTGGTGCCTATAGGTACTTGACCAGATGGTAGCGGACATAGGTTCCAAACCTTTTGTCTTTTGAATTGAAGCAGCTCCTCTTGCATTGATTCAACCCAGGTACTATCTTTCAAGGCATCTTCCACCTTCTTGGGTTCCATTTGGGATAAGAAGCATGAGTACAAGCAGACATTCCCATTATGAGTTTGTCCTCTTGTTCTCACACCTTAGAGACTTCCCCTATGATGTTTTCAGCTGGATGAGTATTGTGAATTCTGAGTCTTGGAATCACCTCCAGTTGCAAAGATAAGTCCAAGTTGGACATATTTTGCTCAGGAGCTTGAATACTTGGTCCAGCTGTTGTTTCAATCTCATTCAATGAGGACTGATTGAATGAAAGAGAAACATCATCATTTCTTTGCTGTGAAGCATCATTAACAGTTGCCTGTTCCTTCAAAATGCTGCTTCCATCAGCTTGGTGTTGTGCAGGATCACCTGAGGAGACTTGAAGATCATCAGGTGAATCCCTTGTTGAAGTTCCACTATTTCTTGAAATGGTTATGCTGTTGATCTTTCAATAGTAGGGAACTTGATTTGATGTAGCTCTTGGAGAACTTGGAGCAGGTCTGGGAAGCTCAAACAGTTGATCTTCATCAGAATTGCTTTGAGCACCTGTTCCAGCTGAAACATTCTCACAAGATGGTTTAGAATAGTTTGGAAACAATTCTAAATCAAAGATATGATCAGGGCCATTCCCCCTAACACAAGGAGTGTGCTCATTAACTACAATGTTGGAGGATTCCTCAAATTGTTGGTTTTTAATATTATAAACCCTGTATGCTTTAGAATAGGAGGAATATCCAACAAAGATAGCATCATCTGACTTTTCAGCAAATTTTGCCAAATTGTCTTTTGTGTTAAGTATGGTACACCTGCTGCCAAAGGACCTTAGAAAGCCAATGAACGGTGGCCTCTTGTTCCATAACTCATAAGGGGTCTTTCCATGTGGCTTTACTACAAGAACTCTGTTCTGCACATAGCATGCAGTGCTGACTGCCTCTGCCCAGAATGTTAGAGGCAGCTTTGAATCAGCTAACATAGTCCGAGCAGCCTCAATAAGTGTCCTATTTCTCCTCTCAGCAACACCATTTTGTTGAGGAGTTCTAGGAGCACTGTATTGTCTGGCAATCCCTTTTGAGTTACAAAATGAGTCAAGAACAAAGTTCTTAAACTCAGTCCCTTGATCACTTCTAATTATTTTGACCTTGTGATCAACTTGATTTTCTATTTTAAGAATAAAAGATTTTAAAGTTTCAGCAGTTTCATCTTTAGTTCTTAAAAAGAATACCCATGTAAATCTAGTAAAATCATCAACTACCACAAGGCAATATGATTTCCTTCCAATGCTCATTATACTTGTGGGACCAAATAGATCCATGTGCAATAAGTGTAATGGAGTGGTGATAGAGTTAACAACTTTGGATTTATGAGAAACCTGTGTTGTTTCCCTTTCAGGCAAGCAACACAGTTATCTTTGCAGAAAAATTCCTTTTTAGGCAAACCATGTACCAAGTTATTTTTAGCCAATTTATTCATTGTCTTAAAATTGACATGACACATTCGTTTATGCCATAGTGTTGACTCATCACTATCAGCTTTGGAAAGAAAGCATGATACTTCTCCCATTGGGGAAGCATTGTTCATATCAAGCTTGTACATATCCCCTCTCCTGGGAGATCTAAGAAGCACCAATTCCTGAGGAATTGTCATCCCAGGTTTGAGGATGATGCACTCATGTTCTGTGAAAAGCATTTGATGCTTTTGATCACAGAATTGAGAAACACTTAACAGGTTGTGTTCAAGCTGTTTGACAAAGTTAACTTTGTCAACCTTTAATTTTCCATTGGATATACTTCCTCTGCCAGAAATATATCCTCCGGCCTCACCTCCAAACTGGACAGGACCTCCATCATAATGTTGAAATTGTTGAAGGAGAGATCTGTTCCCTGTCATGTGCCTGGAGCATCCACTATCTACAATCCAAATGTTGTTATTCTTGTCATATGGATGTCCCTGCACATAAGGTGAGATAATTAGTTTTGATTGGAAACCCAAGCCTTGTTGGTCTTGGGTTCTTCCAATGAGAGTGACATGATTGAACCAAAATTTATGCATGGGGGTTCAATTGATGTCTTTGAAGAAGAGGTTTGGGCTACAACATCTTCCTTGATCTTCCATTCCATCCCTTGGTTGATCATAGAAGATGAGCTTGATGAAGCTTTTGTAGCTTGGCATTCTTCCGAAGCTTCTTTCTTTTCGGAAGAGACCTTCACCACCTTTTCTTCCGAAGCAGTTTTCTTCTGGGATGGTTTCAAGGGGACTCTTTTGTGAGTCTTTGAAGCTTTAATTCCGAAGCCTTTTTCTTTCGAAGAAGAGTTTTCTTCCGAGAGAAGCCTTGCTTCGGAAACAAGCTTTCCCTTTTTCATCACTTGAACCATTTGATATGGTCCAAATGTGAAACCTTCCCTGACTCCTTCTCTTTTAACATTATTTGCATAATGTGTGCTAGCAGGATTGTAGTAACAATCTTTAGCCATGTGGTTTTGCAGACCACACATTATGCATGCAATGTTAACTTTCTGGGAATGAGAGGGTTGCTGTTTCTTGTTCTTTTTCTCCTCATCAGCAACCTTTCCCTTTAACTTCTGATCCTTTGGTAGGAGGAGTACTGGTACTGTACTCTTTTCTTGTATCAGAAGGTCCAACCACCTGGAATCCAGCTGATATGAATACACCCTTTTGCTTTGGGTCTATCTTCAGTTTGGATTCAGCCACCTTCTTGGCAGTTTTTCTGGCTGCTTTAGCCCTGCTTCTTCTGGCTTTGGTGGTCAGGGTTTGATCATCATTGGCTGGGGAGGGCACAATTACCTGTTCCTTCCCTGTGATGGCCGTGGTCTCCATAGTTGCATCACTCTTTGACTCTTGAGAAGGTGGGTCAACAGATGGAACCTCTTGCTCTTCAGTACCACACCTTGGTTGTCTTACAAACTCATAAGAGTGTGGTGGAGCAATTTCATTGGTTCCCAACCCACTTTTGTTTTGATAACAAAGTTTGGAGTGAGAGGATGATGCAAGTATGGCTTGGAAGTTTTGCTCGGAAATAGCATACTTCCTGGCTTGAACCTCAGTAGTGACAAGCTGGGCTTGAGCCTCAGTCAATTTGGATATTAAATCCTTGATTTGAGTCTTGTAGTTGGTGTGTTCATGTTTTAAGAGGGACACAGTTTTTTCTAACTCCTCAATTTTCTTTTGGTAGTCAGATTCATCCCTTTTAAAGTCAGATTTTAAAATATTTAAAGACTCAATATCAGATTTAATTTCCATATTGTAGTCCTGGTACAATTTAACTGTCACACCCCCGCTAAAAGCGGAAACATGGGGATGTAACGAGACCGGGATCGTCATAACACATGGTAAGCGATAGAGAGCAATATAAATAAATGATGACATGCGTGTCATGACGACACCCAACAACAAGGGGACTTGTGTCGTGTTTAGTCATGTTCACGACAACATAGCCATAAGCGACATGATAATGATAACACATAATCACATAAGATGATATTGTAAATGTTAATTCCCACAACCCGGGAACAAGTTTCAAAAGTTGATAATTGTTTACAAACGTTAACATTATTCAAAAGATTGTTTATTCAAAACATGATAAGTCCCAAAAATGCATCCTAGGGTCTCCACTAAGGCAACACACCTAGATTCCTGGACTTGCATGATCACCTGAAAAGATAAGCTTAAAACGGTCAACATAATTGTTGGTGAGCTCGCAGTTTATGTAATAAAAATGTAAGTGATGCTGTAATAAGTAAGCGCGTCGGAATACCGTGAATACAGTTATATACACAAGTAAATATCACATGACATGAGCTTTGCAACCAAACCTAGCGACGTACACAAAGAAATTGTCGGCATATATTCACCCAAGGGCCCGTTCCTGGCCACTGATGGTACCAACTAGTATACCATCGAACGAGGGTGGGGGTGTCAACCCAGTAGTACTACCAATACCTAACCGTCGGTTCCCATACTGGAATTAAATAGTTGCAAAGATAGAACCACACAGCAGACCCAAGCATGTATCAAATAGTACTTGCAACACAGTATCACGTTGATTCCTTGTATGTAAATGTATGTAAGTTGTACAGCATTGAAAATGAGTAAGCATACTTTTCCCTCAAGTTGTAAATGATGTAAATATTGTATAAATGTAAAAAGGGCCCACGAAACTCACTTGTTAGGTGGTAAGTATGTATGATCGATGTATCCCAAATGTTGAATGCAATAAACAGTCAAACACCTATTGACAGTTATTGTATAGCATTAATGATATGATATATGTATAAGCGCGCAATAATGATGGGTCGGTTCGGGTCGTATCGGTTGGGTCGCGTATAACACACACAGACTGACACACGTACTAGATCTTATGTAGATCCAAGTACAAGACATTGTCGCCATTAATGATGATGTTTAAGTAAAAGTCTCGTTGTTATTGAAGAAACATTGAATAATTGTCAATAGTTATAAGTCAATTTGATCGTTGTAAAGCGTTAGTTCAATTTGTTCAAAATAGTTTCTGTGCCCTTTCTCGCGTTGACTTTAATCTTTGTGGCCGAACAATGGCATTATTGTGTTAGTGTTACCTCAACACCACACGACATACTCACACTACGCACAAGGGATCAAACTCAACAATTTCAGTCGCATGACATGGCCAGACGCACGACTCAACCTCCATTCGTGCGAATCAACCCTCAATCGTGCGAATCAGCTTCATTCGTACGATTGAGCCTTCATTCGTATGACTAGCATTCAGTCGTACCACACAACACCCAGTCGCACGACTCAACCTCCATACGCACGAATCAACCTTCAATCGTGCGAATTAGCTACTTTCGTACGATTGAACCTTCATTCGTGCGATTGGACTCCAGTCGTGCGAATCACGCACATTCGCACACATTCAGTCGGTCACCTGACTCAATCGCACACAATCACTCAATCGCATGACTCATCGCATACAGACACTCAGTCGCACAACTCAGTCGCACGACATGCCTAGTCGCACAAATCAGTCGCGCGATTGACTCAGACGCATGATCCAGTCGCACGACCCACTCAGTCGCACGGCTCAATCGCATGGATGACCCAGTCGCCTGATCTGCAGAATCGCGACTGTGGTCGGGAGGAGCAGCCCCCGAGCTGCTCTAAACACGGGTTTTACACCACAAGGACTTCCAGACACACTCAACAAACATACACAAGCATGAAACACAAGCAAGAGACTTCACACGCACCCATACGACCTTGTATGTTCGGGTTGAACCCGAACACCCGAAACCCTAGTTTTGGACAGCCGTAAAAAGGCTAGAAAACGGACAACCAAAGACAACTACTTGCTAGAAAGGAGTAGTCTAAGCTGTAGACGGTGTCAAACGAAGAAAACAAGACCTCTCGGGTTGGATTTGGTGCTCAAATGGTGATTTTGTGTGTGTAGAGGATGAAGATGAAGAAGATGGTGAAATGGGTTTCTAGGGCTGGTAAGAGGGTATTTATACCCAGCCCAAGTTTGCAAAATTACAAGTTTAGTCCCTGCACTTAACCCCCGAGTTTTCCCAAATTTGGTTCGGTTGAAAAACGACTTTATTGGATGTTTTATTATAATTGTAAAAGTTCATTTAATGTTGTTATGACTTAAGAAATGGTTATATTAAAAACATTTATTATATTTATAAAATGATATATTTGACGTTTTCAAAAATGAAAGTTTTAAAATTCCTTTTAAGGTCATCACATGGTTATAACGAAAACACACACAACGGTAATAAAGCACACATGATATCCACATAAAGAGTCAAATAGAGATGAGGAATGACCAATCATAGAATAGATGACGGACAAACACGTTAATTGACGGACCTTAAAGTGACGGATGTCACAGTATCCCCCAGTTGAGAGAATTTCGTCCCGAAATTCAGCTGGAGTTAGGTCCAAGAGTGTCATCCTCGAAGAGATGTGGATATTTGAGTTTCATCTGATCTTCACGTTCCCATGTAAACTCTGGCCCTCGCTTTGAATTCCACCTTACGCGAACAATAGGTATCCTACTGCGCTTCAGTTGCTTGACCTTTCGATCCATGATCTCAATGGGTTCCTCAACAAAATGAAGCTTGTCGTCAATCTTGATTTTCTCGATTGGCACGTGAAGGGATTCATCGGCCAAACATTTCTTGAGGTTTGACACGTGAAAAGTATCATGCACACCGCTAAGCTCTTGTGGCAACCTTAACCGGTAAGCCTTTGGACCGATCCTTTCAGTGATCCCAAATGGTCCGACGTATCTTGGGGCTAGCTTCCCTTTCTTTCCGAATCGAACGACTCCTTTCCAAGGGGAAACTTTAAGTAACACACGATCCCCAACATTAAATTCTAGAGGCTTCCGACGATTGTCGGCATAGCTCTTTTGGCGATCTCGCGCGGCTTTAAGTCGATCTTTGATTTGGAAAATCTTGTCTGTTGTTTCTTGGATGATCTCTGGGCCTGTCAGTTGACTTTCACCAATTTCGGCCCAACAAACGGGAGATCTGCATTTTCTTCCATACAACGCTTCAAATGGGGCACATCCAATGCTTGTATGGTAACTATTGTTGTAGGAGAACTCAATCAACGGTAAATGAGCATCCCAGCTACCTCCAAAATCGATTACACACTCTCAACATGTCTTCTAGCGTCTGTATAGTGTGTTCACTTTGGCCATCTGTTGAGGGTGATAGGCTGTACTCATGTCTAACCGAGTGCCCATCGCTTTCTGTAGTGTCTGCAAAAAACGTGAAGTGAATCGGCTATCACGGTCGGATATGATTGACACCGGCACCCCGTGCCGTGTCACGACCTCTTTGATGTACAATCTCGCCAACTTATCCATCTTGTAGTCTTCTCGGATAGGCAAGAAGTGTGCTGATTTTGTCATTCGATCAATAATGACCCATATCGAGTCATGACCGCTGCTTGTTCTAGGGAGTTTGGTAATGAAATCCATTGCTATGTTCTCCCATTTCCACTCGGGAATTTCAGGTTGTTGCAATAATCCCGATGGTTTCTGATGTTCAGCTTTGACCTTCGAACACGTCAAGCATTGACTGACGTATAAGGCAATGTCTTTCTTCATGCCTGGCCACCAGTACAGATCCTTAAGATCATGATACATCTTATCTGCACCAGGATGAATAGAATATCGCGTCTTGTTGGCTTCATCCATGACTAAGGTTCGAACACCTCCCCATTTGGGTACCCATATGCGATCCATAAAGTACCGTACACCATCATCCTTGCGAATCATCTGTTTATCCAACCCCCGGAACTCTTCTCCCGCAAGGTTTTCTTCTTTCAATGCCTCACTCTGTGCAATCTGAATCTGAGCTTTCAAGTTGGTTTGGATGGTCAGTCCCAACGCTCGTGCACGTAGTGGTTTCACACGTTCTTTGCGGCTTAAAGCATCAGCCACCACGTTAGCTTTCCCCCGGATACCGGATTTCACAATCGTAGTCACTAAGAAGCTCTACCCAACGTCGTTGGTGCATGTTGAGTTCCTTCTGATCCAGAATATGTTGAAGGCTCTTATGATCGGTGAGGATGATGCATTTAGTGACACATACGCCAACTCAAGATCATGAGTGGTGTAGTTCTTTTCGTGCACTTTAAGTTGTCGCGAAGCGTAGGCAATCACCTTGTCCTTCTGCATTAGTACACATCCCAATCCTTGATGTGACGCATCGCAGTAAACCACAAAGTCATCGGTTCCGTCTGGGAGAGACAATATTGGCGCGTTGCACAACTTCTCTTTCAACTTTGGAACGCTTGCTCTTGTGCATATCCCCAGTCAAACTTCTTGTCTTTCTGAGTAAGCAGGGTCAACGGTTGCGCGATCTTTGAATAGTTCGCGATGAAGCGACGATAATAACCGGCCAATCCTTAGAATTGCCGTATCTCTGATGGTGTCTGGGGCGTATCCCATTTCTTCACCGCTTCGATCTTGCGGGATCTACGTGAATCCCGTCCTCATTAACCACATGACCCAAAAATTTACTTCCCGCAACCAAAACTCACACTTCGAGAATTTGGCGAAAAGTTTCTCTTCTCGTAGCAGTTCCAGAATAGCCCGAAGATGTTCTACATGATCCTCTTTTGATCGGGAGTAGATAAGTATATCGTCTATGAACACGATCACGAACTTATCCAAGTAAGGTTTGCACACCCGATTCATTAGATCCATGAACACAGCTGGTGCGTTAGTCAGTCCGAACGGCATGACCAAGAACTCATAGTGCCCATAACGAGTTCTGAACGCAGTCTTCGGTATGTCGTCCTCAAAACCCTTAGCTGATGATAACCAGAACGAAGATCGATCTTTGAAAAATACGAAGCTCCTTGCAGCTGATCAAATAAATCGTCGATCCTGGGGAGAGGATATCGGTTCTTCACCGTCATCTTGTTCAGTTCATGGTAATCGATGCATATACGGAACGATCCATCCTTCTTCTTGACAAATAGTACCGGTGCTCCCCACGGTGAATGACTCGGTCGAATAAAACCCTTCTCCATTATAACTTACGAAGCTTTTTAAACAAAACAATATTTTTGGATTGAACCCGTGTGTTACACGGGTCTTTAGCCTAGTTACTTTAATAAAAGAGTATCTTGATATGACACGTTGCAAAACCACAATCATCATCACCACCAAAATTTTCCCGCATCTCTCTCCTATTAAATAATTACCTTAATTACTACAATTATTATTTAACACTTTTTTAGATTTGATAAATTAAGAAAAGATATCTATTTATTAATGTTATTTTTAAATAAATAATTTTTTCATAAAACAAATTTTTTTTCTAAAGCATAAAACTTTTATAAAAATATGAGTCTTTTAAAATTGGCATCTTTAAAAAGTCTTTTTAAAACCAAAAATAATTGAATTTGAGAGTTATAATAAGAAATTTTTAAAAAATGATATTTTTATACTGTTTGGTTAAAATGTTTATTTATTTTTTTGGAAAAAAAATTAAAAACAAAAGTTTTAAAAAGTTGCTATCATTATTTCATTACTTATAGTTATTTCTCATAGGTAATTTCAGTCATATCATATCTTAAAATATTATTTTATAATTAATAAATTTTATTAAATTAATATTTTACTTATTTAACATGTGTAACACACGTATTTACTAAAACTAATAAAATAATATATGAAAAACACAATTTTAATTAATAATTCTTAAAAAACACTATTTTAATGGGTATTTGGGATTGTTTTTCAAAAGTCCTTATTGACTTTCTAAAGGGTAAAAAGACAATAATGTCCTTCAAAAGTTATAATAAATTACAATTTGTAACTTATTATGAGAGCATTATTGTCTTTTTACCCTCTAAAAAGTCAATAAGGACTTTTGAAAAACAATCCCAAACACGCACTTAGTAATTATTTTCCGAGTAACACTGTTTTAATAAAAACCTCCGAACTCCAATACAATGCTTCGCTCCAATGCCTTACCAGCCGTTCATTACAGAACGCGTAGAATCAACGCCCCAAAATCGCTTGATGTATCACAGATCCGCCACATCCTATACTTACCCTTTTATCTGTTAGCGAACATACCATGATGAATTGATGTGTTATCACTTATCAAGGATCAACCCCTTTTCAATTTCTCCTTAATCCCAAACAAATTTCTTCATTAGGGTTCTTCATCTTATTCCTTTAAACCCTAGATCTTCAAATTCTTCAAGAATCCTCACTCCCCCCAATTCCTAAATCTCGGTATTCTTTACAAATTTTCTTCTAAATTCACACTCTCCACAATCAATACTTGTTATTCAGCTACCGTCATTCGTTCTGATTTGTTTCTTGTGATGATCACACGCATATGTTAAACTGATAGATGGAGTTTGATGGAGGAAAACGAGTTTTCAATAGATTAGGGCCTCAACAGCAGAACGATAATCGAAATCAGAAAGTATGTTTCCATTGGAGAGCAGGCAACTGCACTCGCTTTCCTTGCCCCTTTTTACACAGGGAGTTATCGGCTCCGGCTCCGGCTAACGGGACGACGTCGTCGAAGAGACCTCATGGTTTTGCGACGGATGATCAACGACCGGCGACGGCTCGAAGGGGTGGTGCTTCTAATTGGAACACTTGGGGCAGAGGTGGTGGACGAGGGAATGGTGTGAGTAATAATATTAGTAAGCTGGGAGTTGTAGTCAAGAAAGATAAGATTTGCAACTTTTGGATGCAAGGGGGGTGTACATTTGGGGAAAAGTGTAGGTTTTTGCATTCATGGTGTACTGGGGGTTGTTTTGCAATGTTGACACAACTTGAAGGTCACCAGAAGGTATATTTGGGATCAAATTTGAATGTTTTTTATGTTTGAAGTTTGAACCTTTTGATTGTTGAGTTATGTTAGAGTTATGTGTTTTTTATTGGTTAATTTTGCAGGTTGTTAGTGGTATTGCACTGCCAGTTGGGTCTGATAAGTTGTATACAGGGAGTAGAGACGAGACGGTGAGGGTGTGGGATTGCCAATCTGGACAGGTTGCTATATGTTCGAGACTGTTGTATGCTAATAACTTATTTCATTAATCATTACGATTTGATTATTTATTGTGGTCGGTTTGGTTTTGTTGTAGTGTGCAGGGGTTATTAAACTTGGTGGTGAAGTGGGCTGCATGCTCAGTGAAGGCCCGTGGATGTTCGTGGGTCTGCCTAATCTTGTCAAAGTAAATCTTGGCCCTTGATGTAGTTATGCATCAACAATTCAATATTATGTTCTGATTGTCTTACCATTTGTTATTGATACTGCAACATCATAGGCATGGAATGTGCAAACTTCTGCGGAGTTGAGTCTTAGTGGACCTGTTGGGCAAGTGTATTCTATGGTTGTTGGCAATGATTTACTCTTTGCTGGTACACAGGTATATTTTTCTGGCTGATGAATTCTGATTTAATTATGGTCTGTTTGCTAGTTGACATTATGTGCATATAATATGGTTTAGTTAATAGCAGCCATATTAATGATATACTTGTGTTTGCATCAGGACGGAAGTATATTGGCATGGAAGTATAATGCCGCGACCAACTGTTTTGAACCCGCTGCATCACTTCAAGGGCACACCTCAGCTGTTGTGACACTAGTTGTTGGAGCTAATAGATTATACTCTGGCTCCATGGACAAATCTATACGAGTGAGTTCACTTTGACATGGTATAGCTGATAATATATGTTTTAATTGGACAGTTACACAAATGTATTTGCTTAATAGTAGTATAGTAATTTAGTGGTGGCAATTCAGATCGGTTTATGAGTAAACAGGTAGATTCAGGTTGTACTTGTCACCAATGGTCACATGGGTACAATTATAAATTTTAGCTTAAAGGGAAGCAAATTGAACAGGTCAAGTGAGTAATGGGTACAAAGTCACTTATTGTGTAGTTACATCATTGCATAAAACATCCTATTAGTTTATCTCAAGAGGAACGATTATCCTTGTAATAATATAATTTTTTGTTATGTTTAGCACATTAATTATGTATGGAAAAAAAAATAGAAACCAAGAAAACTAAAGAAGAAAAGTGCTTGTGGGTACTCCTTTTTTACTAAAGTTGTTCATTTACCACCTCTACATACCACTAACCTTTTATTTTCTAAGTTCTTTCTCTCATTAGCATAATTTGCTTGTAGGTTTGGAACCTTGAGAATTTGCAGTGTCTTCAGACGTTGACAGATCATAGTGATGTTGTGATGTCGGTTCTTTGTTGGGATCAATTTCTTTTATCATGTTCACTGGACAAAACAATAAAGGTTTTGGCACATCACTTTTAATCTATGAATAAGGTTCATTGCCTATGTTTGCTTATTCTACTTACTCATGCAGGTGTGGGCGGCTACAGAGAGTGGGAACTTGGAAGTAACTTACACTCATAGTGAGGATCATGTATGTTTTCCTATCTTGATATTGCATATGCAACATTATTCATGTTCTTGAATAGTCTGTTCGATATTTAGATTATGCCTATTACGTTTTTGGGTAGGTTGGATCTTCCATGTGCTGTGAACATAGATGTTTAGCTATTTACTTTTATGACTTCTTTGTTGCATCTTACTGCATGCTTCTAAGAATATTATCTTATATGTAATATGGAAATTTGAAACAAGTAGATCTTTAATGTTCAACATCATATACGCTACACAACCCTGGATCATTGGTGAAGAACATTATGAAGGACCTTCAGATCCTTGAGTTTATGGTAGAGTTATACAAATTTGGTGTAAATCGCAATATAAAAAAGGTGATTGTCACTTGTTATGACTATTAAGATGATCTAGGTTATTATATGTCAGCAATTTATTTGCCAATTCATTTTATGTAATTTTATGCAACACAGGCTTGTTGTGTGTACACATGGCTTGCCTTGGTGGTATCTTTGCTTGTCATCATTTTTTTCCAAAAGACACTGAAACATCATGCACCCATAGTAATTCAGGAGGTATGTTTATCAGGAAAAAAGAGGCTTGGTGATGATTTTCTGCAAGAGATTACTGTACCTATCTGTGGGATGACTTCTATATTATTTGATCATGAAGGCCTTTAGATATTCAGAGAAATTTGTGGGTTGCTACCTTACTATTTTCGCTATTGTACCTATCTGTATTATTTAGTGTTTGGTTTGGTACTCCAATTTTTCCCCCCCTAAAATTAGAAGTGATAAAACTTGTTTTGTTGGAAGCAAAAAAGTTCACAATTATCTATAATATTTGGACTACTTGGAACTTGGAAGACAGTTTTTGCAAAATTCATAGCTAGATTTTGTCCAATTTTACCCTGTAGGTTAACTATCCCCATGGAAAGTTCGACATTTTTAGGCGGTCTAAGATTTCTAGTTTCTGTTGTTGAGCCTCTTAATTTTGGGTCTTACTCATAGTGCCTCTTCAATCAAGTAACCTCTTGCATAAGAACAAAAATCAATATCCAGTTTGCTGATTTCTGTCATAGAAGCATCTTTCAGTTGAATGCTGTGATGCGGATGAGGCCAATTTGAGGGAGCTAAGGGAGCGTTTGGTTAGAAGGAATGGAATGGAATGGAATGAAATTGAGAAACTAGTATAATTTTCAAGTAAAATTATATTTGATTGGGTAATGAAATGTAAAACCCAAGGGAATGTTTCACCTCAAATTCCCTTAGTTGTGGGATTTCAAAATCCTTCCACCTTGAGAGGGAATTTGAAATCCCACAACCAAGAGAATTTGAGGTGAAGCATTCCCTTGGTTTTACATTTCATTAGCCACTCAAACATAATTTTATTTGAAAATTATACTAGTTTCTTAATTCCATTCCATTCCTTCCAACCAAACGCTCCCTAAGGCTCCAGCTTTGCTTTCTACTTTGCTGTCATTCTCTAACGGGACTTGGAAAACCGAATTATTTTGGTTATTATTTGTTTCATGGCAAATAAAATTTTTAAGAAGATACCTTTTAGTATTACACAAGAGTAGGCCTTTTCACACTTTCTGTGAAACCAAATGAAAACAAAGTGTTGGACCTTGAGCACCAATGAAGGCTACTGAGAACTAAAACTGCTGTAATTAGACCTGGCAAAAATGGGCGGGTCAGAACGGGTTTGTGTCAGAAACGGGTCAGAATGGTTTTGGGTCAAGATGAGTCTGGTTCAGGACGAGTCGGATTAAAAAATTACAAAATTTCAAGTTTTCAACAAACACCATAAGAATATATAAACTACAAATAAAAGTTATTTCAAACATTAATTAGAAGTTTAAAATGTAGTAAAGTTAAGGACCCATAAATGAAAATTTGATAGATTACTAAAGGGATGATAAACTGAGGTAAAACTATGTATAAAATGTAGTTAAGTTAAAGACCCATAAATGAAAATGAGCCCAAAATGAATCAAAAATTCAAAACGCAGTAGGCTAATAAATAATTGTTGGTACATCAATTAATATGACCCATTAATGTGTTTTTTTCCTCCATAGGATGATTAGTAGCTTTTTTGTTAGGGTAGGTAATGATAATTGTCATTCTATTCGGGTTTTTTGATTATCACATACAAATTGAAGTTTGAATTTATTGAGTTACTGATACTTTTTCATTGGCTCGGTTTTTTTTCTTTGTCTTCTGTTGTTTATTGAATGTTAGTCTTTGAGCTCTTGTCACCTCTAAGAAACTTGAGATGACTTAGAACTAAGGGCCTAATTACCTTGTCCTTCCAATGCTCCACTCTGTGAAAGTTGAAACTGTATTTTTTGTTATCTCACCTATAATGGTAAAATGGCTAGACCAATAATATCATATCCCTTCAGCGCGCTTGCTCGCGTTTGGATAAAAAATAAACTAGGAAGTAGATAAATTACTACTTACTAAAAAGTTACATGAGTACAAGAAATATCTGGGTTTTTTATTTATTTTTACACTGTTGCTAACTAATCAAACTACTATGTCAACTGAAAACAAAACCAAATTTACGCAGAGAACCACGAGAAAAGCATGAACAATTGAACCTGTTG
>CM046042.1:2160770-2295770 GCA_025215565.1 Flaveria ramosissima
GGAAGTGAATGTGGTGAAATGATATTTGTCCAAGTTTACGTTGATGATATTATTTTTGGATCTACCAATTCTCAATTGTGTAGAGAGTTCGAAGAGGTAATGAGTCAAAGGTTTGAAATGAGTATGATGAGATGGGAGAAATGTGTTTCTTCCTTGGATTACAAGTTGAACAACAGAAAGAAGGAATTCTTATTCATCAGGAGAAGTATATTAAGGATATTTAAAGAAATTTAAGATGGATGATGCTTCTCCTGAGATGACTTCCTTTACTGCTCAGACTTGTCTTACTCCAGATGAAAACGGAAAACCAGTTGATCCTCATCTTTTTAGATCTATGATTGGCTCTCTCATGTATCTTACTGCAAGTCGTCCTGATATCACTTTTGCTGTTGGCTACTGTGCTCGATATCAGTCGGCTCCAAAAGAATCTCATGAGAAAGCTGTCAAAAGAATATTTCGTTATCTCAAAGGATCATCTCGTTTAGGGTTATGGTATCCATATGGAGGGAATTTTGATTTACATGCTTATTCTGATAGTGATTCCAATGGTTGCAGGTTAAACAGAAAATCTGTGTCTGGAGGATGTCAATATTTGGGAAATTGTTTGGTGTCTTGGCAGAGCAAGAAACAAACCACTGTTTCTCTTTCTACAGGGGAAGCGAATATATTGCTGCCTCAAGCTGTTGTTCTCAAGTTCTCTGGATTCAACACCAAATGATTGATTATGGAATTAATTTTCTCCATACACCTTTATTTTGTGACAATGAAGCAGCCATTGGATTGCAAAAAATCCTATTCATCATTCCCGAACCAAGCATATCGAGACACGAATTCATGCGATTCGTGATGCTCAAGAAAAGGGTTTCATCGATATTATACCCATCGATACAAAAAATCAAAAAGCTGATCTTTTCACAAAAACTTTTGATAAACCCCGTTTTTATGAATTGATCTCTATGCTCGGGTTAATATCCTTTAAATTTTCATTTTCTGTCCTTATATTATATAAAAAAAATAATAAAACAAAATAAATAACTATAATAAATTCATTATTATATTTTTCATAATTTATATAAATTATCTATTTTTGAAAATAAAAATTTGGGGGAGTAATTTCATATCCTGAGATCGGAATTTAAAATGACGAGAAATGATTGTATATCCTCTAAGTATGTTCTTTATACATGACCGGTGCTTCAATGAGAAATGATAGTAACTGATACTGGATTCTGTTTCACATAAAATTTTTAAGAAAAATCGATCAGATTCTTTAACGATATGCTTGATAGACTCAGCCTGACGAATAAAGTAGACAGCAGCTCTATGATTAAATTAAACATCATGCTTAAGAATGTCTGGATTTACTCAATTGTTTTGGCTTGCACAAAAACTGAGTCCTGACAAAAATTGGATTGAGAATGAATCTTTCACCCATTCTGCTCTTATATGTCATCTCCCTGGACCATATCTGGTATATTCTTGTATTTGTGTATCTTGTGTCTGTGCTAATCTCCTCTGCTGTACGGAAGTACTGACCTGGAGTGATGATCTCCTCTGCTGTACGATAGTACTGACCTGGAGCTCTCATCAGCACATGTTTAAATGGTCATCTCCTCTGTTATACGTGAGTATAGATCTGGAGCTCTCACCATTTTGATATAATTATGTCAAATCATCTAATCGATGAGTTCTTTTCAGAATGAAATATTCTGTTTATAATCATTTGCACACTAATGCACAAGCCTTGCTCTGTTTAGATCGATTCAAAATTCAAGAAATCCTGAGGTTGGGTGAGGGTTTTGCCAAATGATTGTGGGGTCCTAACATTCTAAAGCATCTAATTGAACCTTAACAAATCATAAGCTGTTTGTTGAAAAAGGATAAGGCATGAGTTTAAGTGGACAATATATATCAGCAATCGTTATTGATTTGTTCTAATTTCAGTTGTTCCTGTGCAGATTGTGATAAGATCTCGTATTCAGTATGATCTCATTGCCGGTCGATGATTTTTGATCATCTTTATGTTCATAAATACCTAGAGGATGTGATCTCTGATTAATTTAGATCTCATTATGTGACGTTCTTTATTGTTAAAAAAATATATAAAAATAAAAAATAATAATAAAAAAAAATATAAAATAAAAAATAAAAATAAAAAATAAAAAAATAAAAAAAAGTGTCGAAAGTATTCTTTCGCTAATTGTTTCGCAAGGCGAAACTGCAATTTCGCTAGGTTTTTTAATTAGTTTTCAACTGGCTATCTCTTAGCGAAATTACAGTTTCTCTGGGCGAAACTGTAAATTCGCCCTGCGAATCTATAGTTTCGCTCACTGCGAAACTATTTGCTATTTAAGTTTTTTGCGAAATTCTTCTCACATTTTCGCAAAAACGACCTGTGTAGTGTTTTAGGGTTTTCCGTGACTTTCGTGGGCGATTCTGTGTTTTGTTTGTGTTTTAGACCGATTGATTGTTTCTTGTACTTCGCATGTGAGTTCCGAACCATGTTCTATCATTTAATCTGGTTAAAATTAACTCTTTTTAAGACATTTGGATTTTGACCCTTCGGTGTCTTCGCTGTTCATCCAGCGAAACTGCAGTTTATTCTGCGAAACTGAACGAAAGTTCACTACTTCTCAGCGAAACTGTAAAGTTATGCTGTCCGGGCGAACTTAACAGTTTCGCCAAACTATTTTCAGTTTCGCAGAATCTGGACTTAAGCTTGTATAGTTTTGCCTGGTCATATTTTCTTTTTGAACAGCAAAACTAATTTTTTTTGCCAGCAAAACTATGTTTTTGCTTGCCGAAACTAATAGCGAATCTATTTTAACCTATTTTCGCCTAGTCGAAACTGTTTTTTGTTCAGCGAAACTAACATGTTTTAATGAGCGAAACTATTGTTTCGCTTGCCGAAACTGTTAGTTTTCATTGTTTAGTATTATTTTCTTCTTTTCTTAATTTCTCATTCAACTTATCTGATTTCTTCATCAGGTTATCATGGCTAATCTCAAGTTTGATGAGCGGAATAATATCACCGCCATTTTAGATGATACTCATCCAAAGGCAGCTGGATTTAGAGATTGTATCAGATGGCTTCAAAGATCACCTATAGCTCATGCCATATCTCATTCGCCTACCATCTATGATCTTCATATTAGAGACTTCTGGCGATCTGCAGAGTATGATACTCGAGGAGATGTACAACGGATCACTACTAAAGTCGTTGATCACGAAGTGACGATCACTGCTGAGACTGTATCGAGGATTCTAAGACTTGAAGAAGATTCAGGAGATGAAGTGACTATGACAGATTCTGAGGTGTTCCAAGCCTTTAGAAGTATGGGATATGAGGGACCAGCCTTTGGTTCCCGGAAGGAGATCAAGAAGTCATTTTTATCTAAAGAGTGGAGATACATTGCTCATGTTTTTATCATGTGTCTTGATCACCGTAAAGGTGGATCCGATGGTCTTAACTGATTGGGCTAAGGCAATGGTGTTATGCTGTAAAGGTGAAAAGGCCAATATTGCTAGACTGATTTTTGCGTGCATGGCGGAGAATGTGATGGCCTTAAAGAAAGACAAATGGCTGCTGTATCCTCATTTTCTTCAGATGATTTTGATGATCTTATACCTCATGTTCCAAAACATGGAGAGATTAAGAGGCTGGTACAGATGAATCCCCGTATCTTTGCTGACTGTTGTGCCATTCGCCACGACTTCAGTGGAAAGATCACCCATCTTTGGGAAAACATGTATCCTCCAGAACGCTGGAGCTATATTAGACGGGTGGATGAATCAGAAAATAAACGAGCTGAAGAAACAAGAGTACAGCAAGCTGATGCTACAAAGAAAAGAAAGAGATATGCCAAAGAAAAAGACTATGATTTTGAGGAGGATATTGCTGCACAAGCTGAGGAAGTTAGGGTTGAAAAAGAAAGAAGGTCTAAGAAGAAAACTGATTTTGCTGAGCCTGAGCGACGAACCAAGATAGACATGAAGGATTTACAACTAGAAGAGAGGCTAGTGAAAACCTTGATGAGGATATGATACGCAATTTGAATACTTCGTTGGCTAATGAACTGAGTATGATCAAGACTAAACTTACAAACCAGGAAATCAGAGAAAGACAAAAGATGAAGTGATTGAAGGTATGCAGAGGATGTTAGTTGATCAAAACAGACTGGTGAAGAAGTTGTTTGAGGAGATTACACAGCTGAAAGCTGCAGCCGGCCTACCTAATCAACTAACTCAATCTGAGTTAGATGATTTGACTGATACATCAAAGTACTCATTTCTGAATGTGGGTACTTCATCTAAGGTAGGAGAGGGCACTTCTGGTGCAGCAACTACTGATGTTGGAGAGCAGGAAGCTCCAGGAGAGGATGTTGGAAGAAATGATGAGGAGGATATTATAGAGGCTGGGTTTGTAAACATGCAATTTGACTTTGAAAAAGATCTGGTTGGTGAAGAAGTTGTTGTAACAGCTACTACTGAAGGAGTATCTGAGAAAGGTAAAGGGTGGTTGATGAGGAAGAGGAAGATGAACAGCTCATAGACTATGATTCAGAACCTGAGTTCTATGAAGTTGATGAACGACCATTGATCTATGTTGCTAAAAAGGGAGAGGATGATGCAGATGTATTTGAAATGGATAAAAATGATTGATTGGTGAAAGAGAAGGAGGAGGTAGAAGAAATCACTCCTCTTTTCCAACACTTGGAGGGATTGAGCAGGAAGGAAGCGATGATAAAAAAATCATAAGCTGGTGTTATAATTCAAGCTTAAAGATGTTTATGATCAAGAGACGGGGAGGTAATATCAGTTATATGCTTAAAGGAAGGCTTTTAAGACCTTGCCTAAATGGGATTTAAGGCGTTTGGCAACTCTACCTCTGATCAATGCTCATCTGAGTGAAAGAGCCTCATTTCTTGAAAAGGAGATAAAAATGGGCTTAATGACAACTTTGAGTCTTTGGGTATATGAAAGCAGAAAGAAAGAGATCAAAGAAGGATAAAGACTGGGAGACAGGAAAGGGAAGGATTGTACTAAGAGTTAAACCTCCAAAGACTGTAAATCGGGTAAGATTGGCTGATCCTCTTCCCCACAACTACAGGACTTTGAGAAATGGTTTTATGATAACAACACTAGAGAGGTTGTGATCAGAGTTAAACATGGAAAGGAGTTTAGAGTATTTGATCTGATGGAGTTGTTAGTTTCTGTGATGAAGATTTTGGTATTATGTGAAAATCACATTAAGGCTGGGGCTAGAGAGGAAACTAGGAAAGAAGCTAGTTTGTTTATGAATGTTGCCAACAAGATCAGTGGAGTAAGGTCGGAGGTCAAGAAGTTAGCTGATAGGGTGAGAGCTCAGGATGACTTTAATATGGATGTTCAAGATCTAACCAGGCAATTTGCAAAGGCTAGTGGTCATTCTGAAGAAGCTAGTGATGCAGGAAAGGACCATGGAGGATCATTTGCTGAAGCTTCTGAGGACGTAGCTGCAGGAGGTGACGAAGACAGATCAATGGCAGTAGAGGAAACTGGAGCTGACAAGTCAAATCAAGAAGAGTGAAGACGGTGAGATCCAACCTAGGGGGAGTATTGAAGATCATGTATAGGTTGGACTCACCTTAGCATAGATTGTTTACTTTAGTTGTAATAGGACTTTGTTAGTTTCCTTTTGTATGTTCTTAGTTTTATATGTTTTTAGCAGTCCAGCGAAACTGTGAGCGAATCTGTAAATTCGCTCACAGTTTGCTGTTCTAGTTTACCCGGCGAACTTATGTCTGCCGGGCGAAACTATAGTTTCGGCATGACAGTTTCGCTGGTAGCGAAACTGTCTGCGAAACTACGGCTGCTATATATACTTTTGTTTAGTTTCATTGTAAGGTAAGCTTGCAAAACCCTAATCGTGGATCATTGTTGCAAGCTACCTATTCCAAGCAGTTATTACACAGAAATATTATTGTGCTTCATGTTATTGATTGTCATTGTTCCTTTTGTTATCAAATATGATTTAGAATTGTATTCAATCTTCTCTATTGTCATTGTTAGCATGCTTTTTAGATATTGAGCAATTCATCACATCATTTGCACTGTTTTTCGATCACATGGACCAACAATTGTCAATATTGGTTAAATTACACATTTAACGTATTTGATTCACTGAAATAAATTAAATAATTTTAATAATAAAATTTTCTATCGTATGATAGTTCAAAGTGGGTCCGGGTTTGGGTTTATAGTTTGAAAATGGACGGATGTTACAATTAGTGTCTAGTTGGCCTTCAAAGTATGACCAACTGTAGGTTGTAGTATAAAGTATCTTATGTAACCAGTCCTAGGACTAAGCATTATAACACTTGTAAAATTACTTGAGAGCAATATATATCATCCTTGAAAACCGATACTTGTGTTCTTTAGTTCTTTACTTGTTAGTTCTTTGTTCTTTGCCTGGTCCCCTAGTTGATTTAGTAAGTGTGAACATTCTCCAACTGTAAAACTGTTGCATAACCATAACCCGTACTACACGATTCTTTACCTCAATTTCTTGTGGCGTTTGCTTTACTCTTGATGCTTCTTACTTTATCTTGTTGCATCTTGCTTCAACTTACTACTAATCGATTAGTTTTCACAAATCAATTCTCTTGCTATTTGCTTTCTCTCTTATGGTTTGATTATATAGAGCCTAGGGCTCTGATGCCAAATAATGGTTCAAACCCAATATTAAAACATAAACAAACTTACGAATATGAAAGTTTGCTACTTTAGAAGAACTCACTAATAATATAGAAATAAGAAGATGTGGAATTCTACAAAACACTTCATATTTTATTTAATGAGAAAATTAATATAAATAGCTTGCATACTAGCTCCTACATACACCAAAAGAAAAAGAAACAATTCAAGGAAACCCTTAAACATATAGACTAATTCAAAACATACATGTGTGTGCATGTGGCCTACTTAACTACACACATGACAATTTACTTCTTGACATGTACCATGCACACCCAATTTAATTTTCATGACCCAACCTGAAGTTTGACTCGAGGACCGGTACTCCGTTGACCGGTCAAAATTAACCCGACAATGATCACTATTCTCAAGAATATAAGGCTACTACCTTATCTTAGTAGTATATTTCAAAGAACATGTGATTCATTTCTTATCTAATTTACATAATCATTCACTATTCATCCGCCCTAAAGGATTTAGTTACAACTTAGATGCTAAATGTGGTTATTATTTTGACCATGAGTGATCCTAAGCACCCATAAATACATATACTCTCTGTGAATCATTTATTATCTAATTTGCATAATAAACGTTCAATATCTTAGTAATTTTATGCAAATGGTTATTTTTTGATTGTATTATTTTTATGAGAATTAAGCCTTGCATTTGATCTTGTGATAAAGCGCACATCACATATTGAACTAGTGGGTCATGGACACATGCTCAATGACAGGAAAGTAGTTAGGGCTCATGGCAACTTTCATGCCACGTGTCGAATAAGACGATACATACAACAAAAGACTCCCCATTTATAGTTTTTTTAGGTATTTATCTACAAAATGTCTAAGTAATCACCAAAAGTAACAATGAATAAAGGCTCGTTACATAATTCATGATGTATATGGGGTTTAATTTTAATAGGTCTTTGCGACATATCTAAAGTCACAATAGTGAAACTGTGGTGACAAAGACTATGCCTATGATTCCTTCTTTTAGAGATTCAAACTACAACACTTGTATATCTCACTCAATGGTTATCGATTTGAACTTCAAGCACACAAATTATGCTCATAAACATATTGATCTACGCATATATATATACATATATATATACATATATATATATACGTATATATATATATACGTATATATATATATACGTATATCTATATATATATATATACGTATATATATATATATCTCTCTCTATCTCTCTCTCTCTCTCTCTCTCACCCCCCTCTCTCTATCTCTTTCTTCTAATCTCTCTCTCTCACGTCTCTCTCTCTCTCTCCCCTTCTCTCTCTCCTCTCCCCGTCTCTCTCTCTCTCTCTCTCCTCCCTCTATCTCGCCCTCTCATCTCTCTCTCTCTCTCTCTTCTCTCCTCTCTATATCTCTACTCTACCGTCTCTCTCTCTCTCCGTCTACTCTCTCTCTCTCCTCCGTCTCTCTCTTCTCTCCGTCTCTCTCTCTCTCTCCGTCATCTCTCTCTCCTCTCTATCTCTCTCTCTCTCGATCTCTCTTCTCTCTCTCTCTCTCTCTCTCTCTCCCGTCTCTCTCTCTACCCTCTCTCTCTATCTCTCTCCATATATATACGTATCTATCTCTATATCTACGTCTCACGTTATCCTCTCTATATATCATATCTCTCTATACGTTCTATCCGTCTAGCTCTCTACTCATATCCGTATTATATCTCCGTGTACTCTCTCTATCCTCTCACGTCTATCTACGTCAACTATATATCTCTCCGTCTCTCTCCCTATATTATCATATCCGTCTCAGATCTCCGTCACTATCTCTCTACGGTCTCTATCTCTCCGTCTATCTACTATCCGTATCATCTTACTCTTATTACTATCTTCCGTATATATCCTCTCTACCGTCTCTCTATCTCTCTGTATTATCCGTATCTCTCTATCCGTCTCTATCCTCCGTCTCTCTCTCTCTCCGTCTATCTCGCTACGTCTATCTACTCTCCTGCTATCTATACGTATATATCTACACGTATATATATATATATATATATAGACGTATATATAACGTATATATCTACGTTATATATATATCCGTATATATATACGTATATATATATATCCGTATATATATATATATACTTCTATCTATATAATATACGTATATCTATACGTATATATATACTATACGTAGATATATTACGTATATCTCTATATACGTATATATATACGTATATATCTATCTTACGCGTATATATCTCTATCGATATATCTATATCTATATACGATATCTATCTCCCGTTATCTCTCTATCTCTCTCTAATATACTCTATATCTCATATCTCTCTCTCTCTCTCTCCGTGTATCTCTCTCTCTCACGTGCTCTCTAATCTCTATCCGTCTCTCTCATCTCTCTCTCTCTCTCTCTCTCTGTCTCTCATCTCCCGTCTCTCTCTATCCGTCTCTCTCTCTCTCTCCGTTCTCTCTCTCTCTCTTTCATCTCTCTCTCTCCTCTCCGTCTCTCCCTCTCTCTCCTCTCCGTTCTCTCTCTCTCTCTCTCCTCTCATCCCTCTCCATCTCTTCTCTCTCTCCCATCTCTCTCTCTTCTCTCTCTCCTTCTCTCTCCGCTCTCTCTCTCTCTATCTCTCTCTCTATCTCTCTCTCTATCTCTCATTCTATCCGTAAGCTCCTAATATCTATCTTTCTCTCTCTCTATCCTATCTTCTACTCCGTCTCTCATCTCTCCGTCATCTCCTTCTATATCTCTCCGTATCTATCTCTCTCCGTCTCTTCTATCTCTCTCTCCGTATCATCTCTATGTGTTTCTTCTCTCTCTCCGTCTCTCTGTGTGTATCTATATCTACTCTCTCTCTCTCTCTCGTCTCTCCTCTCTCTCTACTCTCCTCGCTTCTTTCTCTCTCTCTCCGTCTCTCTCCATCTCTCTCATCTCTTCTCTTATCCTTCTCTCTCGTCATCTCTCTCTCTCCTCTACCGTCTCTCTCTCTCTCTCGTCCGTCTCTCTCATCTCTCTCTACGTCTCTCTCTCTCTATCATTCTCTCCGTCTCTCCTCTATCTCTCTCTCTCTCTCCTTCTCTCTATCTCTCATCTCTCTCTCTCTCATCTCTCTCTCTCTCTCTCTCTATCTCTCGTCATCTTCTCCCGTATCTCTCTCTGCCGTATATATAATATACGTCTATATATTGCAGGATCGGGTTTTGTCACTAACACTTGTAATTCTCTCAAACTCACTTATAATATCATTCAAACAAATGACGCAATGCTTTAACAAGAGTTGAATATAATATAAAATAACCAAAGCAACAGCCATTAGTATTTTCAAGGTACTTGTATATATTATTCTCAACTCAAGATTACAGACACTTACAAGCATAGAACCATCAGTACAATGAGAAACTATATCGACTAGATCCTACAGCCGTTAACTTCTAACATCTGGAAACCTACGACTAACGCATATACTACAAGCATAGTTAAGGTATCTTAGATAAAGTATTATCTAAGATATGGTAGTCATGACAATGTCCATGACTTACCTTTTGTCACCAACTAAAGATGGCAATGTACTTTACATCAAAGGTAAACAGTAGATTTAAAGTATTTGTCAACTACATGGCTTTGAGAAAACGCCATGCAGTTAGTCTCAGAGATTTGCAGCGACTGTCAACAGACCATACTTATGTCTACTGGATAATGAAGTGTCTTCCGAAGGTTAACTGGCTTTCGGAAGAACAAGTTTCTTCCGAAGCCACTTATACTTCGGAAATGCTTCTATGCTTCTGAGGCTTTACTGACTCTTTTATACTCGGAAGTTTGACTTCAGAACTTGTCTTCAGTCTTGATTCTTCTGAAGTAACTTCTTTTATCTTCGGAAGTTGGAGTTTTTCCCTTCGTGCAGGACCGTTTAAGGGCTTAAGCACATTTACAACACAACAACACAATGAGGAGATTAACTAAGCTCTAATCAAACAGTGAACTGGGTAACCAAAGTGATACAAAGAACACAAGTAAAGCAAGAGACAGAACAAGAGATATGGTTTCAAGGAGGCAGTATATTGCTTTCTCAAGTTCTTTTACAAGTGTTACAAAGCATAAGAAAAGATACAAGAACTTGAAATACTTATACTACAACCTACAGCCGGCTATACTTTGAAAGCCAGCTGGATACAATTGACTAGACACTAACAAAATCAATTGTAGGATCAAAAGGCATATCTGCCTTTTGACCTTGTGACTATGACATGCCATAGCTCACATCCTTATACAATACAAAAAGGATAAAGTACATAAAGTGGAAAGTTGAGACTCAAGACCTCAATGTACAGTTACCAAAAGCAAGACCCTTTTCACCAACTCATGTAAGTTGGTGACTTTACAGAGATGCAGCGGAAAAGGTGCTTTATGGAACAGTACATCAGATAAAGCATGTGTACTAAAAGTCTTCGGAAGAAATCTGTCTTCATAGGTTGAAGCTTCGGAAGACTTTGTCTCTGAAGCTTCGGAAGACTTCATGTTTGGCTTCGGAAGATATTGGTCTTGGCTTCGGAAGATTTTACACTTAGAGTATTTTCTAATGCTTTGTGTAAAACTTCCGAAGCATTCTTCACTTCAGTACTTAGTGCATGTTGCTGAGACACTTAGGCTGTTTTGGGTTGCATCAGACTTCAGGAATCCTTACAAACTCCCCCTAGGCTGATGCTACCAAAACACTTGGAAGATCTTCAAATGTTGGTAGTCTTCAGTACAATCAGGACCATTCCTTTCTTCATGAGATGGTCAGGATCATCAAGACTTTCATAGTATCTTCTCATCTCAAAGAGATCATGCAGAGGTAAGTTGATTATGTCTTGCCATGAGTAGACATTCTCAACACCTTGATCTCTGATAACAGTCCATCTCTCTGGATTGGTAGAGTAAGTCCAGGACAAGATGGGTGTCTCACTAGTTAGAGGAGCCACTTGAATAGGAGTTGATTGGGCTGCCTCATCATGCACTTCCTCAGGTTGATCTGATTCAGCCTGAGGTGCAGAGGTAGATGACTTTGGCTTCTTCTTCTTAGTCTTTGGTTTAGAAGCCATCCTCTTCTTCCTCTTGGATGTCTTTAACTGAGAAGACTGGTCTGCAGCACCATGTTGATCATCAGTGTCTTTCTCAGTTGGGTGTTCCTCCCTCACAGGTTCAGAAGGAGAGGGAGTTTGACCCTGCCTAGGATCAGAAGATGAAGCTTGCTGAGGCTCAGCTGGAGGTGCTGGTTGAGGTGTCTCTGGTTGTTCAAACTTGACCTCCACTTCAGGTGGGACTTGACTTGGAAGAGAGTGCAAGTCAATGAGTTCTCCACTTTTAATCTTCTGCTTGATCACCCTAATATGCTCATCCATAGTGGATAGAGACATGGGGCCAAGTCTCCTTCCGGAGAATCCATACAGCTTCAAGAAGCTCACCATTCTTTGTCTGTCAGCAGACTTCTTTGCATTCTTTTGAATGATGGCCTTGACTTTGCAGCTTCTTCCCTTAGTTTCCTTTGGTTGTCTTTCTTCCTTGACTAACTCAAGCTCAAGTTGCTTTAGATACTCGAACTCAATGAAGTCATAGGACAAAGGGAGAAGTGCATCTGCCTGATAGAAGCCTGTGGCACTCAGGTAGTTGATCATCTTGATCCTATCTTCCTCTTTATCTACCTGAGGTTCTTGTGGAGCCACATCTTCCTGTGCAGGACTTTCTTGAACTGGTGAGAGAGTAGGAGCATGCTTGTAAAGTCTTTTCTGTCTCTTCTCCTCTTTGAGTTGGAGAAGTATCATTGCATCCTCTTTCTCCTTCAACTCTCTTGACACTTCTCTGTCAGCCAGTTCATTTAGTTCTTCTAAGGGGAGGGAGATGATCTCATCAATGTCATAGTTCCTGGTCTGTAAGTAGGTAATCCTGACTGCCCTTAACTCATCATCTTGAGTATTTGGTCTGGGAGCAGCCCTGATTGCAGCTTGCATGAAGCTAGATGACCCAGTGGAACTTTCTCCCCTTAGTCTCCTTTTCCTCTTCCTCTCTCCTCCTCAATTTCCTCAGGAGTCATTATCCTTTTCCCCTTTGTCACCAACAGACCTTTGTGACTCACTGAGTATTGAGTCTTGGCCTTCATTGCTTGGAGTAGCTTCCATGCTCTGGCCAGAGAGAGGCTAGAACAACTTCACCAGCAGGTGTCTCTTTGGAGTTTGGACCTCAGCACAGTTGTTTGATGATGAGACAAGGGTCTCAGGTTCCTGTCACTGGGCCTTCAGTCAGGTTTCCCTAGGAAACTAATCTTAGGGTCCACCTCAACATCGTTGACCGATGACATTGCCTGATTCCCTAAGTCTCCTTCTTAGAGAAGAACTCTGCCTCCATGATCCTGTCTTGGATTCTTTGAGCAGCCTATCAGCTTGTCTTGAATTGCTTGGGATTGACAAGTGGTAGGTTGACTAAATCCAGTCTTTCATAAAAGCTCAGGCTTTGGAATTGAAAAACTTCTTGTTGGCCTTGAACTCTTTGAAGTAAGGGCTCTTCTGTCATCATCATACCTCCACCATTATGATTTGATTGTTAGTTCCCAGAGGTGGAGATGAGACAGCCCTTGTATGCCTTCCTCAAATAGACTCCTGATGAGAGAGTCTATAGAGTCCACATTAATGTGAACTTGAGGAAGTTGCTGAGAATGCAACAGCACAAGCAAGTGAGGATGGTGAGTCCTCTATGGTCCATTCTCTCTGAAGAACTCCCAGGTTCTGTGGTTGTAACAACTTTCTCCCCCTTTTTTTGGTAGCATCACCCACTTGCATAGGTGAGCTGGAGGATAAGTCAATCACTTCCACAGGTTCTTGTGGTCCTGGTTGAGCTCTCCTTAAAGGTCTCCCAGCTAGTTTTTCCTGCAGATATGAAATCTGGAGTTTCTGATCATTGACCCTGTTTTGTAAGGTAGTCACCTGAGATTCCAAGTGACTAACCTTAGAGACTAAATAGGTGCATGTTTTTGACAGTTTTTGCACCTTTAGCCTCAAATTCCCCTCATCTTCATCAGAAGATTCATTGGGGGATGAGATGATTGGACCAAAGTCCTCTCTCTCACCACCAGCTTGAGTTTTCTTGGCTGCTGGTTTTCCTCTCTCACTGGCAGCCTCAGTTGAGATGGCCAATGGGCTGAGTTGCCATGGTTGAGGTCTTAATGATGTAATCACTTTCAAAAGTGAGAGCCTCTTCCATATGGACAAATCCTGAACAGGTTCAGAAGTGTCCACCTCAGTAACAGGTGACTGATGGGGGATAGACTGAGGAGAGTCAGAGGTACTCATCTCTCTTTGAGTAGGGGAGAGAAGAGAGACTCATGGTACTCACTGAATCCTAAGTCTTTCATCAGTGTAAAAGGATAGGTTGGGAATTGGTTGGTTGAGATCCAAGGCTGGGATGGTAGCTGTCCCCGAAGGTTTTCCACTTGAGTGTTGAGACTCAGAGTGAAGGCTTAGGTTGTTGGGCTATGAGCTCATCAGGGTGAGCTTGAGGAACCTCAGCCCTGATAGGTGAAGTAATGGGAGTGGTTTGCTCCTCGGAGAAGTGGGAGCTCTAGTGTCCACTTCTTCCTGTAAGGTTGAGTATTTGGGGCCCTGCACAGACTCAATAGTCTGAGCAGGGGTTCGTTTGGATTTTCTTTGGTAGGTGAGGGTGATTTTGTCTTTTTAATGGTAGGACAAAAGAGGTGTGGGTTTCAACACTAGCTTGTGTTGCTAGGTTGTCACCGCTTGAGCAATGAGCTCTAACATTTTTGGGACTAGGGTGCTTTTTCTACCCCAGAAAGCCTACAGTTGGCTTCTTCATTATTTTAAAGATGCCGGGCTTCATCTGTCCAATTTAAGAATATTACCTGTTCCCTCACTGTGAGCCCCTTCACAGTTGAGAATGTGTTGAACATATCTAGGAAACATGTAATACTCTAAGGAGTCTAAGTTTGCAAGTAAATTAGTATATACAAATTGTGAATACCTGAACTTGACCCCTTGAACCATTCCATGAACAATGAAGGAGATCCTCAGGAATCTGGTCCCATCCACCATGCTTGTTTGACAAGCTGTGGATAACCACATGGAGCAGGAATTTCCATTGGGATGAGACCTTCCCTTTCCTAAAGGTCTTTTACAGAGAAATCTCCTTCATAGCCCATCTGCTCAAAGAATGATTTACAGCTTCTTTTGGAAAGGACACCTCACCTTCTTCATCATCCCAGCTGTAGATGTTGGTTAATGATGGCCGGAGTGATGAAGACTGCTGTCCTTCCTTGCACTGTGGCAGACAGTGCCTTCTCCCCATCCCTAATGACCTCTTGGCAGGTCTTCCAGAATTCAAGCAACTGATCCTCATATAGAGGAGGATCAATGGTCAGGGAGGTGAAGTAGTTTGACAGAGTCAAGAATTGGCAAATCTCTGAGAAACTTGCATCTTTCTCAGAGCTTAACAGAGCAACTTGATTATGTTGCCTGTGTAGTTGCATGGAGAAATCAGGGTTGTTTCTGCGGTTAAGGTTGGCCATTTAGAAGCTTAAGGGTGAAGAAAGGTAGAAAGCAAAGGCGGTTTAGAGAATTAGGTTAGAAAACAGTAGAATTGAGGAAGATAGTGGGAAAGAGGGGGAACCGTTGGGTATTTATATGAAAAGGGATTTGAACCAAAGTTAATGAAAGAGGATAAACTTTGAAATCCGAAAGTCGGTCCCACCTCTGAAAAGGTAGTTTACTTTTGCTCAAAAAGTAGTTTTCTTGGAATTCGAAAAGCTTCCGAAGTTTATTTGTCTTCGGAAGTTTTGATTTAAAAAGCTTCCGAAGCTAAAATGGCTTCGGAAGATTTTCCTGAGAGTCTTGATAATTTATGCTTCGGAAGAGAAATAAACCCTTGAATGCTTTGTATGAAAATAAACAAAGCTTCCGAAGGTTAATTTTGCTTCGGAAGGAAAAGGTTCTTGAAAATAGATAAGTGTCTGAGATAAGAATTTTAAGCTTCGGAAGATGAACTTTACTTCTTCCGAAGGTAAAATCTCTTAGACAGTTATTTATTTTGAAGACATGTTTTTCTTCCGAAGATAAAATCTTATCTTCCGAAGTATCAGAAATTTTCAAGAATCTAAGGAAAGTCTTCAAAAAGAATTTTACATCCAAAGAAAACATGAGCTTATGAAAGTGATGAACTAGACAACTTAGGACACACATATTTTAAGAAGAAATAATTAGAATTAGTTTTAATAAAAAGTCTACTCAAAGTTAATCATCCCAATAGCTGATATCAGATACTTAAATCTCTGTTCATCAAAAGCTTTGGTGAACAGATCAGCATATTGTTCATCTGTATGAACTTTGACTAGTTTAATTAATCCTTTTTCATAGTTATCTCTTATTAAATGATACCTGATGTTGATGTGTTTGGTCCTTGAGTGCTGCACAGGGTTCTCAGTGATAGAGATAGCACTATTGTTGTCTATGTGGATAGGAGTCTCTTTGAAGTTAAATCCATAGTCCAGCATCTGATTTTGAATCCAAAGCACTTGAGCACAGCAGCTTGCAGCAGCAATGTATTCAGCCTCAGCAGTTGATGCAGACACACAGGATTGTTTCTTGCATTGCCATGAGACCACCCTTCCACCAAGGAATTGACATCCCCCAGATGTAGACTTTGCAGTCATATTGCAACCACCATAATCACTATCTGTATAGGCATACAGATTGAAATTTGGATTCTTTGGATACCATAGACCAAGTGTTGAAGCACCTTTGAGGTATCTTAAAATCCTTTTCACAGTGATTAAGTGAGACATCTTAGGGTTGGCTTGATATCTTGCACAAATACATGTAGCAAACATGATATCAGGCCTGCTAGCTGTAAGATACATAAGAGACCCAATCATAGCCCTGTATAAGTGTTCATCTACACACTCCCCCTCAAGATCTGGACCAAGGGAGTGGTTTCTGGCTATGGGTGTCTTAGCAATCTTACAATCAGTCATATTGAACCTCTTGAGTATGTCTTGAACATACTTTGACTGACTTATGAAGATGCCATCTTCAACCTGCTTCACTTGAATTCCCAGAAAGAAGTTGAGTTCTCCCATTGAACTCATCTCAAATCTGTCCTTCATCAGCTTCTCAAAGTCTTTGCAGAGCTTTGGATTAGTTGAACCAAAGATGATGTCATCAACATATACTTGAACCAGCAATAAGTCATTTCCCTGTCCTTTGATGAAGAGAGTTCCATCTATAGTACCTCTTCTGTATCCATGCTTACAGAGATACTCAGATAGTGTCTCATACCACTTCCTGGGTGCCTGATGCAGCCCATAAAGAGCTTTGTCAAGCTTGCAGACATAATCAGGATGATCAGGGTCTACAAAACCAGGTGGCTGTTTGACATAAACCTCCTCATCAATCACTCCATATAAGAAAGCACACTTTACATCAAGTTGGTAGACCTTGAAGTTCTTGGATGCAGCAAATGCCAGGAATATCCTAACAGCTTCTAGTCTTGCTACAGGAGCAAAGACATCAGTGTAGTCAATCCCTTCTTCTTGTGTGTATCCTTGAACAACTAGTCTTGCCTTGTTCTTGATGATGATTCCCCTATCATCCTTCTTGTTTCTAAAAACCCATTTGGTTCCAATGGTAGTCTTCCCATGAGGAGAGGACAAAGGTTCCAAACTTTCTGCCTTTTGAATTGAAGCAGCTCTTGTTGCATAGCTTCAACCCAACTTCCATCCTTTAGAGCTTCATCAACTTTCTTGGGCTCTATCTGAGATAAGAAACAAGAGTGAAGACAAACATTTGCTTCATGGGTTTGTCCTCTTGTTCTTACCCCTGTGACAACATCTCCAATGATGTTTGTGGTGGGGTGAGACTTGTGGATCCTTAGCTGAGGGATCACAGCAAGTTGCTGGGAAAGATCTAAATTTGAGAAATTTAAATCTGGTCTGAAGATTCACCCTCCACATTATCACACTTATCAAGATTAACTTGATCCAATGAGTGTGAGACATCATTGATGTTGTCATCTATGGTGTGGTTATTAGCATCAAGGAATTCCTGATCACTATCACCATCACCATTGTTGTCTTCTACAAGTGAGGTATCTTTATCTGGTTGAGAGGCCTCTGAGCTGGAATTTGAAGGCATGCCAGATGTATCAGCTGAATTTGTCATTGTTGTGCTGATAGAAACCTCATTTGCTGAAGTAGTTCCAACTGGAGCTGAAGAAGTGTCCAACTGGAGCTTGAAGTGGAAGTCTTCCTAGCTCAAATCTTGGATCAGGATCACCTGTATTTAGATTTTCTGCAGATCCTGAAACATGCTCACAAGATTTGTTAAAACAGTTGGTAACTAAATCAAGATCAAACAGCCAATCCGGACCAGAACCAGCCACACAAGGAGTGTGCTCATTGAAAGTCACATTGGCTGACTCCTCAACAATTCTAGTTCTGAGATTGTATACTCTATAAGCTTTAGCTTGAGAAGAGTATCCAATGAAATGTCCATCATCTGATTTCTCAGCAAACTTGGCAATTTGATCTTTGGTATTCAAGATGGTGCAGGGACATCCAAATGACCTGAGAAAACCAATGAAAGGTTTCCTCTTGTGCCAAAGTTCATAAGGAGTCTTACCATGTGTCTTAACTACTAAAACTCTGTTTTGCACATAGCAAGCAGTATTGACTGCCTCTGCCCAGAAGGTGATAGGCAGTTTAGAGTCAGACAACATAGTTCTTGCAGCTTCAATAAGTGTCCTGTTTCTCCTTTCAGCAACTCCATTTTGCTGAGGAGTCCTGGGAGCACTATATTGTCTTGTAATACCTTTTTCATCACAAAATGCATCAAGGATTTGGTTCTTGAATTCAGTTCCTTGATCACATCTTATGGTTTTGACCTTGTGATCACATTGATTCTCAACTTTTAAGATGAAATTCTTCAGAATCTCAGGGGTTTCATCCTTAGTTCTAAGGAAGAAGACCCAAGTGAATCTTGTAAAATCATCTGTGATCACCAGACAGTAAGAGGTCCTTCCTAAACTCATTACACTGGTGGGGCCAAAGAGATCCATATGTAACAAGTGTAGGGGAGTAGTGATGGAGTTCTTTTCCTTAGGCTTGTGAGATACTTTGTGTTGCTTCCCTTTCAGGCATGCAACACAATGATCATCACTAGTAAACTCTTTCTTTGGCATTCCAGTTACCAGATCATGTTTAATTAATTTATTCATGTTCTTAAAGTTTACATGGCACATTCTTTTATGCCATAGGAAAGACTCATCACTATTTGCTTTAGATAGAAAGCATGAAACTTCTCCTGAGGGAGATGTTTCTTGCAAATCCATCTTGTACATGTTCCCTTTCCTGGGGGCTCTGAGCAGGATATGCTCATGAGGAATGACCACACCAGGTTTGAGAACAATGCACTCATGCTCAGTAAAGAGCATGTTATGACTCTGATCACAAAATTGGGATACACTCAGAAGATTGTACCCAAGCTCCTTAACAAAGTTTACCTTCTCAATGCTGAGCTTACCATTTGTGACCTTGCCCCTTCCAGAAATGTAACCACCTTCATCTCCTCCAAAAGCAACTGGTCCTCCATCAATCCTCTCAAAATTATGGAGTAGAGACCTATTGCCTGTCATGTGCCTGGAACAGCCACTGTCAATTATCCAACATTCCTGTTGGTCTTGAGCTGTTCCTGCACAGAGAAGATGATTAGTTACATTTGGAAACCCAAGCCTTACTTGTCTTGGGCTCATTAACAGTAAAGAAGGTAATGCAACAGTAATAGATCCTATGGTTGTACTATGGGGATCTTCAGCTGTTGTTGATGGAGAAACCTCAGTCATTTGGTCTTTCTTAGACTTCCACACCACCTTTGGAGTCTTGGACTTGACCTTCAAAACCTTAGAAGCTTTTGGAACTTCATAAGTTTTGATGACTGATCCTTCGGAAGAGTCTACAGTCACTGCAGCAGACTTAGTGCTTCGGAAGAATTCCTTTCTTCCGAGACCAACTTTGCTTCCGAAGGTAATTTTCCACTTACCTCCTTCTTTGATTTGGAGCTTCCGAAGGAAACAGACTTTCCTTCCGAAGCTTGAGATTTCTTGAGACTCTTTGAAGTCTTTGTTTTAGTCATGTGGACAGTACTTTTAGGATTGTATGGGCAATCCTTAGCAATGTGAGAAGTACTTTCACACATACACATAACATTTTCTTCTTCAAAGAAGTCTCCCTTTGAGACAAGACTGGCTTTGGTCACATCCCTTCTCCATCTTCATCTTGGTAGATGCTGAGACAGTTCCTTTGGGCTGTGAACTGTTCTTGGAGTTTGATGGTCCAGGCTGTGCAGCAGTGGTACACAGCAGCTCAGTCTTCTTCTTGCACTGAGATGATTTGAACAAGAACCATGACTCTTAGCTGAGGAGTCTTGGTTGATGTCTTCAGTCCTTACTACTTTGAAACCTGCAGAGATAAAAACTTGTTTCTGCTTAGCATCAAAAGTAGCCTTGATTTCTTGAGCCTTCTTTGCTTTCTTTTGCTCTTTCTGATCAAGTTCTTTCTTTTGGACTTGGTCATCACAGTTGATTTCTTCTCCTCAGAAGGATAGTGGCCCTTGGAAGAATCCTCTTCTTCACTCTTCTCAGAGGAATTCTTCACTATCACTTCTTCATCATCCTCACTTACAGGATCTATGAGAGGAAGCTCATCTTCACAAGTTCCACACCTAGGAGATCTTACAGACAAGATTGTGTGTGGAGGAGCTATCTCATTTGATCCTAGTCCCTGTCTTTTGATAACAAACCTTGTTGTGCAGGGATGAGGATATCATGTTCTTGAAGGTCTCTTCTTCAAGAACACTTTCTCTGCCTTGGCTTTGCTGATCACAAGCTCAGCCTGGCACTCAGTTAACTTAGTGATGAGATCTTGGATCTGAGTTCTGAAATCTGTATGTTCATGTTTTAGTACTGAAATGGTTTTCTCCAAGTCTTCTATCTTTAACTTGTAATCATTTTCAGACTTTCTAAAATCAGATTTTAATATGTTTAATGACTCAAGATCAGATCTCATCTCTAGGTTATAGGACCTGTATCTATTTACTTTAGCAATGCATTCAGGGGAGCAAAGATGTTCCAATACCTTGGCTTCATCATGGTCAGCCATCAGTGCTTGGTTTTGGAGAGCATCCTCCACCTGAAAACTCCAGTCAAAGCCTCCTTCTTCAACAGCAACAGCAGCATTTGCTTTGTCTTCTCAGCTTGAGGAGCTTTGTCAGCAAAGTTTGGTCTGGGTTGTGTTTGGCCCCCATTTTTTTAGGTGCCTTACACTCCCTGGCAAAGTGACCCATAAGGTTACAGTTGTAACACTTAACTTTGCTTTTATCCAGCCCAAACTTGCTGCTGGTAGCATTGCTTGGGAATCTTCTTCCTGTCCTCTTGTAGAACTTCTTGGCTCTGTGAGTGAGGAGAGCCATCTGCTGAACTATCTCCATGTATTCCAGGTCATCTGGATGGATACAGTCCAGGTCTTCAAGAGTGAAGAGATAATTCCCACAGCTTTCATCTCAGACACAAAGGCTTGAGAAGAACTTGTCTCTTGGAATGGGCTTCCTTGAGTAAAGTTCTCCCTTGGTGTCTCCGGGAAGGTGATGAAAGGACCCTTTTGTGAGTTGTCAGGGTAGCATAAGAGATGATGCTGAGGTTCTATGCTGTCCCTTTCAACCATATGAAGGGCTGAACCCATTTGATTGTTGGAGTTGCCAGATGAACCTTGCATGTTCATCTCCATCTGGTATCCACTGAGAATCCCATACAACTCTGTAAGAGTAAGAGTCTTAAGGTTCTCAGTCCTCTTGATCACCACACAATATGTGTCCATTGCCTAGGAAGTGATGACATGAACTTCCTTACAATGTCCCTGTTCTCAAGAGGAGCTCCTCCATCCACTAGGGTATCCACAATCTCAACATACCTGAAGTATTGTTGAGTCATGGTCTCACCTGCCTTGAAGGTGAAATTTTCAAACTGCTGCTTCAGAAGATCTTTCTTGTTCTCCTTGGCTTCAGAGGAGCCTTCATACATCAGCTTCAGTGCATCCACAGCTGCTTGGCTGTCTTGCATTTCTTGAAGCCTCTGTATACAGAGTTTGGGAGAGCAGTCTGAAGAGCAGTCATGGCCTTCCTATCAATTTCTACTCTTTTTCTATCTTCATCTGAGTAGTTGGCCACATCTTTAGGAATCATACCAGCACCAGTAGCAGAGGGGGTGCTGGGTATGAAAGGTCCATTCTCAACAGATTCCCACATTCTTGAATCAAGAGACCTGATGAAGCCTTCCATCCTCATGCACCAGGTGTCAAAATCATCAAGAGTGATCAGTGGGGATTTGTTCATGGTTCCAGTCTCCATATCAGTCTTAGAGATGGCAGCCATTTGAAGAGTTTAGCTTTTGTGTGTGTGAGGGATCTTAAGATGGTTAGATCTTATATCAAGAGCCGGAAAGCTCTGATACCAATTGCAGGACCGTTTAAGGGCTTAAACACAATTACAACACAACCACACAATGAGGAGAATAACTAATCTCTAATCAAACAGTGAACTGGGTAACAAGGTGAAGCTAAGAACACAAGTAAGTAAGAGACAGAACAAGAGAGTTGGGTTTCAAGGAGGCAGTATATTGCTTTCTCAAGTTCTCTTACAAGTGTTGCCAAGCATTCCTAAAAGATACAAGAACTTGAAATACTTATACTACAACCTACAGCCGGCCATACTTTGAAGGCCAGCTGGATACAATTGACTAGATACTAACAAAATCAATTGTAGGATCAAAAGGCATATCTGCCTTTTGACCTTGTGACTATGACATGCCATAGCTCACATCCTTTACAATACAAAAAGGATAAAGTACATAAAGTGGAAAGTTACAGACTCAAGACCTCAATGTACAGTTACCAAAAGCATGACCCTTTTCACCAACTCATGTAAGTTGGTGACTTTACAGAGATGCAGCGGAAAAGGTGCTTTATGGAACAGTACATCAGATAAAGCATGTGTACTAAAAGTCTTCGGAAGAAATCTGTCTTCATAGGATGAGCTTCGGAAGACTTTGTCTCTGAAGCTTCGGAAGACTTCATGTTTGGCTTCGGAAGATATTGGTCTTGGCTTCGGAAGATTTTACACTTAGAGTATTTTCTAATGCTTTGTGTAAAACTTCCGAAGCATTCTTCACTTCAGTACTTAGTGCATGTTTGCTGAGACACTTGAGCTGTTTTGGGTTGCATCAGACTTCAGGAATCCTTACACACACCTATGCAACCCATACCGTTTCTAGTGCATCATTACAGCCCTGTTAACACAATAACCAAAAGCACAACAATGGAAGGAAAACAAAGAACAGAGTCATCCAACTAATAAACCATCCCTGCAAACTGCTTAACCAAATAAATAACATAGAAATCATGGATCAAAGTAAAACCCAAAACATATTTAATCTCGTGTTTCAAATAGGGTAACTCTCATCATCATCAACATGACGAATAACCCAACAACAATGTCTCAGACGAGGTAATGCTCATCATCATCGGCATATCAGATCACCCGACAACACAACCTATCGCCGCCGGCAGAGAAAATGGGTAATGGCAACTTCGGGCAGCGATAGGCATGATTTTAAAGAGTCTCGTTCTAGAACAACATGCAAAACACCGGAATAGAGGCAACCCCTCACCAACCACTTAAAAAGGGGAACAAAGGCATCATATACTTGTACATAAAGCTATAAACATTGTGCATGCATCAACAGGTTGTGCATCACACTTTACAGATGGAACGTGGTAGGACGGAGGCTCCTCCTCCTTAGTAGAGGCGGTGGCAAAAGCACAACCGAAACCCCCTTCTCGGCGAAACCACCACCGAAATACCCTCTCTAGGATAGAATCGATATCAGAGAATGCATGGGATAGCACGCCGGCGGCTCCACCTAAATTGGCGGTATAAGCAGTGGCAAAACCACCACCAAAAGCCCCTTCTCCGTGAAACCACAACCAGGACCCCCTTCTCGGCAAAACCACCACCGGAACTCCCCCTCTCGCTATAAAATACAACCAGTGTAAGATGAATCAGGTGGTAGCAAGACGGTGGTCCACCACAAATCCGGTGGCACATATGGCGGCGAACCACCACCGAAACCCCCACCCTCTCTCTCTCTAGGAAGTACATAAATGGTATCAAAGTAAACCCAAACACACTTAAAAGGGGATACAAAAGCATCAATAAGTTTTTCATAAAGCTATAATTACTATGCGTGCATAAACAGGTTGTACAACATGCTTTACAGGTGAAACATTACGTTCATTCCAACTGGTTTTTAAATATATAGGGTAATATAACGAGTATTATGCCCAGTGCACTACGCACGGGAACTCAAATTGGTTCAACACCCGGAATGGTACTTCATTTTTAACCCAGTTTAATACGTAGGAACACTGTTCATTATAATTGAAGACTTTGAGAGCATTTGCATTTCATTCATTATCTTCATCCATATTAATTAACTAAAAATAACCATTACATAAATTCATACTCTATTTTTAAAGCCTCTCATATCCCATTACTCATCTTTCTTTATATAATTTTTTTTGAGTAAAATGTCATTTTCATCTCTAACGTTTTGTTGAATTTGTCATTTTAATCCAAAAACATTTTTTTTCTCATTTTAGTAGTTATTTATTAAATGTTGTTATTTTTATCCACTTTACTAACACCATTAAAATCTCTGTTAAATTGAGGGTATTTTAGTCTTTTTCAACACCTCAATTATCCAATTAAAACAAATTAAACAATTAATATCCAACGAAAACTAAAAAAACAAATAAAAAGACTAATGAGACCAGGCGCTTAGAGTTAAAAACTTTGATTAACCCTAATCCATGCAGTTCGATTGAGGTCTGCTATAGGATTTCAATTAATCTTCATGTTTTGTTCGAGTGGGTACCATTGTTTGATTGAGTTCTGTTGTGGGATTGAGGGCTTATGTTGTCATGTTTTGTTTGATTGAAGTCTGTTGTTTTCAAGTTTTGTTTTAATTGGTTAATTTGTTTTAATTGGATAATTAGAGTGTTGAAAAAAGCTAAATTACCCTCAATGTTCATAAAGGTTCTAACAGTGTTAGTGGAGTGAATTGAAATAACAAAGTGAAGTAAATAAATTTTTCTTCATATATCATTTTTTCGTTCCCCTAACTTTATTTATAAAATATAATTTATTAAATCTATATATCTTGTTAAGAATAACAAAGTGAAACACATGCCGCTCTTTGGTGCATTATCATCATTATTTTCTCATCTCTCTTTCATTAGATGATGATATTAGTAGTTGTAATTATTTATATATTAATATTTGAAGTAAATAAATAGTATATTTAAGAGTTTTTTAATTAGACACAAGAGTTTTATTTCTTTGGTTTTTACCCCCTTTTAGTGTTGGGTTATAACTGCAGGACCGGTGAAGGGTGGTCACTTACAACACAACAACACAAAGAGGAGATTAACCAAACTTAATCAAACAGTAAACTGGATTAACCACAATAATGATGCTAAGAACACAAGTAACAAGTAAGAGACAGAACAAGATAACACAAGAGATTGGGTTTCAAGGATGCAGTATATTGCTTTCTCAAGTTCTATTACAAGTGTTACAAAAGCATATAGAAAGATACAAGAACATGAAATACTTATACTACAACCTACATCCGGCTATACTTTGAAAGCCAGCTGGATACAATTGACTAGACACAAACAAAATCAATTGTAGAATCAAAAGACATATCTGCCTTTTGACTTGTGACTATGACATGCCATAGCTCACATCCTAATATATTACAAAAAGATAAAAGTACATAAAGTAGAAAGCATGGACTCAAGACCTCAATGTATAGTTACCAAAAGCATGGACCTTTCACCAACTCATGTAAGTTGATGACTTTACAGAGTTGCAGCGGAAAGGAGGTCCAACTTTATGGTAAAGTACATCAGATAAAGGCATATCCTTAAAAGTCTTCGGAAGAAATCTGTCTTCACTATTTAGCTTCGGAAGACTTTGTCTCTGAAGCTTCGGAAGACTTCACTTTTGGCTTCGGAAGATATTGGTCTTGGCTTCGGAAGATTTTACACTTAGAATATTTCTAGTGCATGGTGTAAAACTTCCGAAGCAATTCTACTTCAGTTCTTTAGTGCATTGTTTGCAGAGAGACTTTGGATGTTTTGGTTGCATCAGACTTATAGGAATCATTACAAACTCCCCCTAGGCTGATGCTACCAAAACATTTAGAAGATCTTCAGATGTTAGTAGTCTTCAGCACAATGATGACCATACCCTTCTTCATTAGATGGTCAGGATCATTCAGACTTTCATAGTATCTTCTCATCTCAAAGAGATCATGCAAAGGTAAGTTGATTATGTCTTGCCATGTATAGACATTCTCAACACCTTGATCTCTGATTACATGCCATCTTTCTGGATTGGCAGAGAATGTCCAGGATAAGATGGGTGTCTCAGCTGCAAGAGGAGCCACTTGTATTGGAGTTGATTGGGCTGCCTCTTCATGCACTTCCTCAGGTTGATCTGACTCAGCCTGAGGTGTAGAGGTAGATGATTTAGGCTTCTTCTTAGCCTTTGGTTTAGAAGCCATCCTCTTCTTCCTCTTAGAAGACTTTGACTGAGAAGACTGGTCTGCAGCACCTTATTGATCATCCTTGTCTTTCTCAGTTGGGTGTTCCTCCCTCACAGGTCCAGAAGGAGAGGGAGTTTGACCCTGCTGTGGATCAGAAGATGAAGCTTGCTGAGGCTCAGCAGGAGGTCCGGGTTGTGTTGTCTCAGGTTGTTCAACCTTAACCTCCACTTCAGGTGGGACTTGACTGGGAAGAGAGTGTAAGTCAATCAGCTCTCCACTCTTGATCTTCTGCTTGATTACCCTTATATGCTCATCCATTGTGGATAGAGACATATGGCCAAGTCTCCTTCCGGAGAATCCATACAGCTTCAAGAAGCTCATCATCCTCTGTCTGTCAGCAGACTTCTTCATACTCTTTTGGATGATGGCTCTTGACTTTGTAGCTTCTTCCCTTAGCTTCTTCTTAGTTGTCTTTCTGTCTTTGACTAACTCAAGCTCAAGTTGTTTTAAGTACTCAAACTCAACATAGTCATAGGACAAGGGAAGAAGTGCATCTGCCTGATAGAAGCCTGTGGCACTCACGTAGTTGATCATTTTGATCCTATCTTCTTCTTTGTCTACCCGAGGTTCTTATTGAGCCACATCTTCTTGTACATGGCTTTCTTGAACTAGGAAAGAGAGTAGGAGCATGCTTGTAGAGTCTTTTCTGTCTCTTCTCCTCTTTGAATTGGAGAAGTAACCTTGCATCCTCTTTTTCTTTCATCTCTCTTGACACTTTCATGTTAGCCAGTTCATTTAGTTGTTCTAAGGGGAGAGAAATAATTTCATCTATGTCATAGTTCCTGGTCTGCAGGTAAGTAATCCTGACTGCCCTCAACTCATCATCTTGAGTATTTGGTCTGGGGGCAGCCCTGATTGCAGCTTGCATAAAACCTGAAGACCCAGAGGAACTTTATCCCCTTAGCTTCCTCTTCCTCTCTCTCTCTCTCCTCCTCCTCAATTTCCTCAGGAGTCAAAATCCTTTTCTCTTTGTCACTCACAGACCTTTGTGACTCAGGGTGGATAGAGGTTTGGCCTTCATTGCTTGGTGTAGCATCCATGCTCTGGCCAGAGAGAGGTTGAGAAGCACCTTCACCAGTAGGTGTCTCAGAAGAAATGTGGATCTCTGCAGCAGTTGATGATGATGAGACAGGGGTCTCAGGTTCTGTCACTGGGCCTTCAGTCAAGGTTTCCCCTATGAAACTTATCTTAGGGTCTGCCTCAACATCCAGTTGACCAATGGCATTACCTGATTGCCTAAGTCTCATTCGGAAGGAAAAAGTCCTTAAAAACAAATAAGTGTCTGAGACAAGTATTTAAGCTTCGGAAGATAGATTGAGACTTCTTTCGAAGGTAAAATTTCTTAGACAGATATTATTTTGAAGACATGATTTGCTTCCGAAGGTGAAAATATATCTTCCGAAAGATCAGAAATTTTCAAGAATCTAAGGAAAGTCTTCAAAAAATATTTTATATTCAAAGAAAAGATCTACTCAAAGTTGATCATCCCAATAGCTGATATTAGATATTTAAATCTCTGTTCATCAAAAGCTTTTGTAAACAGATCAGCATATTGTTCATCTGTATGAACTTTGACTAGTTTAATTAATCCTTTTTCATAGTTATCTCTTATTAAATGATACCTGATATTGATGTGTTTGGTCCTTGAGTGCTGCACAGGGTTCTCAGTGATAGAGATAACACTATTGTTGTCTATGTGGATAGGAGTCTCCTTGAAGTTAAATCCATAGTCCAACATCTGATTTTGAATCCAAAGCACTTGAGCACAACAACTTGAAGCAGCAATGTATTCAGCCTCAGCAATTGATACAGACACACAGGATTGTTTCTTGCATTGCCATGAGACAACCCTTTCACTAAGGAATTGACATCCCCCAGATGTAGACTTTGCAGTCATGTTGCAACCACCATAATCACTATCTGTATAAGCATACAGATTGAAGTCAGGATTCTTTGGATACCATAAACCAGGTGTTGAAGCACCTTTGAGGTATCTTAAAATTCTTTTGACAGTGATGAGGTGAGACATCTTAGGGTTGGCTTGATATCTTGCACAAATACATGTAGCCAACATGATATCAGACCTGCTAGCTGTAAGATACATAAGAGACCCAATCATAGCCCTGTATAAATGTTCATCTACACACTCCCCCTCAAGATCAGGTCCAAGGGAGTGGTTTCTGGCTATGGGTGTCTTAGCAATCTTACAATCAGTCATGTTGAACCTCTTGAGTATGTCCTGAACATACTTTGACTGACTTATGAAGATGCCATCTTCAACTTGCTTCACTTGAATTACCAGAAAGAAATTGAGTTCTCCCATTGCACTCATTTCAAATCTGTCTTTCATCAGCTTCTCAAAGTTTTTGCAGAGCTTTGGATTAGTTGAACCAAAGATGATGTCATCTACATACACTTGAACTAGCAATAAGTCATTTCCCTGTCCTTTGATGAAGAGAGTTCCAGCAATAGTACCGCTCATGTATCCATGTTTACAAAGATACTCAGACAATGTCTCATACCACTTCCTAGGTGCCTGATGCAGCCCATAGGATGATCAGGGTCTACAAAACCAGGTGGCTGTTTGACATACACCTCTTCATCAATCACTCCATACAGAAAAGCACACTTCACATCAAGTTGAAAGACCTTGAAGTTCTTGGATGCAGCAAATGCCAGGAATATCCTAACAGCTTCTAATCTTGCTAAAGGAGCAAAGACATCAGTGTAGTCAATCCCTTCTTCTTGTGTGTATCCTTGAACAACTAGTCTTGCCTTGTTCTTGATGATAATACCTTTATCATCCTTCTTATTCCTAAACACCCATTTGGTTCCAATGGTAGTCTTCCCATGAGGAAGAGGACAAAGGTTCCAAACTTTTTGCCTTTTGAATTGAAGCAACTCTTGTTGCATAGCTTCAACTCAACTTCCATCCTTTAGAGCCTCATCAACTTTCTTTGTCTCTATCTGGGATAAGAAACAAGAGTGAAGACAAACATTTGCTTCAAGGGTTTGTCCTCTTGTTCTTACCCCTGTGACAACATCTCCAATGATGTTTGTGGTGGGGTGAGACTTGTGGATCCTAAGCTGAGGGATCACAGCAAGTTGTTGAGAAAGATCCAAATTTGAGAAATTTAGATCTGGCATAGATGATTCACCCTCCACATCACCATACTTATCAAGATTGACTTGATCCAATGAGTGTGTGACATCATTGATGTTGTCATCTATGGTGTGGTTATTAGCATCAAGAAATTCCTGATCACTTTCACCATCACCATTGTTGTCTTCCACAAGTGAGGTATCTTTATCTGGTTGTGGAGCCTCTGAGCTGGAATTTGAAGGCACCCCAGATGTATCAGCTGAATTTGTCATTGTAGTGCTGATAGAAACCTCATTTGCTGAAGTAGTTCCAACTGGAGCTGAAGATGTATGAGTTGAAGGTCTTCTCAGCTCAAATCTTGAATCAGGATCTTCTGTATTTAAATTTTCTGCAGATCCTGAATCATTCTCACAAGATGTGTTAAAACAATTGGTAACTAAATCAAGATAATATAACCAATCAGGACCAGAACCAGCCACACAGGGTGTGTGTTCATTGAAAGTCACATTGGCTGACACCTCAACAATTCTAGTTCTGAGATTGTATACTCTATAAGCATTAGCTTGAGAAGAGTATCCAATGAAGTGTCCATCATCTGATTTCTCAGCAAACTTGACAATTTGATCTTTGGTATTTGTTGGGTTTGTATTCTACCTTTAAAGAAATTGAAGATTTTCAATATTATTGAAGTTGAAGTCTTGAAGAACAAAAACAACAAAATATTAGTCTAGGGTTTATTTTGTAATTATTGTAAATGCTAGATTAATATAAATATAAGCATATATAATCAATTGTAAAGTGAATAATTCTCCACCAAGGGTGGGAATTAGTTCCATCAACAATATCATTATATCATCATCCTCCATGTATGATGATTTCAACATCAAAGCAATAAACATCAAACATTAAACACATTGTGTTCATCATGTTCATCATCATTATTATTATTTTAGCATCGAATCATTCAAGTTTTGTTATTATCAATATGAATCCTAAGATCCAAGCTCAACGATCCCGTTCATAACGGGAACTCACAATTGGTATCAGAGCCGGAGTTGATGGATTCATATTGATTTTGATGAGATTTCATGGTTAGATTGCTAAAATTATTGAAGATCTGAAGAAAGCAATTTCATCAACAATCCATTCAACAATACAAGATCCGATGCACACAATACAAGAAATCGAAAAAAAGGGCTGCGGATTTGCGGCTGCCGAAGACAAGGGCTGCGAATGCGGCTGCCGAAGGTGGCCTTAGCTGCCGAATTAGGGCTGCCGAATGAAGATGGCTACCGAACCGAATTAGGGCTGCCCTAATTAGGGTTGCTCGAATGGAAGGGGAAGCCGTAGGAGGCCTTCCTCGGCCGAACTAGGGTTTGCAACCTAGGGTTGCAAATGGGCTCGTGAACACCATTGGGTTTGTTACTTGGGCTCCATCATTAAAACAAAAAGAAAAGGTGGACACGGATTTAATTGTTTGGGCCGCCAACATCAAAAAGAAAAGGTGGACTCGAATTTAATTGTTTGGGCCGACAACATCAAAAAGAAAAGGTGGACTCAGATTTAATTGTTTGGGTTGCCAACATCAAAAAGAAAAGATGGACTAGGGTTTTAGCTTAAATCCATGAAAGCAAGCTATAACCACAAAACAAAAACAAAAAAATTAGTTGTTCTAAAGTTTTGAAGATCTCGCTTCCGCATCAACAACATTCTTGCTTTGGACAACTATTCAACAAAAACAAGATCAAGCTTCAATTCACATCGGAAATCTACAATTTAGGGGGAGTATTGTTGGGTATTCTACCTTTAAAGAAATTGAAGATTTTTATATTATTGAAGTTGAAGTCTTGAAGAACAAAAGCAACAAAATATTAGTCTAGGGTTTATTTTGTAATTATTGTAAATGCTAGATTAATATAAATATAAGCATATATAATCAATTGTAAAGTGAATAATTCTCCACCAAGGGTGGGAATTAGTTCCATCAACAATATCATTATATCATCATCCTCCATGTATGATGATTTCAACATCAAAGCAATAAACATCAAACATTAAACACATTGTGTTCATCATGTTCATCATCATTATTATTATTTTAGCATCGAATCATTCAAGTTTGTTATTATCAATATGAATCCTAAGATCCAAGCTCAACGATCCCGTTCATAACGGGAACTCACAATATTCAAGATGGTGCAAGGACATCCAAATGACCTGAGAAAACCAATGAAAGGTTTTCTCTTGTGCCAAAGTTCATAAGGAGTCTTACCATGTGTCTTAACTACTAAAACTCTGTTTTGCACATAGCAAGCAGTATTTACTGCCTCTGCCCAGAAGGTGATGGGCAGTTTAGAGTCAGACAACATAGTTCTCCAGAGGGAGATGTTTCTTGCAAGTCCATCTTGTACATGTTCCCTTTCCTGGGGGGCTCTAAGCAGGATGTGCTAATGAGGAATGGCCACTCCAAGCTTGAGAACAATGCACTCATGCTCAGTAAAGAGCATGTTATGACTCTGATCACAAAATTAGGATACACCTAGAAGATTGTACCCAAGCTCCTTGACAAAGTTTACCTTTTCAATGCTGAGCTTACCATTTGTGACCTTGCCCCTTCTAGAAATGTAACCACCTTCATCTCCTCCGAACTGGCCCTCCATCAATCCTCTCAAAGTTATGGAGTAGTGACCTATTGCCTGTCATGTGCCTGGAACAACCACTATCAATGATCCAGACATTCTTGTTTGTCTTGAGCTGTTCCTGCACAAAGAAAATGATTAGTTACATTTGGAAACCCAAGCCTTATTTGTCTTGGGCTCACTAAGTATAATAGAAGGTAATGCAACAGTAATAGATCCTATGGTTGTGCTAGAAGGATCTTGAGCTGTTGTTGATGGAGAAACTTCAGTCACTTGGTCTTTCTTAGACTTCCACCCCACCTTTGGAGTCTTGGACTTGACCTTCAAAACTTCGGAAGCTTTTGGAACTTCGGAAGTTTTGATGACTGAACCTTCGAAAGATTCTGCAGTCACTGCTGCAGACTTCAGTGCTTCGGAAGAATTCCTTTCTTCCGAGACCAACTTCTCTTCCGAAGGTAATTTTCCATTTGCCTTCTTCTTTGATTTGGAGCTTCCAAAGGAAACAAACTTTCCTTCCGAAGCTTGAATCTTCTTGAAACTCTTTGAAGTCTTTGTCTTGGTCATATGGACAGTACTTTTAGGATTGTATGGATAATCCTTAGCAATGTGCGAGGTACTTTCACACATGACACACAACATTTTCTTCTTCACAAGAGTCTCCTTATGAGAGCAAGACTGTCTTTGGTCACATCCCTTCTCCACCTTCATCTTTGCAAATGCTGAGACAGTTCTTATGGGCTGGGAACTGTTATTGGAGTTCGATGGTTCAGGCTATGCAGCAGTGGTACACAGCAGATCAGTCTTTTTCTTGGTATTGAGATGATTTGAACAAGAACCAGAACTCTTAGCTGAAGAGTTTTGGGTGATGTCTTCAGTCTTTACTACTTCAAATCCTGCAGAGATAAAAACTTGTTTTTGCTTAGAGTCAAAAGTAGCCTTGATCTCTTGAGCCTTCCTTGCTTTTCTTTTGCTCTTCCTGATCAAGTTCTTTCTCATTGACTTGGTAATCACAGTAATATTCTTCTTCTCAGAAGGATAGCGGCTCTTCATAGAATCCTCCTCTTCACTCTTCTCAGAGGAATTCTTCACTATCTCTTCTTCATCCTCTTCACTGATGGGATCTATGAGAGGAAGCTCATCTTCACAAGTTCCATACCTAGGAGATCTTACAGACAAGATTGTGTGTGGAGGAGCTATCTCATTGGATCCCAATCCCTGTTTATTTTGATAACACACTTTGTTGTGCAGGGATGAGGATATCATGTTCTTGAAGGTCTCTTCTTCAAGAACACTCTTTTCTGCCCTGGCTTTGCTGATCACAAGCTCAGCCTGGCACTCAGTCAGCTTGGTTATGAGATCTTTGATTTGAGTCCTAAAATCTGTATGCTCATGTTTTAGAACTGAAATGGTTTTCTCTAAGTCCTCTATCTTTAGTTTATAATCATTTTCAGACTTTCTAAAATCAGATTTTAAAATGTTTAAGGACTCAAGATCAGATCTCATCTCCAAGTTGTAGGACCTGTATCTGTTAACTTTAGCAATGCATTCAAGAGTACAGAGATGTTTCAATACCTTGGCTTCATCATGATCTGCCATTAGTGCTTGGTTTGGAGAAGCATCTTCCACCTGAAAGCTCCAGTCAAAGCCTCCTTCTTCAACAGCAACATCAACTTGTTGCTTTGGCTTCTCATTCTGAGAGGCTTTCTCAGTGTAGTTTGGTCTGGTTTGTGCTTGGCCACCATTTGTTTTAGGTGCCTTACACTCTCTAGCAAAGTGGCCCATCAAGTTACAGTTGTAACACTTGACTTTGCTCTTATCCAAGCCAAACTTTCCACTGGTTGCATTGCTTGGAAACTTCCCTCCAGTTCTCTTGTAGAACTTCTTGGCTCTATGAGTGAGAAGAGCCATCTGCTGGACTATTTCCATATATTCCAGATCATCTGGATGGATACAATCCAGGTCTTCAAGAGTGAAAAGAGAGTTGCCACAACTTTCATCAGAAGACACAAAGGCTTGAGAAGAGCTTGTCTTTTGGAATGGGCTTCCTTGAGTGTAGTTCTCCCTGGGTGTCTCTGGGAAGGTGATGAAAGGACCCTTTGGTGAGTTGTCAGGGTAGCATATGAGATGATGTTGGGGTTCTATGCTATCCCTTTCAACCACATGCAGGGCTGAACCCATTTGATTGTTGGAGTTTCCAGATGAACCTTGCATGTTCATCTCCATCTGGTAGCCATTGAGAATCCCATATAACTCTGCCAGAGTAAGAGTTTTGAGATTTTCAGTCCTCTTGATCACCACACAATAGTGTGTCTATTGCCTAGGAAGTGAGGACATGAACTTCCTTACAATGTCTCTGTTTTCAAGAGGAACTCCTCCATCCACAAGGGTATCCACTATCTCAACATACCTGAAGTATTGCTGAGTCATGGTTTCACCTGTTTTGAAGGTAAAGTTTTCAAACTGCTGCTTCAGGAGATCCTTCTTGTTCTCCTTGGCTTCAGAGGAGCCTTCATACATCAGTTTTAGTACATCCCATAGCTGTTTAGCTGTTTTGCACTTCTTGAAACCTTTGTACACAGAGTTTGGAAGGGCAGTTTGAAGAGCAGTCATGGTTTTTCTATCAATCTCTACTCTCTTTCTATCTTCATCTGAGTAGTTAGCCACATCTTTGGGGATCATACCAGCACCAGTAGCAGAAGGAGTGCTGGGTATGAAAGGTCTATTTTTAACAGACTCCCACATTCTTGAGTCTAGAGACCTGATGAAACCTTCCATTCTCATACACCAGGTATCAAAGTCATCAAGAGTGATCAGTGGGACTTGTTCATGGTTCCAGATTCCATATCAGTCTTTGAAATGGATGCCATTTGAAAGTTTAGTATTTGTGTGTGTGAGGGATCTTAAGATGGTGAGATCTTATATCAAGAGCCTGAAAAGCTCTGATACCAATTGCAGGACCGGTTAAGGGTGGTCACTTACAACACAACAACACAAAGAGGAGATTAACCAAACTTAATCAAACAGTAAACTGGACTAACCACAATAATGATGTTAAGAACACAAGTAACAAGTAAGAGACAGAACAAGAGAACACAAGAGATTGGGTTTCAAGGATGCAGTATATTGCTTTCTCAAGTTCTATTACAAGTGTTACAAAAGCATATAGAAAGATACAAGAACATGGAATACTTATACTACAACCTACAACCGGCTATACTTTGAAAGCCAGCTGGATACAATTGACTAGACACAAACAAAATCAATTGTAGAATCAAAAGGCTTATCTGCCTTTTGACTTGTGACTATGACATGCCATAGCTCACATCCTAATATATTACAAAAAGGATAAAGTACATAAAGTAGAAAGCATGGACTCAAGACCTCAATGTACAGTTACCAAAAGCATAGACCTTTCACCAACTCATGTAAGTTAGTGACTTTACAGAGTTGCAGCGGAAAGGAGGTCTAGCTTTATGGTAAAGTACATAAGATAAAGGCATATCCTTAAAAGTCTTCGGAAGAAATCTGTGTTCACTATTTGGCTTCGGAAGACTTTGTCTCTGAAGCTTCGGAAGACTTCACTTTTGGCTTCGAAAGATATTGGTCTTGGCTTCGGAAGATTTTACACTTAGAATATTTCTAGTGCATGGTGTAAAACTTCCGAAGCAATTCTACTTCAGTTCTTTAATGTATTGTTTGCAAAGAGACTTTGGATGTTTTGGTTGCATCAGACTTATAGGAATCCTTATAATAACAAAAGGCTTTTTTATCCGGTTGAGATAAACAAAAGTTTCGGAATGCGTAATGGCAATTGAGACGATACTTAATATCCGAAAATCCAAAATCCGAAAATCCGAAATTTTGGATTCGGATTCGGATAGTGATTTGGAGAATTTTCGGATATTTCGGATATCCGAAATATCCAAAATATTTTTATAAAAATTTAAAATATTAAATATTAATTAAATATTTCGGATATTTTCAGATATTTTTGATATTTTAATAAAACTTCGGATATATGGAAAAGATTAAATAAAAATTATTATATTCTTATAAAATTTATTAAATAATACAATTTTTTTAATTCGGATATCCGAATCCGAATCCAAAATTTCGAATTCGGATTCGGATAGTGAAATCCACTATCCGAAATTTTTGGATATCCGAATTTGAATACCCTACATATGGCTCCAGCGCACGTGTTTATTTTTATGCACGTTTGAGTTTGTCTATGTTTCAACGGTTTGGAGTCATGTGAAATATAATACGTTCTTGATCGTCGGTATAAGTTCTAATTACTCTGCGTTTTAATGTAATTTTAGTTCCGAAACGAGTTGGGTCGATTGTAGTATATACTTTATCTAGCCACATACGTTGGCGCCGCAACGCTCGACGGGTAAAATGCCTAGTTATTTATATATTAAATTTTGAAGTAAATAAATAATAGATTTAAGGGTTTTTTAATTTTAGACACAAGAGTTTTATTTCTTTGGTTTTTACCCCTTTTGATGTTGGGGTTTAACAAAAAGGCTTCTTTACCAGGTTGAAGTAAACTTTGGTTTTGAAATGCTTAAGGGCAATTGAGACATACTTTTTCAGGCTACATATGACTCCACCACACATGTTTATTTTTATGTACATTTTGAGTTTGTCTACGTTTCAACGGTTTGGAGTCATGTGAAATATAATACGTTTCTGATCGCCAGTATAAGTTCTAATTACTCTACGTTTCAATGTAATTTTAGTTTGGAAACGAGTTGGATCGATTGTAGTACATACTTTATCTAGCTAAATATATCGTCGCCGCAACGCGCGATGGGTAAAATGCATAGTGTTAAATAACAGTGAAACCTAAAAATATTTTTAAATATTAAACAACAATAATATTAAATAATGAATTTGTTTTTAAAATAATTATAATTTTATGATAATTTTATAAACATTATTTAACTATATAATACATAAGTTTCTAACTTAATTATATAATGATTTACAAATTAACATAGCAGAACATAAGATAATGACAAAACCTGTCCAAAAAACATTTACATCAACCGAACAACCAACCAACCAAGTAGATGAATGATATCAAGTTATGACTTGTATCATCTAACACTTCACTCTTTCAAATCAATAACAATTACACTGATATTATCAGCACTCCTACGACCTAAAGCAAGACGTACCAATATAGCTGCTGCTAACTCACTTCCTTCAATATATCGAGGCTCCACACTCGAACTCCTAACACATTCGTGCACGGTTTTGCATGCTGATTCACTCGATACAACATCCCATAATCCATTACTACCTAGTATCAAAAACTCGTCTCTTGCTTCCCGTTCTGTTATCGAGATTTTAGGTTCAGATGTTCCCCACAAGCTTATACCATCTTCATATTAAAACACACATAAACTCGATCAAGAAAGACCAACTCATGAAACCAAACCCAAACCATCAAACTAGCGGTTCAGATGTTGATTATATTGGCATCACTTGGAACATTTAGTAAGAAAATGATGTAAATAGATTCACTCGTTGAAAACATTAAACTAGCACAATCAATTTTGGTTTTTAATGTGAAATGAAAGAAAAGTTTATTAATGTAATAACTTAAAGAGAGTGCAACAAGCAAAAACGGGACAAGTTTAGGGAAACATATTTCTTAATGATTAAATCTTAAGTTATTTTTGTTCAAGTTACTTTAGAAAGAAAGAAAGTATGAATATGAATAAACTTAAAATAGATCAAATGATTGTATGATTAGTTTTGTTTGTAAACATGGTTAGGCTATCTCCGAATGCTATGTTCTTGAAGTGCAAGTACTGTCGTGGACCTACGCTTCTCAAGGGCAAGCGACGGATGTGTTGCATGTTCAAAGATCTATGTCCGGAAGGACAATGCATTTCAATTAAAGTGATCCCATGAATATTTAAACGAGCGTCAATGGGTATGTTTATTGGTAGAATGGATACGTTCGTGTTGAAGGTAAAATGAATTTATGGGGAGTAACAATAAGCATGTGATGTGTCGGGTGACTAGGCATGTTTCTAGGAAGAATGAGTGTTAGCATTGTGGACGGGTCATATACACAAGATTCTCCGGATTAACCTATGTTGGGTTAATGATGCTTTTAGCAACAATTTTTTATTGTATCCACCTAAACAACTCATATTTACATATATTTGAACTCATGATATTTTTATGAGGAGAATCACCAATGTCACTATACTACTAATTAAGAAAGACGTTAAAGCCGATCATAATACTAAACAAGAATCAAACATTCGTAAATTGTGTGATAAAGAGTAAGAAATAACCTATTGGTCGAGAAACCACTCCACCACCACCACCACCACATCCTTCATCACCCTGTAAAAAACCATAACAACTTTAAAACCAAACCAAAACCAAACCACTAGTTAACCATGTGTGTGTTAAATGTTATGCTGTTATTCACCGTATATTCGACAGAAAGCGATATCGGCCGGCCATCACGACAGATCACGGCGCCTAAATCACCACAGTTTGCCACTACCAAGCATTCTTTTGTTAGAATCGCCACAACCGCTTGTGACCCCATTATTGACAACTGCGGATTACATTTACAGATGCTAGAACTATTAACGAGTCCTCTACATCGACACAGTTTCAACGCCATCTTATTCATCCTCTGGAAGCTCCGGTTAACCGCCACCTTCCACTGCTTCCCGCCATTGTCGCCATCATTCGACTCGTCTCCAACCACCTTCACACGCATCAACTCCTCTTTTACGATAACATGCATGTGCTCTTTACACAATGTTGATACCTGCCCAAATAACGTAAATCAAAAGTTCACAACTACAACAATTAAAAGTTACGTACAAATTGAAACCATTATAAGATAATGTTTGATATATTCTTTAACTAAAGGTTGTGAATTCAAATCCTAAGTATGTCAAAAAAAAAGAAATTGTTCTAGACAATATTGCCCTACATGCATGATTTCTGGGCAAACTTCGACTTTGTTTTGGTTTCTTGCAATGTTTTCAGCACTGTATCGGACGACAAACTGGTCATCCTATCGGTCGTCCAATCGGACCAGATTTAAAAACTGTTGTCGTAATTATATATATATATATAATTATATATATATATAATTATATATATATATATATATATATATATATATATATATATATATATATATGATATTATATTATTTTATTCATATAAAATATGTATAATTCAATATAAATATTTTGTGTATTTTATAGTTATATATAAAACTAAATAATAACCGCATGTCCACTAATCTAATTCATCGTTTGACCCACCCATTAAAATACAAAAAGTTAAAAAAAAAAAATCAAAAATCCGATCCAACCTGGTTTCTGATTCCGGTCCGAACTGGTCCTAACAAGCCAATTCCTTGGCTGAAAAACGAATGGGGTGGATCGGTGGGACCGGTTCCAACCGGCCGGTCCAATCTTAGCCAGGTAAACTATGAACACACACGTGATTTTCCACTAATCCATAAATAAGGCTTACAAAATCACTCAAAAACAAAAACATACTTAATTTTGTTTATAAACCATGCCCGAAGAGCAAAATAGTAAAAACAAAAATAATAATAAACAAAAAAAGGGTTACATGTGATCACTACAAAAGCTAATTAAATGTAGAGTAAGAAGTGGATGTGTTGGTGGACAAAAACAATTAACAACTTGTGGTTGAAAAGAAGAGATGTTTACGTGACCATCGAACACACCGAAGAAATGCACGGGTTGAAACCCACTAATCTCCGGCCAACATAAGTCCGTTTGAACGCACACCTCGTCCACCATCTGCCGTTGTCGTCCGATGACCGACGCCTTTCCGTACACCGGCGGCGGCTGAGTCTCCATACTACTAATCAAATTCATGGTCTCCGTAGTTGAAGACACGGGGTTATCGACGGTCTTCTGGTTTCCTCCCCTGGCGGCGATCCGCCGCATCGCCATCCTCCTCCGGCGGCGCTCACGGCATATCGCCGCCGAATCCTCACCGTCGTCGCCGACGACCATACTGTTGTTGTTCATGTTAGTGGCGATTCGATAGAAGTATAGAACAGAAGGCTTTAAGCACGTCGAATTGAAAGAGTGCTATATATAAGGGGATGAATTTTATAGGTAGGAATTTGAGGGTTAACGTGGTGGATTTTGGTGAAGGGGCAGATCGGCTGAGTTGCCTGACCTAACCGGTAATCGACCGTGGGAATGTATGATGTTGACACGTGAGAGACGCCGCGTTTTTTGAGTACATGATTTGTTTATCTATTTTTTTATGTATAATTGGATTGCAAACGGATCATTGGCTCACTCGATCATTTTTATTACTCAAGTAAGAAATTTGATACCATTCTTAGGTGAAAACTCATATTAGATGTGAATATCTCCTGAAACCTCTCTTTAATTTTGTCACATATGTATGTTGTTTTTCAAAAGAAAATAATTTAAGTGCGAGGACTTATTAACTTATGACTTTTAAAATGAGTTTTTTAAAAAGTGTTTGGATTAGTTTATAAACTAAAACGTTGTAAAATGACCAAAAGACATAATTTAAAAATTAGCGGAGTTAATAGGGGCAAAATAGGAAATTAAACGAAAAGTAGTTTTCAAAAGTTAATAAATAACCCCCTCCTTACTTTTCAAAACCTACTTTTTACCTTATATGAAAAGTCGGTTTGAAAAATACTTTTGGGTTTGACAAACATTTTTTTTGACTTATTAACTTTTTAGAAGTTAATAAGTCAAAAGTAACTTCTGAAAAGTTATTGCCAAGCATGCACTAATAGATGAGGTTTGTATGTATTTTCATCGTAGTGGATGAATAGGGTGCCAATGAGTTTTAGATTAATTGGTTTGGAATAAGGTATCATATGGATTTTCAAAGTGAACGTTGTGGGTTCAAGTTTCAATTGGTGCAATATATTTCAAGTGCACTCGAGATTTTATCACAGTGGACTTTTTGGTGGTGGGTTTCTCTTGGAATGGTAAGAGGGCAGGTCAGCCAATGTTGTCTGTGTTTGCAGTATGGGTGGCCTTTCGCCTATGAGTCTACCCGGATAACCAAGATTAAAGCATTCGTGATGAATGAGATATGGTGACACGTGTGAGATGAAATGTGAGTAATGCTAAGGTCAATAGTCACATAAGGGGCAGGGTTGCCACGTCATCCGTTTTTTCAGAACAATTTGGGGCCACTTCACACACTTCGGGTCATGTGTCCACCAGCGGCCCATCAACTTGTTAATCAATATTACTTTTTTTTCTTGCTAAACGGGGAAGCGTATTTGAAAAGATTATATTTAATATAATTTTGAAAGGCGGTTTGTTTTTGTTTTGATGTTTTGTTCTACAAAATTATGAGCTGAAACGACGAAATGTGTAAGGAATAGAGAACAAAAAGTAGATGAACGTTTTTGTCTAGATGATCCTACATGTTTATTTACTAAGTGAAATATTGGTGATTTTATTGTATTCAAACATTTGAAGTATGTTATTTGTATAAAACCAAGTAAATAACAAAATAAACATTAATACGAAGTTTATGCTTGTTTATGTTTATTATGATGTTTAATAGTTAAAAATTATAAAGGTTTAAGGGGATGAAGGCTCCTAGATTGTGGTGGTTGGACCCCTTGGAGGTTACAAGTTATAATCATTATTTGTCTAGTTCATCAGTAGTAACTATGATAAGAACTATATTATCAAATTTTGGTTTCTTAACAGTACTAATTAACAATTTGAAGGCTCCTAGATTGTGGTGGCTATTAACAATATTGATTAACAATTTACGCTATTAGTGATTTTTTTTTGTAATTATAAAGATAACGATAAGAACTATATAATCAAATTTTGGTTTCTTAAACATTAAGGAATCATATAATCTTATCTGATTAAATACCTAGCCATAAACTCCAATCTTCCTATTATTACAATATTACCGAACAATTCTCTAAACAACAAATCTCATGATTCTGGTGATACCGATGTTAACTATATTAATGGTACTGATGATGATATAAATATGTATACAACTAGGCCCACAAGAATTTTCATAATAGAACCAAATTATAAAAATAAAAAATTAAAACTACACTATTACCTCGGTGTCCAGACACCATATGATTTGAACCACCTTGTCAAAAAAAAAAAAAAAAAAACACTAGTTCATCACCAACCATTTTCGATTTGTAAAGAAACAAAAATAAAACGTAGATGCTGATGATTTCATCTCTTCTTGCAAAGTTGGAAAATTGCAGTTTTATTTTTTTTTAATGCTTGTATCGTATCCTTCCGTACTCTAACCCGCGTTTTGAACGCTGTTCTTTATGATTTATGCTCATGTTTCATGTGAAAAACAATCTAAAATGCACATTTTACAACACAATCAAACAAGTTCTTCGGTAAACAACATCATACAAACATGGTTTGACGGTTAAAGGAAGAAACCATCGACTTCTCGTCCTGATACAGCCTCTCGATATATAGAGATTGCTTCTTGCATGACGCTAGCTTCAGACAGCAATTTACTTCTTCTCTTTCCAGATGGATGGGTAGAAAGGTAATCTCGCAATGCAGAATCACCCGATACTTGACCCAACTTTTCAAATACCTTTGGGGCCACCCGTGGATCATACCCAGCTGAAGCCATCAACAACAGCCCTATGTAATCAGCTTCAATCTCCATCCTACATATAACCACCCTTTTCCATCACATACACGTACAAACAAGAATAACACCTTATATGTGGTTTTCTTCCAAGATTTCGTACAAAAATGTGTAAATCTATACAAATTTTGAGAAACTACGTATCATGGTATGATGATTTGTAATGCTAAACTTGATCATTATACCATTTTCTTCTAGAAACCAACAAATATGTACCGGTGTAAAGAAGAAACTCAAATGGGCATTAAGTAATGAAAGAAACAGCAAGATGGCCCAGAAATATAGTTAAGAGGGTACTTCACATGGCAATTAAAGTGTTTTGTTGTTATCTTTAACCACTTGAAGTGTTCTTTTTTACACTTTTGCAAGTCAGTCAGCTGTTTAAAATAAAGTGTCTAGTAAAATGATTCGGAACTAATACAGGTAATGCTACTTCCTAGATAACCAAAATACATGTAAAAAAACAAAAAAGAAACATGATTTGGCGTGCAACACGAAGAAAACTCTAGGTGAACCCAAAATAGCAAATATAAAAAAACTATAAAGAATAGCAACTGGGGGATCCTGCATGTTATTTGAACCAAGAAAATGCTTTCAATGGAAGACACCACAAAAACTTATAGCATACCTTCGGGAGAAAGGAAGCCTAAGCAGAAGATTTGACATAGTATGGACCAAATCTGGCATAACAAATTGATACAAAATTAGCTGCACGATGGTAAACCAGAGGTTCTTTGTGATCTGCTCAGCTGCATGTCTTGCCACAGCATGTGCAACCTAAAACCAAATTCATGTTCAGCCAACATATCCATATACATAACCTCTAAATAGAGGTGGCAAGATAGGTGGTTCTAACAGGTTGAGTAACAAGTCGAAACATTTTTTTAGGTCAATGCTAGTATGGGTCAAAACGGGTAGGCCGGGTTAGAATGACCCACCTACAAATGATTACAACACACTTGAAAAACAACATGATTACAACAATGATTTATGCTTCAAATAAGAATGATTTAGAAGGCTTTATGCATTAAAATAGATTTTGGACAACCTTCACCACTTTTGACCCGTTCAATTTTTAGCTAATTGTTTTGAATGGACTCAATTAACTGTTTGAAATAAAACACAGATACACAAATAAAATTGACCCACTCATTAGTAAATGAGTTCATATTTCCACAACTACATGTTAACCAAATGTCTTAAATACCCATTAATAATGACAAAACCATAAAAATCTTTGTAATGACAATGATCAAATAAAGTTCATATTAAAACCTTGTCAAAAAAGAGAAATGTTGCAATTTTTTTAAAGGGAGAATTAAAAGAAGCAAAGTGTTGCAACTTTAATGGGACAAAGAAGTGCATCGTTTTTCTTGGATCAGATTAAAAAAACATAACAGAAACGCAGTATGGACAGTTATATCATTTCCACTATTTTCCACCTCATTATTGCTTTTATACCAATCAAGTCATTTCTTAACGATAAGTGTTAAACTTATTATAGTGACTTCAAGTTGCCATTATCACCTTTAGAGTTTTGGCAGTTTGGCAAAAAATTATTGTTTGAACTATCCAATTTTTTATGTTATATTGAAAAGCATATAAGAAGTTCTAAAATCTTCTAAACCACCCTAACTTTTAGCACCCTTTAGAGTTTTGGCAGTTTGGCAAAAAATTATTGGTTGAACTATCCAATTTTTTATGTTATATTGAAAAGCATATAAGAAGTTCTAAGATCTTCTAAACCACCCTAACTTTTAGCACCTTCTGATTCTTCAAATAAATGCTCATCCAAACACCTCCAATAGCAGGATTCATGTTTATTTTTTTACAATGATCATATTAACCATATGAATATTATGATACATGTTAAGACTACATGATCCAAACCAATAAGATGTCATGATGATGGCTTCTAAATCTAATGATCACTAAGAAGTTTCATTAGGCACAAACAAATTGGTGTTAGGAATTAGGATGGGAATATAACTATGAGCAATCTCAAATTGTTGTTTACTTGTTTATATGTTCTTATGGAGGACCAATATTGTTCCATCAAGAAGATTAACCCCACTGCTCACTTCTCTATGATCCAATATGAGATCCTACATTATAAGAATGATAGCATACAAGTTCTGACTATGCAAATAGTGAAGGCCGGATAGAAAGAAACACTAGAATTTCATCACACCTGGTATATACATATATGCAAATATACGCCATTCATATTAACTAAAAAAACTACACATACCTCATGACCAATGATGGTAGCGATCTCCTCGTCAGTTCTAAAGTGTTCTAACAACCCCGTAAACACAACAATCTTCCCACCAGGCAAACAAAATGCATTTACAACATGATCATTCACCACCAAAACCTCCCATTTCAATCCCTCCAAATGCGAAGTAGCCGACTTTAACCCCTTATCTTTCCCCTTCTTCCTACTTTCATCCACCCACATATCATTCAGAACCTCATCTTTCCCCTGCCATTTATCCCCACCAGTCTCCTCCGTCATCGCCATTATCATCTCCTTCCCTCTACTTTCCGATGCAGCTCCACTTTCAGAAGCATAATCCAAATCACTCCACACCTGTTCTTTCTTCAAACCCCTTTGCAATGCTTCAATAATATCCTTCGAAATCATCCTAACCCTAACGCTTTCCGGGTGCATCGCCGGTAAAATCTTCCCTTTGAATCCAGCCTTCATGTTCTGAAACTGAGACTCCCCAATCATCCTCTCCAAATTCTTCGACAACAAAACAAGATGCTTCCTTTTTGTATAAGGTACAGTCTCAACATTCCCAAAATACATAGTTACACCAATCCCTGATCCCACTAACACAACAATCAACATATTCCTAGGGTTTTCAGTCCATCTTTTGAACCCTCGAGGCTTAAAGTGCCTAACTTGTCGCGAATCAACATAGTAATATCTACAACCACTACCAATCAATCGCAAATTTGAACTCCTATTAACAATTGCAGGTGAATATGAAGAAATTTTAGGAACCCTAATCGGATAATATGATCCAGATGTAAACTTACTCAATTGAACGTTGTGGTTGATGATAGAAATTGGATTTTGAATTGGGGGTTTTGGGGCGGTGAATTTTGACGTGAAGCAACGAGAAATTGCATCGAAACCTAGCTTTGATCTTCTATACCATGCCATTTTTGAGCTGAAATTGGAAAAAGAGGAGCCTCAATATGGTTTGAAGAGCTTGTTATACAAGAAATAACAATGGCGTGATTGCACTTTCGGGAAGCTTGGATTCTTTTCTAGAAGAAAGAAGTTGAGAAACTTTAGAAAAGTTTAATCTCTTTCTTTCTGTTTAATTTACGCAGGTTAATATACTCGCGCGTTACGATAGCGTTGTATGTAATTGATAAAGTTTATATATTACGATCGTTCCAGCTTGTTTTTAAATTAAATTTACATCTACAGGTAGAGTTACTCGAATTCATATTGCTAGAAGAAAACAAATTATAATTGACCTTACTCGTTCTCAAAAAAATTCTACGTCGAAACGTATACCAACTTAAAATGTACATAAAACTAGCATGGAAGCGTTTTATATTTGATTTAACTCGTGTCCTAACCAGGGCCGGCTCAACCATTTTGGTGGCCCTAAGCGAAGTAAAAATTCGGGGCCCTAGTTATTTTTTTCCTTTTTGAACTACATAATCATACTTTCAATTTAACATGAGCATATGTTGGTTCGGGTCATGTTTATTACTAATATGTCATATAAAAGTAACATAAAAAAATCATGATCAACCGGATGAAAGTTTCCCATGTGTGTTTCTATTGCACAAAGCTTCTGTATCATAAAATCAGAAACTGTAATACATATATTATGGCAGATTATGCAAGCATGCAACATATAACCATACATTTAATAATCAAGAACCAATTGAAATTAATGATGTTCAAGTTGTGTACCCACTTATGTAGAGATCAATTCTTCCTTCATAGTCCACTTTTGCTTTTCAGTTAACAATCTACCATTCTTAGCAAACCGTAAATAATATCGCTATAATCACTTGATGTCTTAGTCACTTACTCAGATGCATAATTATTAATTCATTTCAATAATAAATTAGCAGACATGGTATACCTATACACATATGATTAACAACAAATATTTTTCCTTGATGCTATCTTACACCCATCAACATATGTTAAACCAATCTTCCTAACCAATGTTCCTAATGGAAGTGATATTCAACATCCTATCAAAATGTATAAAAGAAGCAACAAGAGACATACATAGAACACAATATTGTAGAAAACTTTTGGTTCATAAGCTGAAAGTAAGAGACGATCCCTAAAACACAATAAAAACAAACAACAAAATACATCTCAAATCTCTAAAAGCTCAACTAAGTACAAATCAAATTTTAATATACAAAGATCAACGAAAAGAAAACAAGAAACAATAAGCCGAATATTCAAATCGAAACAGGGAGTAGAAATACGTGGAGAACATCAAAATGCTCAATCGAAGAATTAGCGAACAGATATAGAAATCGAACAGGAAGAAATCAAAGTTTAATCATCGTTATTGCTACCCAAGATCGCCGATTTGAGCCATCAACAATAATAGTTTGTGATTTTGCCATGAGAGAATACTATGAACCTTCACAAAGATGGAATCCCTAAATTAGGGAGGGCCCCCACTTGAAATACCGCCTTTCAATTTCAATTTTTTTCATACATACACTCTGAAGCCCATTCTAAACAAATACACAGCCCAACAAAAACCCAATTTATAATACATATGAACTTTTCTGCATAAATGGGGGCCCTATAATTTTTGGGGCCCCAAGCCCTAACTTCACCCACTTAGATCATTGGGCCGGCCCTGGTCCTAACAAAATGTACATTAAAACATTGATAAACGCGTATTTACACCGGCACATGCATAAACAAAAGGACGTAAGAAATGAGTTTTTTAATAGAAATGTACAACGGGTAAACCCGAGGCTTATGAAACTTAAGCTGTTCAAAGTGATAATTGTTAAAGTTTTATAATAAACTTAGGGGTTAGAAATGTCAAATAACAAAATTTGAGGGGGAGCATTTACCGGTGGCTTTGCCACCAATATTTGTTTTTAACTTTTTAAGGATATAGTAATTTAGCATAATGTCACTAATTATTTATATGAGTTAGTTAAACGATTAGTTCATGTGATATACTCATATTACAGGATTGGTCCTAACTCTTGAGAAACTACATCATTTGTTTTAACTGTTTGGCAAACCGTAAAACCATTGGTCTCTCGCACTAACTTATGTTTAGTTTTTCAATTAAGTGAGTGTTAAAATACCAAAATACCCATGAACTAAAAAATAAAATACATATAATATATATTTGGCCCATTTTTTATTAATAAATATATTTTAAAACCCAACCCATCCCATCCCCTTCGTCTTCATTTTCTTCACGGAACAACACCACCGCCAACACACCACCGTCGCACACCATCATCGTCGGTGCACCATTCTTTCTGTAGGATCGGTGAAGGGGAGCAATGCAACAGTTTCACAAGTTTGGAGAGACTAAAACACTTAACAAATCAAATAGGAAACCGGCTAAAGTGAAACAGTAAACACAAGTAAAGAACATAAGTAATTGGTTTTATAGAATGATGTATATTGCTCTCAAATGTTTTATAAATGTTACAAAGCTTAGTCCTAAGGACTGGTACCTGAGATACTTTATACTACATTCTACAACCGGCCATATTTTGAATATCAGCTGGAACACTAATCTAGACAACAAGATCAATGTAAACTCAAAAGTCAGATTGTATTTTGACTAGTAAGTATGACATGTCATAGCTCACATCCTTATCTATTACAAAAAGGATAAAAGTATAAAGATAGAAAGTTACAGACTTTAAGACCTAAATCAACAGTTGACAAAAGTATGGACATTTCACCAACTTGTATAAGTTGGTGAGTTTTCAGAGATGGCAGTGAAAAGTGGTTCAGCTTTTGTAAAAATTATGTCAGAGAAAGCATGTATTCTCTGTCTTTGAAAAAATCAGTCTCTTGGCTTTGGAAAACTTTGTATTTGAAGCTTCGAAAGAATTCATCTTTGGCTTCGAAAGAAATGGCCTTTTGACTTTGGAAGATTTTGTACTTAGTGAATTTCATTGATTGAGTTGTATCAAATCTTCTGAAGTAACTTCACATGTGCATGTTAAGAGCTCTTTGTTTGCGTCAGCCTCTAAGTATAACTCTTACAAACTCCCCTTAGGTTGATGCTACCAAAACTGAAGGATAACTTTGAGTCTTGATCTTCATCTGTTGATAGTCCTCATCAGAATCAAGACCATTCCCTTCATCATCAGTTAGTCAGGATTCCTTAGATTGTCAAAGTATATTCTCATGTCATAGAGATCATGCAGAGTAAGGTCAAGTATGTTTTGCAAGAAATACACATCTTGACACCTTGATCTTTAGTGACATACCATCTGTCTAGGTTAGTAGCAAAGACGCAAGAGCAACCTCTCCTTGATCACCCTCAGGATGTTCTGATCCATCATGAGATGCAGAGGTGGATGCATTGGACTTCTTCTTGTTGTTTTCTCTCCTTATGATCATCATCTTTCTCTTTCTGTATTTTAACTAAGGAGGTTGGTCTTGAGTACCAGATTTTCCTTCTTTGTCCTTCTCATTTGGGTCCTTTCCTTCACAGGTTGAGAAGGAGAAATATATCCTTTTCCTTCATGATGATTTGTTAAGATTCGCATGTGTTGTATGATAATCTATGTTAGTATGATGATCTTGATAGAACTTAAGATTCATAATGTGACATACGTGGATTGTTTGTATGATAATCCTGAGTAATGAGTTACTATACTTGATTAAACAAGATTTCAATTAATATGTCACCAATGGGTCAAACTAGTCAACTAGATCAAATGTGTTATTGTTTTTCCAAATCACTCGGGTCAATCTGTTGATTGAGCACTTAGGGTTTGTTGAGCTATTCTGGTTACATGTACTTATGTACTCACGTGTTCTAGGTAACCTTTGACGGGTGTCTTTCTACTCATTGTTAGCTTCGCTTAGCTTATTCGTTGCGTACCAAGTGAGTTCAATACCCCACTTTTATACACTCTTTTTATGGGGGGTGGGGGAGGGGGGAGATAACATACCTTTTACAAACACTTACTTTTATAAGTTGTGTATAGTTAATACTAGGCCAAAGACCCGTGTAACACATGGGTTCAATCTAAAAATATTATTGTTGTTTAAAAAAGTTCATAAGTTATAATGTTAACATATAATACTTTTTATATCAACTTTTATGTATATTTTTGACATTAGCTACATCTAATATTAGTACGTTTTCTTTATTAATGCCTCTACGTCTAAATAGTGTATAATATGGAATGAAATGAACTTATAAATAAAAACTTTAAGTAATAGAAAAATTAAATTGAACATGAAAAATAATACTTTAAATTTATAAACATCTAAAAATTTCTTTGTATACAACATTTGATGTTCTGTTGGTGATTTTTTCATCATTATCTAATATTAATAATTTTAATCCATGTCTACTTTTAACTCGAGATAATGCAACATAGAGCTGATCATGTGTGAACACTGGTTTTTTTAAAAACAAACCAACTCGGATAGCGATTATCCTTGACTCTTGTTTATTGTCGTTCCAAAACATACTGCTAACTTCTTTGAAATTTAAAAGCAATCATTTTGTCTGAAGATGTCAAAATCAATCGTGGAATAAAAGTGTGATTTTCAATATTACTTCCAGATATTATTTCAGCTTTTATAACATGATTGCCCAAACCTATTACTTGTAGCCTTGTTCCATTGCACAAACAACTTTTTTTTATCAATGTTTCTTAACAATATTACTGGAACACCAACTTTTAATATTAACTTATGGTTTCGAAGACCATATACTTTAAGCCCAATAAGAACATCAGGTGAATATAAACTTTCATCAAAGTTGTTGGGAAGATACTCTAAGTGACATAAACTATCAGAACTAAAATAGTCATTTTCATCTCCGGGAAACATGGATAACAAACGATCATTTATTTGTTGAACAACTTCATTTGTCGGTGCAAGTGTAGCTCTTTCTTGAAAAAGAATTTGATTATTGACATTATAAAGAATAGAAGGGTAGACAAAGTCAATTAAACTTGCTATAGGATCAAACGAATTGGTAATAAGAAGATTATCCGATATATCAATTATTGCCTCTCCATCATTCGATCCACCTGTGTTTTCTTCTTCTACATCTAGAAGCCATTTTGCAAATATCTTTGTTTGTTTCATATCACATTGTTCACTTCCAACGGCTAACCTCGTGTTTTTTGTTAGTCTAAGAACCTTACAGTTTGCCCAAATGTATGAGGAACTTAAGGAGGCATTAACGACGTCATGTCCAGATCCATTAGGAATAACAGGAAGAATTTGTCTAAAATCTCCTACAAAAACAATTATTTTGCTTCCAAATGGTAAATCGAAGTTGTTACAATTATCACATTTGAGTATAGCTTTCAAAGTTCTATCCAATGCTTCACACACATGCTTGTGAATCATAAGTGATTAGGTGCTTCATCCCAAATAATCAATGTTGTCTTTTTAATAAACATGCAATGTCACTGTGAGGCTTTATATGGCACAAAGAATCCTCGTTGAGATTTAAAGTAATTAGAAATCGAGAGTGTGTCATTCTACCACCGGTTAATAATACTGATGCAATTCCACTCGAAGCAACGTTTAAAACAATCTTACATTTCGACTTTATTGTTGTAGATAATGTCTCCCACAAAAATGTTTTCCCTATTCCACCATAACCATAAACAAAAAAGACGCTTCCTTCTTTATCGTCAACTGCTTTCATTATATCATAAAAAATCTGTTTATTTGTTAAAGAAGATAAAAGACCATCACATTCGTTTGTTGTAACATCTTGAATTTTTCGTTAAATTAAATGTTAGCATCGTTAGATTCTTGTAAGGGCTATTGTTGGCATATACGAAACTTAAGGGTTACTTATGGATTTGTCGTAATTTCCTCTGAATTGGAATTTAATAGTGATAATTATATCATATTAAATAAATAATTATGATAATAATAATAATAATAATAATAATAATAATAATAATAATAATAATAATACTATTGTTATTAATAATATCAACCTATAAAGTTATTAAATTTAAAAATTATTTAAACTTAAAGTAATAAAGTTAAGGGGTTAAGTTTGCCACTTTTAAAACTCCAAATGAAAGCTTTGGGCATAAAATATTAAAGTTCAAAACCACAGGGACCAAAGGTGTAAATTATCAAACCCAACCCTCCAACCCTTTTTCCTCTCCCGTCTTTCCGGTCGGCCATCCGGCCACCGCCGGCTACGGCTCCGGCGACCCCTAAACTCACCCTAAACCCTCAATTTTAATACCGAATGATCCCAACCGGTTCACCAACGCATTCCAAACTCAATTATGATCTTTAATTGAGATTAAACAACCATTATGGACCCTGAACATGTCGGGTAACGGTCGCGTACATCAAACGAGCCGTTCGAGCGTTAACCCATGATTGTAACCAAATTAAACCAACCTAATCAATCATTGAACAAAACCTAATCTGTTACAACTCTCAATTTTATCTGAATCAAACAAAACCTTCGAGTTAAGCTTCCTCCTTGTCGCGAACTGAAACTCCATTCGAATTTCACCAACTCGTCATCATCAAGCAAAATTGGAAGATGGCTTTTAATCTCAGAATCCATTAGAAGCCTCCTGTGCAATGAATTTGGTTATAATCATCATCTGAGCATCAATCAAGCAATACCTTGGTCGCGACCTGTTCATCATCTGTTCTTGCGGTTTACGTTTCAAAACGGGTAATTAGATACATCATTTTGTGCGTATTTACAAGGGGAATCAAAGCCCCATGTTTGTTTCCATTAACACAATCGAATTGGCATTCAATTTGTGTTCCAATCGGTTTAGGGTTCTAAGAGAATAGGGGAAACCTATTAGTTTGTGTTTAAAAGAATTTAAAATCAATATAAACCGCGGCTGAGGCCACTGGTTTACTGGTTAACTTACTCCCCTCTCAACTAAGAGGTCCCGGGTTCGAACCCGGGCAACCTCATTTTTAAAAAAAAAGTTTTTAAGCCTTGATTCAATTATATAAAAATGTTATTTAATATAAAAAATGAGTTTTATAAACTTCAAATATTTTTTTAAGGTCAATAAATAATTTTTGTAATTTTCTAAGTTGAATTAAATAAATATCTTTGTAATAAAACAATTTAACAAAGATTGTTTTTGAATTATTTCTTAAAAGAAATGGATTTTAAATAATAATTAATAAATTATTGTTGGTTTAAACGTTTCTTTTCATTTAATATTGTTTAAATCATGAATATGTCAAATAATTACTCGAATATTATATCTAAACCTTATTAATTATTATAAATGATTTAATTTCACTTTCTCTATATTTAGACATATAAAGATTATATTTTTTAAATGTACTTATAAAATGGCCAAATCCACTTAAAACCCTAGCCCTCGTTAATTCGCTAAACTTAATACCATTAAACTTAAACCTTGTGAATATATTTATATTTTTAGGTGCATTATGAAGCATTACATTGGATCGTTGCTTATTATATTTCTTATTAATCGTCATTCTATACGTATTTGATCAAGTGAGTATTTCCATACCCCTTTTTGCTTATTTTCACACTTTGGGGTGAAACATGTTAACTTATTATCATTGCACTTGTAAACTTATTTGAGACTTGTAATCTTTATGGCAATTCATCATACAAAGTTATGGTTAGTTGAACTTTTGTGATTACCATGTTATGGCGTAATATGTACAATCATTAACTATTGCTAGCCCAGCGAAGTCATAGATCTATGGGCAAGATAAGCCTGTTTTGGTTGATCCAAGTACACTTAGCTGATCGTATAATCTTGTAAACGTTTGAGACTTGTAAAACTTTGTCGAGGTTTGATTGTTGCATTGTTCATAACATCCCTAATCACTTTTATTCACTAACTTATGACTTGAATTGCCATCTTTTATATAATCTATGTATTAAAAACTATGGAATGCCCACCAACATTTTTATGTTGACCTTTTATTTTTAACATGTTTCAGGAATACCTCAAGTATGTGTTCTACTCTTTGAAGCTTATCACATCTAGGATTGGACCTAGAGATAAAATGGATGTTCATATTATTTGTAGCATTTGTACATGATGTATTCCTTGTTGAAACTTTTGCTTGTAATGTTACAATTGAATCTTATGATTAATATATATGGATTTAATAAATAGCGTTATGTGGCTGTGAACAATCGTAATCCTCACATCTCGACGTTTCCGCCGTCAAGGTTAGGGTGTGACATTTGTCAAGGTTGCTCTATCATAAGATAGCTACTCAGTAATAAAACGATTGTTTGAAGAAGATACCGAGTCATGATCAGGATAAGGAATCATTGAAAAGTTTCGTAGGGTCGAACTTTTACGAACTATTTTTTTTCAATTTCAAAGATAGTCAAATTCTTAATTTGATCTGTATAAAGAGATAAACCTAAAATTTATTAAAATATATTGGAATTAATAAATACATAAAAAAATGAAATGCAAATCACAAAATTATATTATTGTATTTTTGAAATTTTATAATAGAAAAATATTAATTTAACATGTATATATAGTAATAAGAATAAAAAAATTGATACTTGGAGACTTTAGTAGATGTTGTTGTTTAACCTGGAGACTTTTGTAAAGATCAGAATATAAACCGACCATTTTATGGAAACACACAATCAACAAAATCTATTACATCTTCTTACTCTGATAAAAGAGTAACTTTAGATACCACATGACAACACCACAATCATTCTAACTAATAATTTTCCACCTCTCTCTACTTTTAAATAATTACCTTAATTACTAATAATATTATTTAACATTTTTTTACATTTAATAAATTAAAGAAGAGATCTTTTATAAATGTTATTTCTAAATAAACAAATATTTATAAAATAATTAATTTTTTAAAGCATATAACTTTTTTAAAATACGAAATATTTTAAAATTGGTATCTTGAAATTTTGATATTTTTAAAACAGAAAACAATTAAATTAAGGAGTTGTAATAAGAAAATTTTAAAAAATGACATTTTTATACGGTTTGTTTTAGAACAAAATGTTTAATTTTTTTGGAAAAAAATTAAAAACAAAATTTTTAAAATTGATATCACTGTTTTATTAGTTATAGTCAGTCATATCATATTTTAGAATATTATTTTATAATTAATAAAATTTATTATATTAATATTTTATTTATTCAGCCCGTGTAATACACGGGTTTACTAAAGCTATTAGATGAATATAATAATAGATGATTTGTAGAGTTTTTTGTTGATGAAATATTCGAAGAAAGAAGAACAATGGGTGTTATGTTATTTCCGTAAAAAGATGACCTGCAATTTAGGGTTAAATTACTTAATTTCCCCCAAATTGCTCTTGTACCATAATTAGGCGGAAAATGAACCTAGACTAACATTTAGAACATATACATAGTTAGGCGAGAAATGAAAAAATTAGAGCTATAAGAGAATGTCATGTGGCACTAAATATATTGTTTTATTAATAAGTCTAGATAATGTGATATAGCATTGAAAGATCTTACACTTTCAGATCTTTAATTAAGAAAACTAGCGGATAATCTTGGGTAGTACTACTGGATCTAACAAGTCTCACTTGTACGACTGGAGGTCAAGCGGGTGCAATATTGTCCTAAACAACTAACATTGTCACGACTTGGTATGTCGTGGCAGAACGCAAAAGAACGAACACAATCAACTTCGATCGTGAAATCACTATGGTTATTACTTATGAAATTAGATTAGCTATCTATTCAATGAACTTACTTATATTTTACAACTGTTATTACTTATATTAAACACAAACTCTTGAACTCACCAACCCCCGTGTTGACACTTTTAGTATGTTTTTTTTAGGTCGTTATTAGCAGTTGCATCTAGGAGCACTCACGAGTCGAGCATGCTTTTGAAACCATCATTTGTTTACATTTGGGTTCCATTATATATTTTCAAATAATGGTCTGGGTACGTATTTTTGCGCATTTTACATTCTAGCACTTTGGGTTTGATACTAAACGCTTAATATTTTAAAGTTTTAAACTCTCATTTATTTTTAAATGTTACATATGGAATTGTTATGAGTAACTAATGACTTGGATCCTGATTTGTTCACTCGCCCTGCGGGTAAAACCCCGTACGTGGATTTTGAGAGTGTGACAGAAAATCATACAAAATTTATATTTTTAGCATTGTTTATTTGAAAATCATCATTTTAAAAAACAAAATGTATAACAAAATGGTCAACATTAGTCACAATGATCTAATAAATATTACACAATGACCTAATATTATACAATAAGCTGAAATAACGTGAAAAAAATTCATTTTTTATTTATCAAAATTATAGGCGTTTTAAAGATAAAAAACACTTGTTTTATGGGTATTTTTTTGAAAAAATAATGACGTATGTAAAAGTTACGAACGTTTCAAAAAAAGATAGAACTTGAACATGTGGTTAAAATTAAAAATACTCTTTCATATCATTTAATGTTTCAATTATTTACCATTATGTTATCGGATTTTCATATCCCTTAAATCAAAGATCTAATTGATAATAATCTAATACTACTATATAATACACAACTTTGGACAGAAAGGTAATTTCATATACTTCATAAGACGCGCTTGTCTCCTCACTCCAATCACCTGAATTGAACCAGTCGGTCTCTTACTCTCCACCTTCGATAGTGATAATTGAAAGTTGAAACTGTTCGGATGCTTGTAACCATCGGTATTGAAGGCGCGTTGTGATGACCCTAAAGGGGCCTTAACTGGTGTTGAAACCTTCTCCGAAACGCTTCAATCCCAGACCAAAATTCATCGCTAGACAAGCCTTTGCTGCCGATTTCTTTGAAATTGGCAAGCCTCTTCAGTTAAGGTACCATTGATGTTGAAATACTATATGTTCTTTGTGATTTGGATGTTAATTTATGTTTGGATTGTTTATATTTTGTGGGGTTTTGCCGAAGTGATTAATTCTTCATTCAAATGCATGTGTTTTGTTTGGGAATCTAATCGCCTAAGTAATCTCTTATTGATTTGTTTGGGATTTGGCTTGGAGTAAATTTATGCTTCAGATCGAGTTATTTAGGTTTGATCATTGCTTTGTTAGCTGTTCCAGTAGTCAAACGCACTTACTGTTTAAAGTCAAACATAATAGGTTTTAAACATTAGATTCACATGAACTTTGAATTTTGTTGCCAATTTACTACCATAAATTTACTGTTTGTAGTTCTTGTTGTATACTTCAATAATGTCACCGTGTTTTTTTAACTCAAAGTTGAAAATTACGGTGACAAAACGACTAAAGAACACAACAATTAGGGGAAAGTGGTGCTTATTCTGGGCTATATATACATTCATGTATATGACTACTTCAAACAGGTATGTCTAGCATTCATTGTTTTATTAACTTATATACATTCATGTATATGACTACTTCAAACAGGTATGTCCAACATTCATTGTTTTATTAACTGGTATATCCTACTAGCAGGTGAAAAGGACTTCACGTTGACCCTTATTGCTAGACGGTCTCGCTGTTTTGCTGGAACCAGGTTTGATAATAAAACGATTACTGCTGATGTATGGATAAAAAACAGCAGGCGCTTGTTACTCAATTAATTAGTTTACCTGTTGTTTTTTAGATATCTAAAACGAGGGCTAAATGAGAAGGTTTGTATTGCCAATGATGTTGACACATAACATATTGTATTTGGAGATGTACCTGAAGGATGTCCTGTGCAAATAAGCTCTGTTGTTCAAAATTGGACTTTAGTACCCCTGTTTTGGTCCCAAGAAACATCAAAATTAAATATTATACCTATCATAATATATAAGATGAAAAAAAAATACTAAATTGCTTAGCTAAAATTTTTATCAGGTCGTTTTGATCTAATTATTTGTTATTCTGGTAGTGTCAAAGAAGGACCATAAGTATGATACCACCAGACTTGACTTTGAGAATTTTACCAAGAGCTATGTAAATCCCATAATTATTTTGAATTTGATTAAGGTACAAACAATGTTACATACCATACAAATGTCCATTTAAATTTGTTTATCAATTTTCACCAGTGTTTCTTTTTAATATTTAATTATCATGCGTTTTTGCAGGCCGAAAAAAAGAAACCCCTGGAATCCATTCTCCGTGTGCAGTTTGCTCGTGCTATTGAGTTGATAAATAAAGATTTGCCTGAGGAAAAAAGTTTAAGGTTTTTTTGTGGGGATTTAGGCAAATATTCTAGAAAGTATGCTGCACTAAACCCTTGTTATGTTTATTGCTATTTTCATATGACATTAAATCATTAATCTTGGCTTGATACTTTTTATATATTTGATATTTCAGCAAATCTACAAATGTGTTGGCACTTTTGGGAAAAGTAGCAACTTATGCATTGAATCTAACTAGGTTTTCTATTGTCAAGTAATATCACATTCAGAGTCCCAGGGGTCATTAAACCATTCGAGGTAAAGCCAAATACAAACTCAACTATACATATATTAGCTTATATTATTGTACTAATGTAAAATAATCGGATTTTAACTTAACTATTTTTTAGATATTTTAACTATGTAATCTTATTTTATGCTTATATATACATACATACATATATATACACCTATATGTGTGTGTATGTATATATGTTTAATTTGTGTCCAGGTAAAGCACAATGTTGGACATATCAAATAGGGGTGTTTGAATTTGTGCTTTAGTCTTAAAATTGTTTATCTAAGCATAAAATAAGATTACACATTTGCTACTTTTTTAAATATAATTCAAGAGGCATTTCGTTGCAGTTATAAAGTACCACATTTTTGTAAAGCTGTTTGTAGTCAATTTTTTATAACTTAGTTCATGAAGTAATCAAACTTTGTCGCACGCATGATTACGTGATCCTAACTATTCAATCAATGTCTCATAATCAATTTATAAATGCACACACAAGCATGTGTGTTATGTGTAGATGGTAGCACGACATAGATGCCTAGAAGTGCACACATGTACTTTTGTGGTTTTTAGAATAGTCCAAGTGTTAATGTCTTTGCCAAATTTCAAAATGAAAATGTTAGTAGTATCGTATTAAGTAATTCATCACTGATACCTTCAAATTTCATTGGAGGTGCATGACATTCAAGCATTCAACTAATCAATTCTTTTGATCAACCATAATAGGATGCCAAATAAAAATTATGCTCATTGGATTTTTCATTTTAAGATTGTTTATTAGCAAGGTTTGAAAAAAAAATCGTGACCCATGTTATGCTATTAATCTAACTTAGATTTTCATAACCGAATTAAAATGAATTTTTGGTCCATATAAATAATAAAAGTGTTACTTTAAAGAATTGTTAGACTTGGGAAAAAGTTAGTACATGCTAAAATTTAGCAGTAGTGCTCATGGCTTGATTCCAGGAAATTCTAAACATTCATGATGCAATACATATGAAATTTACTAGCAAGTTAATTTCAAATGCCACAATTCAAGTTTATTGACCTCGGTTTCATGTTGTTTTGTTCAGACCTTAATGTTAAGTTGTTTGTAATTAGTTGCAAGTACATGTTGAGTGGTAGTTTATAGAGCTTTATAGCAACTCCAATAACCTTCTCAGGCTCAACTGGATCCCATTGTTTTTCTCTACTATGTTTACCAAGTATACATAAACTACGCTTAACAAGTATACAATACATATTCCTCTTGTTATTCTTTAATACTACGGTTTAATGGTTATCTTTCTCTAAGCAATACTTAATACTTGTAAATTGTCTACTTCGCGGCATCGTGCGGGCTCAACCACTAGTAATTATCATACATTTTAGTTTTTCTTTCATTTTTACAATAACACCACCTTAATTATAAAAGTTGAACAATTTAGTATATACTAATTATCAACTTTAGAATGCATTTATTATTATACCATTAGCTTTAATGATTGTACATATTTTTGTTTTTTTCTTTCTTTTAATTTTTTATTTTAAACCCAATACTTTTACATCTTTTACAATCTAACCCATAAATATTGTCACTTTCAACTTTCTTCCATTATACATTTCATATTTTACAATTTTTTCGTTTACATTTCGGTATAAATTTTAAAAGTTAACACGTCGTAACATGTGTGGTTCATCGTTGTTATGCAATTTTTTTTCTTCTTTTTAATGGTCTCATAGTAATGTGTTGGGTACTCGATCCACTTAATTATTGTGTTTAATATTTAGAGTTTTTACGTATACTTTCCGTTTGATTTTTATTCATATATTTTCTAATATAGCTTTTCCAGTGTTGGTGGTCGATGAGAGTGACGTGACATTGGTGCTACTTTTTACGGTTTTACGCCCCCACCCTAACATGATGGGGCTTAATACTAGTTTTTGTCTAAATTTACATATCTATACTATATATAAAGCATATAAGAGGGGTATTTTAAGATACCATACAATTAAGAACAATTACTTTATTTAATGCATAAGATACAACCAATTTTGAGGGTGAAATAGTATTTTTAACATTATTTACAGATTACCCCTTACAAGTAGTTACATAATAACCTTATACTTATTAACACTTACATAAAATTTTATATTATCTACCCATAAACCAAAAAAAATTAATTTGCTTTAAGATTTCAGCTGTTTCTTTTAATCTATCATGTTTAAAAACTATACTAGAATTGTAACTTGTGTTTATTTTTAAACGTTTTGGTGTAAACTTTTTGCTGAACCGATTTATATATTGTAAGGTACAATAAGTTAATGCGTAAATGTACAAGTCATCATGCAGAACTTATTTATTTGGTGTTTTAAAGTTTAGTTTAGAAAAAACATAATAGGTTTTGTAAAAATACTACAAGAATAACATAATATTAGAAACATGTGTTGAATTTAAAATGTCGTCCTGCCGCATTGCACGTGCACTCTTCTAGCATACACTAATATATTATCCGTTCTTCACTCACAACTACTTAAAAACGACTCGTCTATAAACGCAAATGCTCTTAGCCGTAAGACCGCTGTACCAGATCATTCCTCTCACGACCTACCTGTCAATGAACCATGCATCAATTGGATCAGATTTTGACACGTATACACAGGGCACCAAATCGCCGCCCGATCAATTAGATTACACGCGCCCCCAAAATTAACCGGCTACAGCCAGTCATGTAGGGCTTTTAACCGGCACTTCCGGTCACTCCGATTCCCGCTAGATACATAAACACCGATCGAACACTCAGATTTTTTGCTTCAATTGTCGCTCATTTGTCTCATATGATTTGGAAGGTTAGCCGATTTTGTTTGTAATCAGTGTTTTATCGTCTTCGAATTTTGCTTAATTCCACTTAATCTTCATTGCCGTATGGTTAAACTATTTGATGAATACTTAATTTGGGCAAAAAGTAGATCTTTGTTTGTTTGTTTGTTTCTTTTTTTTCCCTTTTGAAGTTTGAATTCGACTTCAATTTTCATGTTTGGTTTGATTTGAAGTAGCAGGTTTTCATGGGTTTTAGCTAATTTGCTGTTTGGTAATTTACGGGAGCGTTATTCTTGTAGAAATTTGATATATTCTTACGTTTTTTTATGAATGTGCTGAAGTTATTTGTGATTTTCTCTGCATTTGCGAGTTTTAGTTGTTGATTTAGTTGTTTTCATTGTCATTACGCTGTTTTAGGAGGTAATTTCGTTGAAATTTTATGTTTATGACTTTATGCCTTTATTTGTCTTGGCTGCTAAGTTTAAAATTAGGGTTTTTTATTTCTTGAATCAAATTAAGCTCTGAGGTAATTGATGCTCTAGTATTTGGATTTTTTATGTTATTAATATTGATCTACTTGTTAATTGCTTGTGATTTCAGATTGTTAATGAAGAACTGCTGATGTTATCTTGTGGACCCTTGTAACTTAGAATCAATATTTATGTTAGAATCCCTAATTACAAATGTCAATGAGGTAATTGATGTGAACTTCTAGCTTCGGGTGTAATTTGTTCATGTAAAATATCTGCTTCTGTGGGTGGGTATTGAAGCCAAGGATAATAACCTAAAACACTGGGGCTGGATTATTATATGAATTCGAGCCAACAATTGGCTCTATCACAAATGGGGCCTTCTCGAGCCAGTGGTGGGATGGCACATTCTTCTTCAAGTTCTGGCATCTTCTTCCAAGGAGATGTGCAGTCTCAAGCTTTAGGGAATTCGTATTTGGGTTCGTTTGGGAACTCTGCAAATTCTGTTCCTGGAAGCATGCGTTCAAACATGGTACCTGTGTCTGGGGACATAACCGATAGTGTTGGGGCGAGTTCATTGGTAACTGATGCTAACTCGGGGCTTTCAGGAGGTGGTGGGCCTCGTCTCCAAAGAAGTGCAAGTGCCAATAACGAGTCTTATACGCGATTACCTGCATCACCTTTATCGTTCTCTTCAAATAATATGAGCATTTCAGGATCTTCTGTTATAGATGGGCCATCAGCAATGCAACCGAGCTCCAATCAAGAGCTACATTCCCATCAAGTAGGGCTTGGTCAAGGAGCTTCTACTGCTGCGTCATTGCCTCCTCCACGGGCTGGACAAGTTTCACTACCTAATGGTTCAAGAGTTCTTGGATCTTTTATTCAAGATAATGAAAATACTTCACACATGCAGAAGAAACCTCGATTTGATATCAGGCAGGAAGATATCATGCAACAACAGGTTTTACAACAGATATTGCAAAGACAAGACTCAATGCAGTTGCAAAGCCCCAGTCCCCAGTTACATACTTTGATTCAGCAACAAAGATTAAGGCAACAGCAACAGCAACAGCAGCAACATCAGTTGTTGCAGTCTTTGCCCCCAGTTCAACGAGCACATTTGCTTCAGCAACAGCAGCAGCAACAACAGTTGCAGTTGAGGCAACAGTTACAACACCAGAGCCTACAACCTGCAAATGCAATGAAACGACCCTATGATGGTGGTGTATGCTCACGAAGATTAATGCAATACTTATATCATCAAAGGCAACGACCAGCTGTGAGTATGATTATCAAGATTTTAGTTTCACATTTCTATTCTTGGTTTTACTTCTTAATGTGGCTCCCTTTCCTAATGCAATGCACATATTGCTTTTTTTAAATCCTTTCTTGGTGGTAGTTGGGTGGGTTGACCAGGCTGGGTTACTGTCAAAATGGCTAATTTTTTTGGGTACAAGTCTGATGGGGTTACTTATTTTTTTCTAACAAATAATGATTTTGTTTTGTCAAATATGATACAATAATGATATTATATAGATAGTATGCTATTTTTTTTAATGAAATGAGTTAGGTGTTCTTGTGCATTAAATTTAATTTGGGCGACTTGCGATTCATTTGACGTGCCTCCTTAAATATTTTGCTCATCATTTTACTGGTTAGACCCATCTAGAATTTCACAAAACTGAAACAACACATTTGTAAGTAACGCGCTGAACGTGCCACCATTAATCATTATACTTGGTGTTCCTCAATTTCTTAATTATTGTTTCTTACAATGTTAACAGGATAATAGTATTTCCTACTGGAGGAAGTTTGTAGCAGAGTATTATTCTCCACGTGCAAAGAAAAGGTGGTGCTTGTCCTTGTATGATAATGTGGGGCATCATTCATTGGGTGTTTTTCCACAAGCAGCTATGGTATGTTTTTTTGTCATTGTAATCACAATGACTAGTGTTCAGTTTTCTGATCAATTGCATATGGTGTTCATATCATGTATAGATATATGTTTTATAGAATATTCCGACACGTTCTATTTTATAGGATGCATGGCAGTGTGATATTTGTGGATCAAAATCTGGAAGAGGCTTTGGTATGTAGTACCTAGTAATATGCTCTATTATATGTTCCTTGCAATATTTCTAAACTATGGCTGTTCTTAATGCTGCATCTTAGTACGGGCAAATAGTCAAATACCATAACAAACCAACATACTTTCAATTTTTTCTCATAAAAGTCACTCTACAAACTTTTGCATGTAAAAACCCAACATAATTTCTGTTTTGTCTCATAAAAGTCCCTCAACAATAAAAGTCCCTCAACAATATTTGCACACATAAAACCAACATACTTTCTGTTTTTTATATTAAAAACCCTCAACTCGTTTAAATTATAGATTGTTTAAGTTATGGAAGCAACTATATTGAGGGACTTTTATGTGAAAAACAAAAAGTATATTGGTTTTTTATGTGCAAAAATTGTTGAGGGACTTTTATGAGACAAAACAGAAAGTATGTTGATTTTTTACGTGCAATAAATTGTAGAGGGACTGTAGTTAGAAAAAACTAAAACTATGTTGGTTTTTTATGGTATTTACTCTTTTAGTACTATTATATAGCCTGTTGGGATATCTGCATCTGATTTCTACCCTTGTTATGGTGTCATGTATTTTAACAGAGGCAACTTTTGAAGTACTGCCAAGACTTAATGAAATTAAGTTCGGTAGTGGTGTTGTAGATGAGCTTTTATTTTTAGACTTGCCTCATGAATATAGATTTCCTTCGGGAATAATGGTGTTGGAGTATGGACATGCTGTTCAAGAAAGTATATACGAACAACTTCGTGTGGTTCGTGAGGGTCAGCTCAAAGTTATTTTCACCCCTGATTTAAAGGTGATTTTACACAAATCATTTATATATATATATATTTTTTTATCAAATATTAAAGAAAGGCTGATGAAATGTCTTTTTTCACTTATCTGCATGTATCTTTTCAGATATTAACCTGGGAATTTTGCGCGCGGCGCCATGAGGAGCTTCTTCCCCGTAGACTGGTTGCACCTCAGGTACAAAAGCATCATTTTCTATGATGAACATAAAAGACTAAATTTATAAACCCATATTGTAATTTTCTTGGTTGTTTTGTAGGTAAATCAGTTGTTACAAGTAGCACAAAAATGCCAATCTACAATAGATGAAAGTGGTTCCAATGGGGTCTCTCAGCAAGATTTGCAGGCAAATAGCAATATGTGAGTCTTGATCATTGTTTCTTTTATGGGTAGCAAAATTGGCAGGCTGTGTAGGCTGCTGCATGATGGGTTAAATTTTCCTGTTGACACGGGAGGACTAACAACACATTTTGTGACCGACTGTTTGGTGTGGTAGGGTTGTGGCAGCTGGGCGGCAGCTTGCGAGGAGTTTGGAGTTGCAATCATTGAATGATTTGGGTTTTTCTAAAAGATATGTTAGGTGCTTACAGGTGAATGTTCATCACTTTTGTTGAATCTTTGTTCATTCTTTTTGGGTCAATTTTTTGGCATATATTTCTACCTGGTACTGAACATTCGCAACTTGATTTATGCTATTAGATATCTGAAGTGGTCAATAGCATGAAAGACTTGATGGATTTTTGTCGTGACACCAAAGCTGGCCCGATTGGTAATGATTCATGCAACTTCTTATACTTTTTTCCGTTTATGCTATCAGTTTTACTTGAAACTATCCTCTTTTTTTACAGAGGGATTGAAAAGTTTCCCCAGAAAAACTAACTCATTCAACTCACGAACACAAAAGATGCAAGAAATGGAACAGATGTCTAGTAAGCTAGTGTCACTGAATCCAGGTGTCAACAGTTCATTGGTCAATAATGGTCATTACATGGGTAACCTTGGTGCTCCCTTAAGTGGTTCAGCCCAGGCTGCACTTGCATCTCCAAACTATCAGAATATGCTCATGAGACAAAACTTGATGAATTCAAACTCCCAACAAGAAGCTTCTTCTTCTTTTAATAGCTCAAACCAAAATGGATACCAGTTTCAGGGTTCTGCCAGTATGGCTGTCGGTGGCTTCCAACAAAGGCCCATGTTCCAGCCACAACAGAACCACCAGCAGTCACCATTTACTGGCGGTAATGCCATACAACAACACATGATTCAGCAACTGCTTCAAGATATGAGTAATGGCGGCGGCGGCAGTGGTGGACCTAAGCCGGCGGTTTCTGGGCAGAGTGTCGCTAGCGGGAGTATGGGTAGGGAAGGTTCGAGATATGGAATTTCATCATCAGTGACTTCACCACGACCGCCAGTTGTGCCAAGCAGAAGCAATAGCTTCAAAGGTGTTTCACAAAGCGACTCGTCTCTGGGTGGCATGACAGGTAACACAGGTGCCAGCGATCAGAAGGCGGCAACCGCTAATTTGCCACAGTTGTGTGATGATGTTCTGGATATAGCGAGCGAGTTTACGGGAAATGGGTTTTTTGACAATGATGAATTGGAGGGAATGGGTTATGGTTGGAAGGCATAAACATGTAATCTAATCTATGTACAGCTGAATTGAATGACCACCATATCTCTTGATCTTTGTTTCATTTGTCTTGCTCCTTTTAAGTGTTTCGACTTTTGGTCAAAACTAATTCACCCAGATGATGAAATGAAGAGTAATTGATTAATGATTACTTCTTTGAGAACTTTTGATTCTATGCATAAAAATTGTTTTGTAATATTAGAATTACATATCTATTTTGGGAGACTAGTAATCTCGATTCGGCTTTTATCAGAACCCTATCTTACTTTCAACGTACTCCATCCTTCTATCACCATCGGTGAGGACCTACGAACTGAAATCTGGTTTGCATCTCCTCCTTAATCAAACTTTTATGCATAAGTTATCAAATTATCTCGTCTTACTTTGTACAGTTACAGGCTTAAAATTATTAATAATAGCTTCTCTTTAGTTAATATACAAGCCACTTAGTATTTTTATTACTGTTTTTGATACTAAGTTTAAATATTTTTCATTTCGCTAGAACGTGCCTAATTCGTATGAAACTTATGAAGCTTATGAATCCACCTGAGGTACAAAGCAAGACTAGGGTTACCCTAGTTACCGAGTAGCACTTCATGTCTTTTCGTCTTTTTGTCTTTTCGCAAGATCATCATTCCATCGATCTTCATACACATGAAAACCATCATTTTCTTGGCTCCATTTGCCATTTTGCACATTGAAATATATAAGCTTAAGAACGGTTTATAGATATATATTCATTCACATTTGGTGATTTCGTTTTTGTTTTATTTAGATTTACTCGCAAAACACTAATTTAATTGCTAATCGTAGTTGGTTTGTTACCAAATGGTGTGTAGTCTAATGGTACCGGGTGTGTACATAGTAGTGTATTTTCTTATGACATTGAGAGTTTAAGTCTTTTGATGGTCATTAGTATAGATTAAGGAATAGTATTAGATGAGTGTTTGTTTAGAGCATTGACAATGGATTCATCAACTCTTTCTCTATCATCAAAATTTGAAGAAATGGTTGAAAACACCTCTATCATCAAAATTCATAGTCCCTAAACCCTATCTCAAATAACCCAAACCAACATCACAATAATCGTCACAACCACCATGATCATCATCATCGACTACCACTATTATCGCTGACCACTATCCTATCACCACCATCATCTCTAACAGTGGCGGAGCTTGAACCACACGGGGGCTGGGGCGAACACATTTGGGGTTTGATCCACTTAAGAAGGCATCTCTAAAGAGCCCAATTTAGGATTAATTCCTTCAGTTGTTTTGTACTTTTAGGTACTTTTAATAAATATTTTAAAACAATGATCTATTGTTATATGTTGTTATAAAATTGTATTTCAACAAATGTTAGTCAATAACAATCCCAACACCTCACAATAAACTACAAGTGTCCATTGAATTAAGATTTATTAAAACGGATTACGCGTTGAGTCATCAAACATCAACTATAAACATATGTAACACAACAATACTATATTACTTCTCTTCCTACACTTCATCTACGTAGCCATTCTTCCATAACAAAGTAAGGAGACTAAGAAAATGGTGGGAACCAAATGGTGCTGTTTCGATAATCAGAGGTCCGGTGACGGTGTGGCTGATCTCGACCCGATACTTCTGGTGAGTGGCCTAGGCGGGTCGATCTTGAACTCGAAGCCCAAGAGCTGGTTCGGGTTCACGACCCGTGTTTGGGTCAGCATGCTTCTTGATGATCTGGAGTTTCAAAAGAGAGCCTGGTCCCTTTACAATACTGACACCGGTTCGTTATCTTTTTCGATAAGACCGTTATGTTTGTATAATGTTTAAGTTGTTTTGTACGGGCTAATTATATGATTCTGATTATTATTTCATAGCTATGATAACTGGTGTGATAGTAGTTATTTATTTAGCAACAGGTCTAGGGTCCTTTTGAGATTTTGGATGATCTGTACAACTAGTAAAAATGAGCCTCAAGATATAAATACGACAATAATTGCTAAAAAACAAATATAACAAAACTGTTGTAGCAAAATAACTTATCTTACATAGTTATTGGGATCTTTCTAGAGCACGAATTAATAATAAGTTTTTTTAATATATACTAGGTTTTCACAACCCGCCAACGTGTGACAACATTTGTAGATGACGTGATAACGTATAGACTAACAATCGACCCGACCTTTTATACCGTCAAAGCGTAGTCAAAATATAGATCTATCTCTAAACATATAAAAAAATATGCATGTAAACGTCTTATATTTAACTTGACTCATACCAACAAGTAGACCTGAAACTTTGGAAACTAAGAGGGTTAAAGTAACATTTTACAAAAATTTTAAAATGTGTTAAGATATAAAGGTGTCAAAGTTGTCCCGTTAAAATGTTTAATAAACATTCAATAAACAAGTTCGGTATATATATTATTATTATTATTTAAATATATTATTATTATTATTATTATTATTGTAAAATCATACATGGATTAATATATGTATAATTAATTGACTTATGCTTCCTAAACAATGAAAAAACTTTGGGCCCTATCCTGCACACCCTTAAAGCCGCCCCTTAGCAGGTGGTGGATTTGATCAAATTGGTTTAGTTATGATGATCAAGATAGTGATGAAATGTGTTCTATTCTGAATATGGTAATTCTGTTAGTTTGTGTTTTTGAATTTCAGGCTATACAGAAGCATTGGATGATAGTTCTGATATTGTTGTTCCACAAGATGATTATGGACTTTACGCAATTAATAATTTAGATACGTCGTTTGTAAGTGTTTTAAGTAGCATCATGTATTCTGTCCCAAGATGATGAATTTTGACAAAACTTATCTAGTTTTTTGGTTATACAATGCATTCGAGATTGGTTGTATTGTTGTTTATGTGCATTTTATCTTGTGGTGTCTCAGTGGTTAAAATGTTTACGTGTGACGGATGCATACCATTTTCATGACATGATCAACATGCTCATTGATTGTGGATACAAGAAAGGAACCACATTGTTTGGCTATGGATATGACTTCCGCCAAAGCAATAGGTACTTCGCTTTAGCTTTAAGTAACCAAGGGGTGATTAAATGTTCGTTTCTAAAATAATTTTTTCAAAATCATATAATTATTTAGAGACTGTAGATCAAAACGCCACTTAAGAGACGTCAGCATGTCAACATAGTTGAATTTTTAAAAAAGAAAACCAAAAGCATATAACAATTGTCCTAGAGACTAATCCTCTATTGTTGCTGTAATGTTGACAGAATTGGTCAACTGATGGATGGTCTAAAGGAAAAGCTGGAGGCGGCGTATGAAGCTTCGGGGGGTAGAAAAGTCAACCTTATATCACACTCGACCGGTGGATTATTAGTTTCATGTTTCATATCACTTCATTCTGATGTATGACCATACATACAATCACCTTGTTTAAGTTTCTCATTGTGTACGTATGATGAGAGTATACTGCATAGTGCTCTGAATAACATGACAGAATGTGTACTTGCTATAGGTGTTTGCTAAGTATGTAAATAAGTGGATAACAATTGCAACCCCTTTCCAAGGTAACTGCATTTCTTTTCATTTTTTGTTGGAGTATGATTTGCTTCACATGCTTTAAAATATTGATTGATATAGATTGTTTCATAGTTAGTAGAGATTTAGCTTGAGTTTTCTCATAACAGTTTTCTTCAAGATACTTTGAGCAAGCTAATGTTTAGATATATATTTATCAGGTGCACCAGGATGCATACATGATTCTCTTTTGAGCAAGCTAATGTTTGGATTTCAAGGCTGCTCCTTCGCATCAAGGTGGTCGTTGCATCAACTGGTAATGTTTCTGTAAGAAATGCTTAAAAACCGATTGCAAATTTAATGCTATTACAGTAATTATCTGAATCTTTAAATGAAAAAGATTCGAAGATTGTATGCATCTAAGGTACTTTCCCTTTTAGCTAAATTTTTTAATTCCCATTTGAGGTAAAATACAACTCTAATCAACTCGTTCATAAATAAATGGATTAATTACTCTATACACGCATTGTTAAAGTTATATAACACTATCTTTGAGTTCCTCGAAAAAATAGTAGCTATAAAAATGAAATCCATCAAGTCTTTTTGTGTTTTCAGTTCATAGAATGCCCGTCAATATATGAGATGCTGCCTAATCCCGAGTTCATATGGGAAAAGCAACCTGAAATAGTGGTCTGGAGAAAACATTCAGAAAATGGACAAGATTCAGTCAAAAGGGAAACTTATGATACATCTGCATGTGTGGGGCTGTTTGAACAAGTATTGAAAGAAAATAAGGTACTTGCTTTTAATCCTTATACTATAAACACCACCAACTTCTATACCCAAGATTTGAAAACTCTAGTAAACTTACATAAAGATCGAAACCCTCCTATATAGTATATACGCATTATCAATAGTTGGATTCTTTTGGTTATTTTTTTACTTTCTTTAAATGTGACAGATAGAGCATAACAAGAGGACTATACCTTTGCCATTCAATCATGATATCTACAAATGGGCTGCTACTACGCGCAAGATGCTAAACAGTGTGCAGCTACCTGAAGGCATCGAGTTCTACAATATTTATGGAACGTCACACGATGTGCCTTTTGATGTTTGGTATGTTTGAATCCATAGCCTCCATTAAAAATAAATTATCTTTAAAGAAAGAGTGTGTTTTAAAGACGGTAAAAGTAAACTAATTAATTTTTGGCACTCTATGGTTATTATGTCTATGTTTTGTGTTTTCTGATTAGAATATGTGTGCTAAAAGCTTTCTATGCCGCAGTTATGGTTCAGAAACTGATCCAATAACCGACCCGTCTGACATATGGTGTACATTTGTAAGTCATTCAAATCCTTCAATCAACCATTCAATCCCTTATACTAGTCAATCAACTTAAAATCATATTTTCAAACTTCTTAAACTTTATTCATGTGGGATGAGCGTTTATTGTTTTCTTTTGTGCAGCCCGAGTTCACATTTGTGGACGGAGATGGAACAGTTCCTACCGAGTCTGCAATGGTATTATCTCTACCTTATATAATTCATCCCCTAGATTTCTTCCTAAATAATTTAGTCAAACATATAATTTATTTAACTTCAAGTATTTGTGGGTCAACCCAACCGGGTTTGAATTAACCCTTTTTCAAAGTGACTAGATACCATTTTGACATGTTATCCCATCTTTTCATTTCATCGAGAAAGAGTATTTTATGCCTAAAATTATTTGATATGATGAAAATATTGTATAATATCCTGGAACTAAATTGTGTTGTATAGGCAGATGGCTTTGAAGCTATAGAGCGAGTAGGAATACCAGTTGTTCATCGAAATCTATTAAGAGATGAATTTGTATTTGAACACATACGGAAGTGGTTGGGAATTGAAGAGCGGAACACATCACGAGTATAGATCTCTAAAGTTGTTGGTTCAGCGTATATAATGGTTTTGTATCACTATAAGTCATGATCCTATACCTTCCCAAACTCTACTATTGAGATTTTTACTACATATGTTTGTTTATTTGTCATTATGGGTTTTAAATCGATTGGTAACAATTAAATCGTATTAAAACAATTTAGTGCTTAATGTTGTAGTCTATGTCATGTAAACTATGAATTTTTTAATAGATGAGTCTTTTCTAGATATTTTTCACATAAAAGGCCGGTGTTTTTAGCTGTTTCACAAATGAGGTCGACTTCCCATAAAAAGTACATTTTTACGTAAAAATGTTACATTTATCATAGAAAACATAGGTTTATAAAAAGAATCATCATTTTAACATGCATATCAGCCCCAAAAGAATGTAAAATATGTAAATAAGGAGATCTAGAACTCACCTTAACAAGCTTCGAGTAAAACCCTAAACCCGCAAGCAAAACTTGTGATCTACACATATGCACACGTAAAGTTTCAAACTTTACACATAGAAGCACATAGAAAACAACTTAGAAGATTAGATCTAGCTTAGATCTATGAAAAAGTATGATAAAAATTATACTTTTGATGGATTATTTAACTTTCTCTCTCTAGAACCAATTGGGAGCTTTCTCTCTCTAGATTTAGGGTTGTTATGAGTGAATTGGAGTGAGGGGATGGGTGACTTCTTCCCTTTTATCACATGCAACTCATCAGGAAGTTCCAACCTATACGCCACCTGACCAACTTTGGCAGTGATTCTGAATAGCCCGATGTACCTAGGACTTCATTTCCCCTTTTTCGAAAACGGATGATCCCTTTCTATGGAGATAGATTCAACATCATCTTATCACCAACTTGAAATTCAATCGATCTTCATATCTTATCAGCATAAGGCAAAAGTGAGCACTCTTCGTCAGTCGATCCATAATGACCCATATGACATCTAGTCCTCTAGCCGTACGAGGAAACTTTATGATAAAGTCTATCGTAATGTGCTCCCACTTCCATTCAGGAGTATCCAAAGGTTGGATCTTCCTTTATGGTTTCTTATGTTTAACTTTTACTTGTAAGCAAGTCAGGCACTTACATAGTGCACCATATCCCGCTTTAACCCTCGCCACCAATTATTTTTCTTTAGGTCATGATACATTTTGTTGGTGCCTGGGTGAATAGAATACCACGTCTTATATGCCTCGTCCAAAATCTTTTCTCTCAAATCCCCATAATGCGAAATACACGTCACCCGTATTTGGTTTTTGACACCAGTAGTATTTTCCCCAAACTCTACAACCTGCCGCTTAATTCTTTTTGAGTTGATTTGATCCTCTTTCAATGCTTCCTCTTGGAAACCTTTGCTTTGATGAATAACGTCCGGCATGATGATTAACTGATAAGCCTTCACTCGAATAGGCTCATGTCTCCTTTTATGACTTAGGGCATCAGCGACTACGTTTGCCTTCCTCAGATGATTATTGTGAATCTTACAATTATAGTCTTTGATTAGCTCTAGCCATTTCCTTTATCTCATATTAAGGTCCTTTTACTCAAAAAAGTACTTTAACCTTTTATGATCTATGAATATCATGCACTTAGTCCCGTATAGATAATGCCTCCATATCTTTAGGGCAAACAACAACTGACAACTCCAAATCATGCGTAAGGTAGTTGACTTCATGGATTTATAATTGCCTAGAGGCGTAGGCTATGACCTTCCCTCTTTGCATCAACACAGACCCTAAACAAGAGTACGAGGCATCTGAATACACGATCGAATCCTCATTTCCTTCAAGTAACATCAAGACAGGAGCTTGAGTTAACCTCGTCTTTAGTTCTTGAAACACATTCTCCTGATCCATACTCTATTCGAACTTCATATCCTTTCGATTCAACTTGGTTAACAGAGAATTTATTTTAGCAAATTATTGAATAAACCTTCGATAACAACCCACCAAACCCAAGAAACTGGGGGATTCGGATGGCGTCTTCGGAGAATCCTATTTTATTATCACCTTGACCTTAGCAGGGTCTACCATAATCCCTTCCGGATTGATGACGTGGCCCAAAAATTATGCCTTTCGCAACCAGAATGTGCATTTTGAAAACTTTGCATACAACTCTATCTTCTCAAGGTTTCTAACACTTTCTTGATGTGATCAGCATGATCCTCCTCACTTCTTGAGTAGATTCAGATGTCTTCTATGAACACGATCACTTACTTGTCTAGCACAGGTCGGCACACGCGATTCATCAGATCCATAATGCTGCAGGAGTATTAGTCAATCCAAATAACATCATGAGAAACGCGTAGTGTGTATAACATGTACGGAATACCGTATTCGTAATATCGTGCTTCTTCACCTTCAAATGAGGGTAGCCTAATCTGAGATCTATTCTAGAAAACCAACTCGCACCTTGGAGTTGATTGTACAGATCATCAATTCGAGGCAATGGGTACCAGTTCTTCACTGTTAACTTATTGAGTTCTCAATAATCGATACACATCCTCATACTGCCATCTTTCTTTTTGACGAATAATACTGGAGCACCCCATGGAGAGATGCTTGGTCTGATAAAACCCTTATGCAAAAGGTCCTGCAACTGTGTAATCAATTCTTTCAGTTCCGTGGGGGCTAAGTGATATGATGCTTTGGCAATGGGTTGAGCTCCTTGTACCAAATAAGTTTGAAACTCGATTTCTCTATCGGGTGGCACTCCTGACTGATCCTCGGGAAACACATTAGGAAGTTGACGCACTACAGGTACGTCCGTTAGTTGGAGCATTATCGCATCGACATCCTTTACATAGGCTAGATAAGCACTAGACCCTCGCTTAATGTTGGTTCCTAGCAGCTTTGAATCATGAAATTGGTGAAGATTTTGGATCAAAAGTATATAAAATATAGATAATATGATGGATAAGGAAGAACACCAACTAAAACCTCACTTTGATCTAATTTTGATTGCAAGAGATGTTGTTTACATGGAAACCCCAATCACTAGCTCATTTAAACTATCTTAACCCTAATTACACTTATCTATTTATAGTAATGTTAAATCCACTAATGACACACTAAGTCCCTAGACTTAGACTATAAAGGGAAAATTACATGTAAACCAAAACAAGACTAAAACTAGATAAAATATATTTTGTTGACACAAAATATATTTATTACAATAAAGCCTCAAGACACAATATCTTTAACGTCTTGACTCGGTTCTTCGTCTCGAACTCGTCGTTTGACTTTTCTGTTGACCTTGACCGTGACGTTGACTTTTGTTGACTTGGACAATGTTGATAATATAGACTATCCTTTTTCAGACCCAACACTTAACCAGCTTCTCGACCACCTTCATAGATATTACTCGCGGAATGACGCGTTCCTTGTCTCCATAAACCACAACAGAATTAGAACCAGGTGCAATCAAGAGAATCATCTTCTTCCGGCATACGATATTCGCTTCGTAGGTCGATAGCCAATCCATTCCTAACACTACATCAAAACCTCCTAGGGCCATAACATACAATCTAGCAAAAAACCTTTGACCCTTCAATTCTATAAGGCAATCTTCAAACATATCGGTTACTTTGGTAGATTTACCTATCACAGTCTCAACATAGAAGGGCACATCTATCTTCCTAATCTTAATAAACATAAAACAAAAAAAACAGTAGATACAAATCTCCTACTAGCACTAGAATCAAAGAGCACGAAAACATACAAATGGTTCACCAAAAACGTACCTAAAAGTACTTGAGGCTCCACTCTAGCCTCTTCCCTGGTCATGTTGGATGCCCTTGCCTTTGCATTAGTACGATTATCCTTTCCTTTGTCCCTTGTTTAATTGGCTTTGGAACTCTCAATCTTGCCCTTCTTACATTAGTGACAATAATGACCCAATCTGCCACACTGATAACACCTAATTGCCCGACAATCACTAACATCGTGACCTTCTTTTCCACACTTGAAACACATATTTAATCCCCATCTATACTCCCCTTGATGACCTTTACCACACCTCTTGCACACATTTTCCTCCATAATCTTTCCCGGGTCCACATGATGATCATCAACCCTCATTCTCTTTTCCCCAATTTTGTAGTTGTCATTCCTGAACCTCTTTCCATTCCCATTCCTATTCCAGTTCCACTTTTCAAACGTTTTCTAGATTGGCACATGTTCTCTCTCGTTGTATAACCTCCCTGCTAAGTCAACATCGGACCTGAACGTACTCGGTATGGCAGTAGTCATGTTTCTCCTTATGTCCACTAGTAAACCCTGCATGTACCTTTTGATCTTCTTAGATACAAGAGTCACCATATCTGGCACAAGCCTAGTTAATTCGTTAAATTAAGAGGTGTACTCTTGTTGAGTCATGTGCCCGACCTCCAAATACAAGAAATCTTTCTTAATCTTATCCAATTCCTGATATGGACAGTATTCCTCTAGCACCAACTCCTTAAACTTAAACCATTTCATTTTTAGTACTCGTCTTCCCTTAGCTTGGACAATGTTGTCCCACCAGCACAACGCTGAGTCAATAAATGAATGAGTAGCGAACTTTACTTTTTGATCTTCCCGACATTCACATAACCAGGAGAACTTCTATATCTCCGACCCAACGATGAGTAGCAGTAGCATTGTTGTTACCGTCGAAGGTCGGAGGCTTGCAATTCTGAAATGCCCTATCATTGCATCCCTTAGCAGTTTCCTTCTCTGAATCATCTTCACTATCATCATCTTGAACTACCACCTTAGGGTTTGGTGGTTCCTACTCGGATTCTTTATCCCTATTAGGAATTTCTCGACTTCTCTCGTCTTTCTTCCCCTTTTTTCTCAGCCTTCTCTCCATCCCTGACAACTTTAATCACCCTAGTCAACACTGAAGGTAAGACGTTCTGCATAACGTTATAGACCTCATCAGCAATGGCCTACTTCATAGTAAATTTGAGGGTAGCTAGTCCCTCTCCCTCAAAGTGACTATTGAGATTTGACTCCGCGTGAACAGTCTCTGAAGCCTTAGCTTTGCTCCGGGTGACAGGTGGCCTAGTAGTACGCCCACCATGAGCATCTCCTCGAGTCGCTTTTCCTGATTTCCCACATGCCATAGATTCTATCTCCTATAAGATTTAAACACCAACAAGGTCATTCAAGGTAATTGCTCAGATAATGATAAGTATGGTAAGTCCTTAATTATAGTGGCCAGGTGTGATTAACTACTTACCTTACTCCCATGTCCTAAGCACTCACTATCCTGACACACATTAGTATTCAAACCTACTAAGCATATAAATTTAGGTAGCACAAGCACATAGTTTTGGTTTATATAAAAACATTTAACTTATGGCACATAGCTACTTGGGCTGACATCCCTTCATTCGGTCCTATTTTTAGTTTAGGTTTTGAAAATAAACTTACCCAGTTCTCTTAAAATTCAGCTCTGATACCAACTTGTAAGGCCCTGTTCCCAGGAAGCCTTGCAGTTGGTCAATCATAACACAAAACATAATATAATATGTTAATATATGAAAACATTATAGCGAAATACTTTAAGTCAATCATCACATTCATCAATAAGTAGTCAAATTACATATTGTTCTCGAATAAAAACATTAAGATTGTTCTTTACGAATTAAAACATAAGTTAAACGTGTGGATTCCAGACGCTCATTGCCAAGTAGCTTCATCATCAATGCCATCTGCAACAAACATCATTACCTGCCAACTGATAAGTATATAAAGTTAGCGTTACTGAGTGAGTTCTACTTTTATAATGATATAGAAAATATACTTTCAGAAATTTCTTTTAATGAACACATATCTATCATACATAACAGTCACATTGACTTTCATAAAATCATTTATCCTGTTCCTTATCTTTCTTCTTTTCATTATCATCCTCTTTCATAACTAGGTTTGCACAAAGTAAGAGCCTAAAACATCTGGTTGGCAACAAATGCCACCTCCTATAAGTACCTCATATAGAATGGTAGCTAACCTCTTATAGTTGACCCATACTGCAAGGCTTATACATGCTCATGAACAAGGGTCTAACATCTCATTTGACCCATATAAGTGGACAACATCAATAGTTCTTGTAAGGATTTTCATCATCATTGGGGCTTGGGTAACATTCATTATGTTCCACTATCATTCTTATTATTCATTAATGTTCATCTTTAGTTATAGATAATACTTAGAAGGTATCATTCATCATTATCATCACATAGCATGGAACGTTAATATTATTCATATAATAACCCTCATAACAAAATTATAGCATTAAACCTTATGAAATGACCTAAGTGTCATCTAATGTGAGTAATAGTTAACAAATGCGGGTAATAGTGAACTAATGTGGGTAATAGTGAACGAATACGGGTATAGTAAACTAATGTGGGTAATAGTGAACTAATATGGGTAATAGTAAACTAATGCGAGTAATAGCGAACTAATGTGGGTGATAGTAAACTAATGCGGATAATAGTAAACTAATACGAGTAATAGTAAACTTATGTGGGTAATAGTAAACTAATGCGTGTATAGTAAACTAATGTGGATGATCAAACACTTAGTCAAAATCAGGCCTAGTTAAACAAATGCGGGGAATAGTGAAGTAATGCGTCTGAGTAAACCTTCTGTACAATTTCAAACTTAGGAATTTTACGACATAATCAAATTGTGCATGACCCTAACCTATAGATCTAGTCCCCAATAAGCTCGGGTTCATAATTAGAACATATCATGCATCAAACATCATCATAAATCTCATTAAAACATATATATTTACATAAAAATATCACCTTTATCATAGAAAACATAGGTTTATAAAAGAATTATCATTTTAACATACATATCAGCCATGGAAGATTATAAAACATATAAATATGGGGATCTCGAACTCACCTTGACAAGCCTTCAAACAAAACCTTAAACCCGCGAGCAAAACTTGGGATCTACATACATGCACACGTAAAATTTCAAACTTTACACATAGAAACACATAGAAAACAACTAAGGAGATTAGATCTACGAAGAAGTATGATAAAAATCATACCTTTGACGGATTCTTCAACTTTCTCTCTCTAGAACCGATTGCGAGCTTTCTCTCTCTCTAGAATAAGGGTTGTTATGGGTGCATGGGAGTGAGCGGAGGGGTGGCTCCTTCCCTTTTATACCCACACATGGGTGGATTTTGCTTGTTCATTTTAAACCCTTTCTTTTATTTTTAATGCCTACTTTATTTCTCTTCCTTCTTTTAAGGAATATTATTATTATTTTAGGCATTATACAATGTTAACTGTTGTTGTGTTTGAGTAAAGCTTAACATGTATAATAAGCTTGAATTTTTTTTACCAAAGTTGACCTTTGTTGACCCCTTTGACCCGATGACCCATTTGTAACACCCAAGAGTTTTAAAAGGAAATAAAAAGAATTAAGGGGTGGTTTTAAATTAAGTTGAGGGACCAAAGGTGGACAAAAGCAAAGATTACCCATGTGGGGGTAAAAAAGAGAGGGCTACCCCTCCCCTCACTCCTATACACCCAAATCAACCTCATCTTTATAGAGAGAAAGCTTCTTACATTTCTAGAGAGAGAAAGTCCTATGAGTTTACAAATTTACAATTTTATCGAGCTTGATCATAGATCTAAGCTCCAATGTCAAATTTTATGTGATTCCATTAGTAAAATTTGAATCTTTACGTATGCATGTGTGTAGATCTTAAGTTTGTATTCGTTCTAGGGTTTATTCGAAGGTTTCATAAGGTGATTTCTAGATCCCATCATTTTTATGCTTTTTACTTATTTGGGGCTGATATGAATGCTAATATGATGAACCTTTGCTTAACCCATGTTTTCTATGAAAAAGGTGACAATTTTACGTAAGATGTGATGTTTTAATGGGATTTATGATGACGTTTAATGCATGGTGTGCTCTAGATACGAAACCTAGCTATATGAGGGCTAGATCTATGAATTAAGAGTATGTATGACTTGTATAAGGTATAGAAACGTTAAACTCATCCGCATTTCACTACAGTTCCCCACATTTAAATTAGGGTCACCTGCATTTGTTTACTATGCCAAACATTGGCTAAATAAGCCATCTGCACTTCATTACTATTACCCGCATTTGTACTACACATTCACTTGTTCATTCGCATTCATCAGTGTCCCATAATGACCAAGTGTAGGTCACCCGCATTGGTTCCTTCACCCGCATTTTTTCCAACAAGTCAGAATGAACAAGTGAAGCTATCCACATTTATCTCGCATCAGAACTAGTCCTTCTCCACCCACATTAGTAGCTCTAACCGTATTTAGTTTACCATTACCTGCATTAAGTGTTACTTAGGATATTTTATTAAGAATTTTATCTAGATGATATATAAGGATTTAATGTTATGATTCTTCTATATGAATTATTATGTTATTTATACTATGAGTGATGCTTAATATTTCATGTTATGTAATGATAATGAAGGAAACCTACAAAGTATAACTTATGGCAAAGTGGAACATTAACGAATGAAAGAAATGACAGTGAAACCTAATGAAATGTTACCCGAGCCCTAATGCTGATGAAAAGCCTTGCAAGCAAAATGAATGGAGGTGCACAACCATGTTATTGTTAGCTCAACTAATGTGCGGATACACATAAGGGGTCTAATCCTTGAGATTGACCATGGAGTGAATGGAACTTTATTCAGGAGCATGCTACGTGCCTTGTAGTGTGGGTCAAATGTTAGGGCTTAGCTAGCACTCTATATGTTGTACTAGTAGGGGTTGGCATTAGTTACCGACCATGTGTTTTAGGTTCTTGCTTTGTGCAAATCTAGTTTATGAAAAAGTAAAGATAACGAAAGAAAGAAAGATAATGAACACAATATATAATGTTAAGAAAGTCAATTAGATTCTTATGTATAATGAATGTGTGTTTATTAAAAGAAGATAATGGTATATTTTCTACATTATTATTATTATAAAACTAGAACTCATTCGGTAATGTTGACTTTGTTTGCATACTAGTTAGGAGGTAATGATGATTGCTAAGGATGACATGAGTGATAAAGCTACTTGATGTTGGGAGACTGGAATCCGTCCCCAACCTAATGATGTTTTAACTTTAATAAGAAGAACAATATAATATTTTATTTCAGAACAACTATCTTTTAAGAAAAATTGCTTATCTTTAAAATGAATTATGTGTTGGGATGAATGTTTTAAATCTTTCCATTGGTATGTTTTATATAAGAATGTATGGTATTATATTTTCTGTTATGATTGACCAACTATGACGTTTCCCGAGAACGGGGCCTTACAAGTTGGTATCATAGCTAAAGTTTAAGAGAATTGGGTAAATTTATTTTCAAAACCTAAACTTAAACTGAAAATGGGACCGAATAAAGGATGCCAACCCAAGTAGCTAGGTGCCATCAGGTAAACATTTCTCAAATAAACAAGTATTATGTGCGTGTGCTACCTGAATTTATATGCTTAGTAGGTTTGAATATTAATGTGAGTCAGGATATTAAATGCTTTGGACATGGAAGGTAAGGTTAGTAGTTAACCACACTTGGTAACTATAATTAAGGACTTACCATACTTGGTATGATCTGAGAAATTACCTTGAATGACCTTGTTGGTGTTTGAATCTTGTAGGAGTTAGAAATTATGGATGGTAGGAAGTCTAGGAAGGCAACCCGAGGAGGTGCTCATGGCTGGCATACTACCGGACCATGTATCATCAAGAGCAAAGCTAAGGCTCAAAAGACTGTTTAGGAAGAGTCGAATATCCATAGCCATGATGGTGAGGGATGAGCTACCCTTAAATCAACCATGAAAGAAGGCATTCTGATGAGGTATATAATGTCTTGCAAAACATCCTACCCTCTGTAGTGATAGAAGTGATCAAGGCGGTGAAGGACAGAGAGAAAGCTGAGAAAAAGGAAAAGAAGGTGGAGTAGCAGTAAAAAAAATCTGCTAAGAGGACTGAGGAGTCAGAGGAAGAACCTTTAAATCCTAAGGTGGTAGTTCAAGACGATGACAATAAGGATGACTCAATAATTATGGGACGTTTCAAAGATGAAAGCCCCCGAGCTTTGACGGAAATGACAATGCTACTGCCGCTCACCATTGGTCAGAGAGATGGAAGCCATCCTAGACATTAGTGTATGTCGGGAGGATCAAAAAGTTAAATTTGCTACTCATTCCTTTGTTGACTCGGCATGTTGCTAGTGAGAAAACATTCTCCAAGCCGAGGGAAGACGAGATATTATAAAGATAAGGTGGTATGAGTTGAAAGAGTTGGTGCTGGAGGAGTATTGCCCATATCGAGAGTTGGACAAGATTGAGAAAAAGTTCTTGTATATGGAGGCTGAAAAAATGACCCATCAAGAGTACACCTCAAAATTCAATGAACTCGCTAGGCTTTTTCCAGAAATGATGACTTTTGTATCAAAGAAGATCAAAAGGTACATGTAGGGTTTACCCATAGAAATAAGGAGGTATATGATTGCTGCCAGGTCGAGTACATTTAGGTCTGTGGTTGATTTAACAGGATGGTTATATAATGAAAGTGAACCGGTGTTAGTCTAGAAATAGTTTGAGAAGTGGCACTGGAAGAGGAACGGGAATGCAAAAAGGGTTAGGAATAACAACTACAACATTGGGGAAAAGAGAATAAAGGTTGATGATCGTCGAATGGATTATGGGAAGGTGATGGAAGTGAATGTGTGAAGGAAGTGTGGAAAGGATTATCAAGGGGAATGTAGTCTGGGATCAAACGTGTGTTTCAAGTGTGTTAAGGAGGGTCATCGTGTCATAGACTGCCGGACAATCAAATGATATCATTATGGTGGAATGGGCCATTCGGGTCGAGATTGTAAGAAAGGCATGGCAGAGATTTTCAGGGTCAAGCCGATAGGGGAAAAAGGGCAAGAGGACGATACTAAGACGAAGACAAGGGCATTCAACATACCAGAGATGAGGCAAAAGTGGATCCTGAAGTAGTTTCAGGTATATTTTTGCCTAACCATATGTATGCCTATATGCTCTTTGATTCCGGTGCTAGTAGAAGCCCTGTATCTGTTTTGTTTTGGCGTTTGATGCATGGTAGGAGTAGGAAAATTGATATTCCTTTTTATGTCAAGATCGCGATACGTAAATTTACCAAAGTAACTTAAATGATTGAGGGTTGCCTTATAGAGGTAGAAAGTCATAAGTTCCCTTCTATATTGTATGTTATGGCCCTAGGAGGTTTTGATGTGGTGTTGGGAATAGATTGGTTAGCTACCTACAAAGAAAATATCATATGTCAGAAGAAGATAATTTGTCTGACTGTGCCTGATAGTAGTCCAGTTATAGTATATGGAGACAAGGAATGCCTCATTTCAAAAGTGATATCTATGATGACGATAGATAAGATTGTTAGGTGAGGGTGTGGTGCTTACCTGGCTTATGTAGAGGATGTTGATGCGAAAGTGCTTCAAATGTTGGATGTACATGTAACATATGAGTTTCCTGAAGTGTTCCCATGGATCTGTTTGGATTGCCACCCGATAGAGAAATCTAGTTTCAAATTGATTTAGTGCGAGGAGCTCAACCCGTTGCTAAGACACTGTATCGGTTAGCTCCCTTCGAGTTCAAGGAATTGATTTCGCAATTGCAAGATCATTTGGATAAGGGTTTTATCCGACCAAGCGGGTACTCCAATGTTGTTCGTAAAGAAAAAGGACGGTCGTATGAGGATGTATATTGACTATTGCAAGCTCAACTAGTTGACGGGGAAGAACCAGTACCCGTTACCCCGAATCAATGATTTGTTAGATCAACTTCAAGAGGCGGATTGCTTCTCTACAATAGATCTCAATTCGGTTTGCCATAACCTAATGAAATGTTACCCTGGCCTTAATGATGATAAAAAGCTTTACAAGAAAACTAAATGGAGGTGCAAAACCATGTTATTGTTAGCTCAACTAATGTGCGGCTTAATTAGCCCATAACTATGCACATCAAGGATCTAATCTTTGAGATTGACCATGTATTGAATGGACCTTTATTCATGAGTAGGCTACATGCCTTTAAAGTGTGAGTCAACTATCAGGTCTTAGCTACCACTCTACATGTTGTACTAGTAGGGGTTCGTATTTGTTGCCGATCATATGTTTTAGGCTCTTGCTTTGTGCAAACCTAGTTTATGAAGAGGAACAATAATGAAAGAAAGAAAGATGATGAAGACGATATACAATGTTAAGAAAGTCAATTTGAATCTTATGTATAATAAATGTGTGTTCATTAAAAGATGTTAATGGTATATTTTTTATATTATTATTATAAAACTAGAACTCACTCAACAATGCTAACTTTGTATGCATATCAGTTGGCAGGTAATGATAATTGCAGAGGATGGCATGGGTGACGAAGCTACTTGACAATAGGAGACTGGTATCCATCCCCACCTAATGTTGTTTTAGCTTTAAGAAGAACAATCTAATGTTTTATTTTAGAACAAGAGATTATTATGCCTAAGAAAATTTGCTTATCTTTAAAATATATTATAAGCTGAGTTGAATATTTTAAAACTTTCCGTTGCTATGCTTTATATAAAAATGTATGGTATTATGTTTTCTGCTATGATTGACCAACTGCGATTCTTTTTTGGAACGGGGCGTTACACTATTGATGACTTAAATTAGTGAAACATGTTTAATCATACTCATACAGTCCAAATAAGTATGCATATAAAGTTTCATGTTGGATTTCTATTTATGAAACACTTCTATTTTTAGAAAGTATGGTTTTGTTACACATGTGTAATATGTTTTCAAAACCATATATCACATCATTACAAGTATCATATATCACATACCATTCATCTAATTCCTAATATTAATATCATTAAGAACATCATCATGAATTTTTTTTCATATTTAGAAACATATAAACACAAATTGTACAATACATAACACAATTTCTAGTGCGGGTCCAAGTGTGGAGGAGCAAACTATTTTGTATTTAGAGTCCAAGGATAGCTTGTCCAAGAAGGATTCACTAAAATGGATATAACTGGATCTAGAAGTCTCTGTTTTGGGCGTATGACAAGCCAAAACGACTGTTGGATCGAGGAGCCTGTTTTATAAATGGCCGAAGGTGGGTTGGGTCATCGTTCCAGACTAAAAACGCCTTATTCTATGAGTATTTAAACTTTTTATGCTATTTTACTTTTTTTCCGGACTTTGTTTATGGCCGGTTTATGTTTTAAGGGCCATTCGAATTTGGGTTTGCATTTTATATTTCTATAAACCTTGGGAGATGATCAGTTTTAAATTTTATAAAAATAATTTTAATCCCTATCACAAGTGTGTGTTGGTGTTTGAAATTCCTTATTATCGATATTCTTTGTGAATAAATGATAGTTAGAAAAATTATTCCTAGTATTTTTTGTGAATCAACAGTTTCAGTTATTTATCTTTTCTCATCAGTTTCCCAACATGTTCCTATGATCATACTAACCCAATTTCAATCATCATAAAAGCACTACATGTATAGCATTATACAACTGCAGAACCGTTGAATGGGATCAATGCAACAGTTTCACAGTGATGAGAGACTTAGAACACTTAAAAAATCAAATAGGGAACCAAGTTTATATTGATGATACAAAGAACACAAGTAAGTATGAGACTACACAAGAACAAGATAATATTTGGTTTTCAAGAATGATGTATATTGCTTCAAGTTCTATTACAAGTGTTACAAAGCATAAAGATAACGACAAGTACTTGAGACACTTTATACTACATCCTACTGCCGGCTATTGTAAGGATTCCTATAAGTCTGATGGAGCCAAAACATCCAAAGTCTCTCTGCATGCATGCACTGAAGAACAGAAGTAGAAATGCTTTGGAAGTTTTACACCTTGCATTAGAAATATTCTAAGTGTAAAATCTTCCGAAGCCAAGACCAACATCTTCCGAAGCCAAAAGTAAAATCTTCCAAAGCCCGGCCCCAGCCAGGGGCGTTGCCCCTTGGACCCCACTAGGGGCTGCCGCCCCTAGGACCCCGCTGTTAGGAGCTGCCGCCCCCGAACCCCCGCTGTCCCGCGGAGGGTCGGTTATGTTCTATGATGACTTTTACTTGTTGTGCATGTGTATATGAACGTGAATTGATGATGCGCGATGTTTATGATGATGTGTGATGGGGTATGTGATGTTTAGGTGATGCTATGTATGTTCATGTTGTGTTTTCTTGCGTTTCTATTGTGTGTTATTTCCGTGACTTGCATGTTATGAGTATAAAAAGAACGAGAAGTATTATGTATCATAAAGCGGAAGTTAATGATAATGATAAGAGGAACGTAACAAAAGAATGAATGCATGCATTAATGAACGAACGAATGTAAGAAAGTCTTGCAAGCAATGTATTGAGGTTCACACCCAATGAAGGGTGTTAGCTCAACTGTGTGCGGGTTAGCTACCCCGGAAGGATGCACACTAGGGTCTAATCTTTGTGATTGACCATACGTATGGATCCTTGTTGCTTGCCCTAGGTACTGGAGTCAGCTTCATGCATAATGTTCGAGGTTTATGATAGACCTCAGGCCCAGTAACCAGCTTCGTGCACAATGTTCGGGGTATAGCACATGGCATTGGTCCGGAATGAAAGATGAATGATAATGATGAGTGTACTTGCCCCAGGCCCTAGGGTCAGCTTCGTGCACAATGTTCGGGGTACAGTACATGTCATCGGAAGTTAACGAATGTGCGAAAGATAAGTAAAGAAGATTATGAACGAAAGTGAATGATAACGATGACGTACGATGATGAATGAGCAAAAGTTAACGAATGAATGATCAAAGATAATAATGCTATTATCTATGTGTACGTATGATGCATGATCGCGAACGAAAGTAATGAACGGTTGTAAAAGGATATAAAGTATTTTATTTATAAAACTAGAACTCACTCAGCAACACTGACTTTTATGTATTTTGCAGTTGGCAGGTAATTGTTGCTGAGGATGGCACGGGGCAGCTACTCGACATTTTGGGGTGGCATCCATTTGTATAACTATGATCTTTTTATGATGTAATGCAAACGATAATATTTTACAACTGTTAACAATGATGTATTATCTTGCAAAAGTAGTCATTAATATATGAAATGGTTTTAAATTATTCCGCGGCGATGTTTTTAATAGATGTAAATGTATATTTTATGTTTTATGTGCGATGATTGTCCAACTGTGAGCGTCCCGGGGTCGGGGCCTTACAGTATAAGTCACCAAGGACAAATGGTGGCCAAACACAAGCCAGACCAAACTACACTGAGAAAACTCCCTAGAATGAGAAGCCAAAGCAGCAAGCTGCAGTTGCTGTTGAAGAAGGAGGCTTTAACTGGAGCTTTCAGGTAGAAGATGCATCTCCAAACCAAACACTCATGGTAGACCACGATGAAGCCAAGGTATTGGAACATCTTTGTACTCCTGAATGTATTGCTAAAGTTAATAGACATAGGTTCTATAACTTAGAAATGAGATCTGATCTTGAGTCCTTAAATATATTAAAAGCTGATTTTAAGAGAGCTGAAAATGATTATAAACTAAAGATAGAGGACTTAGAGAAAACCATTTCAAATCTTAAACATGAGCACACAAACTATAGGGCTCAGATCAAAGACTTCATTACTAAGTTAACTGAATGCCAGGTTGAGCTTGTGATTAGCAAAGCCAAGGCAGAAAAATGTGTTCTTGAAGAAGAGATCTTCAAGAACATAATATCCTCATCCTTGCATGCAAAAGTTTGTTATCAAAATAAGCAGGGATTGGGATCTTGTGAGATAGCTCCTCCACACACAATCTTGTCTGTAAGATCTCCTAGGTGTGGAACTTGTGAAGATGAGCTTCCCCTCATAGACCCTTTGACTGAAGGGGATGAAGAGGAGATGGTGAAGAATGGCTCTAAGAAGAGTGAAGAAGAGCATTCTAAGAAAGGTCACCATTCCTCCGAGGAGAGTAAAGCTGTTGGGATGACAAAGTCCAAGAGATTAAACTTGATCAGAAAGGCCAAAAGAAAGTCAAGAAGGCTCAAGAGATCAAGGCCACCTTCAACTTTACACAGAAACAAGTCTTTATTTTTGCAGGATTTGAAGTGGTGAAGGCTGAAGACACCAACTTGAACTCCATCAACAAGAGTTACGGTTCATGTCCAAATCATCCTATCATCAAGAAGAAGGCTGATCAGTTATGCACCACTACTGTACACCTGAACCATCCAGCTCCAAAGGTAGTTCTATCTCCATAAGAATTACCACAACATCTGCAAAGATGAAGATGGAGAAGGAAAGTGATCAAGTTCAGCCTTGTTCACAAAAGAAAACTCCTAGAAGGAAGAAAATGGACTGTGTTATGTGTGGGAGTACTTCTCATCTTGCTAAGGATTGTGCTTACAATCCAAAGAGTACTCTCCACATTGTTAGGGACCGTGTATGGACGGAGTACTAACTGATTCTGCGTTTATACCGAATCAAATAGTGCGGAATCCTATTTGATTGGCGATCCAATCAGTGAGAACAATAACCCGATCGATATAAGATTGAACTAAACGTTAAGAAAGAGTAGGAATCGATCAGGAACGAACTATGAACTTGGACAGGCTGTTTGGGACGTTCTGGACGGCTAGGGTTTATGTGTATTCGCAATATCTCTTCAAGTGTTATGTTTTTCCACGAATTAGGTGGTATTTATAGGTTAGGGGTTTTCATTCATACGACTGAACCATTAGCATGGTTCAGTCGTGCGATTGAATCATGCGATTGAGTCATACGCACGACTAAAGGTTCAGTCGTGCGACTGAGTCAATCTTATGACTCAATCATACGACTGATCCAGTCTCCTGGTTCAGTCATGCGACTGGTCCATAAGCATGATGTATTCATGCGTATGGTCCATAAGTATGGTCCATTAGCATGAATAATCACCTGACTAGGTTGAACATAATACTCAATCATTATTGACTTCGAATTGTGTACAACAACCTCAAACCTATATAAGAAGTTCATACATATGAATCAAAGATAAATAAACATCAAATCATATATCATATTTCATTGCTTTGTCAAATTACACATATGTAAGACATGAAAGACTTCTACATTTAAGCACATAAACTAGGAGCACATGTATCTACAAACTCCCCCTTGGACCTAGTTTACCCTATTGTCTAACATTCTTCACATGTTCGTGAAACTTCTTGTACTTCTCTTCTCTTGTGACTCCTGCATGTATATCAAATGCAAAACAGAGCCGTATGACGTGTTGGAATTGAAGAGCTTGTACAATGTCTTGCGTGTCATAGAACAATGGCCACTTGTATAAAGTATAGACATCTTCAACAGACAAGTTAGTAAGCCACATTGGGTCAAATACCCTGATAGTCTCTATCTTACCATCTCTGTTCAAAACTATGACTGCTTCCCCTGTCCTCCAGTCATAATACCACCATTTGAAGTGGGGAGTGAAGTCCTGAGGTATTTCCCGTAAAGGAATCTTGGACATTGTGCGCGGGGGACTCCACTTCAACACCACCTTCGGTCTTCCAGAAATAGGATCAACTTCAGACTTATGAATGAACTTCTTAGGTTGTTGAGGTCTGAAGTTTACCCACATGGTGTGGTATTCTTTCTTCAACGCAGCCTCAAACCATCATGACATCTTCCTCGGATTAGCATACAGAAGATCTAAACATGCCAGACGGTTGAGCCAGGAAGAGTCTTCAAATCATGAGGATATCTAAAGTACTCGATTCCTTTCTCTCTCTTAACAGCATAAACATCCAAATCTTCAAAATATGCCCACGCTATAATCTTGCCTGACACTTTCTGATGTTTTTGACTCTGTAGAGCTTTGTGTAGGCATTCTGCTTTGGGGCATGCATTGGGCTTTCATCTCTGCAAAACAAGCTGCCCATTCAGATTTCTTGAGATCAACATTAGCATCTGAAGCTTGGGCTTTACTTTCATCCTTTTCTTTCTCTTTCTCCAATTTGTCCAACTTATCAAAAGTAGCACTGCCAAAAGTATCACCCAAGTTGGGGATAACGTTTCCTTCAGGGTCAGTGTACTCTGGATAGTGCTCAGCTGTAACATCCTCAATCTCAATCTCATCTACATCGTTCAGCTCATCATCACTCGCCACATCAACTTCTGGAGCATCTTTGACCATCTCGTCAGGATTTAGTCTAAACATTTCAGCGAGCTGTTCGTCCGTCAGATCATGAATAATCTCTCCCTCTTCCAAAGTGTAGCTCACAGATCTCCTGACTATCCCTTGCAAGTCAAGAATCATTGTAAGTTGAGTCTGAACTTGCTGAAGGGGTTCGACATCATACTCGTCTGTCTGTTGAGCTTCATCTGTTTGATTAAACATTAAGCACATCACACATGAGTCATTATATAACATATTAAAACATAAATAAACATAAATGATCATTAATTACATTAATGTAATATATAATTCAAGTGCAAAAGTTTTTAAATACAAAGACATCTAATAAGTACTTTTGTCTTGCTCTGTCGATTCTTCAGCTGGAGGAGCTATGGACGAGGCTCCTTGATCTTGGTTTCTTTTAGTACGCCTCTCCTGAGCTTGAGGATTTGAGGCTAACGCAGATGCATCACCTTCCTGATCATCATCATCCTCTTTATCTTTATCGCTCGGTCCTCCTTCATCAACATCTTCCTTAGAATCATCTTCATCCTCATCATCATCATCATCATCATCATCATCATCATCATCATCATCATCATCATCACCATCATCACCATCATCACCATCCTTGATCTTCAATGGCTCGCTTTTTGATCCCTTAAGCTTTAGGATTATCTTCTTGTTCTTCTTCTCAAGCTCCTCTATCCTCTTTATCGATGCCATCACCACCTTATTTTGACTCTGTAGTGCTTGGTGAGCTCGGCCTAAAGCTCTCTCATACTGAGTATTCTTCTCTGTCAGCTGAACAATCTGCTTGCCTTGGGCGTTGTTGACGTCTATCAGCTAGTTAATCTGATTTTCTCTCATGTGATTTGTAGCTAATAGCTTTAGCACCAACCTGTTAAGGTTTGCCAGCTGTTCCTCTAACCCAACAGTGGGTAGAGTGGAGTCATGGGTCATTGGGGCTTGGGTGGATGTACCGGCTTGTTGAGTGGTGGTTGTGGTGGTGGATGTGGTGAATATGGGAGGTGGAATGTAAGTGGGATGTGGTGGAGTGGCTGTGGTAGTGGTGGTGGATGGAGTGATAGTGGTAATGGGAGGAGTGGTGGTGGAAGTAGTAGCTGTGGTGGTGGTGGTAGGTGATGTGGTAGTAGCTGTGACAGTGGTGGTGGCTATGGCAGGAGATATAATCACTGTAAACCTCGGCCTCTTACCCTTTTTGCCATGAGGGTGAGCCATTCTCTTCTTCCTGGAGCCCTTTGCTATAGGCGCTCCCCTTTGGCTGCTGGGCTGGTCAGGGGTGTAAGTAGGATCAGTAACATCATCATCAGCACCCCTCGACTCAGCCTAGCGTCCGCCAACCGCCTCGATCCCTCTGTCTGTGGCCATAACCCGGCTCCCAGCAGTCGTCACTAACGGCTCATCATCAGACTCCTCATCCTTATCGACCAAGAAGTCTTGGTGGAAGGCAGCACTTTCAGTTCCACTAGGTGCCTCACCACCTTGACCTTGATCATCGTCGTCGTCGTCATCGTCGTCTTCGTCTGTGGGTGCAGGATGGGCTCGACGTCAGAGTCACTGTCATCGTGACGCCACTTCTTGCGTGATGGCGCCACGCACTCCTTGTTGGCCAAGTGGCCAAACAGTCTCCTCACCGGGGGCTTTATTTGCTTTCCCTGGTAGACCTTCATCCGACCCAGTGTCATATCATCCATAATCTCTCAAGGAACCGCATCCTCCCTCTCTTTAGGCAGTGAAGGGAGCTTCTGATCAATGATCATATGTAGAAATCTTGGGTACATGCAGAACCCCTCCTTCCCCTTTGCCTCTATGTTCTCGACCATGTATGAGAATATCATCTGGGAGAAACTAAACAGGTGGTTCAGCACCAGAGCAACATATGCATTCTGGATTTGATCTGCTATCTCGTCAAATCCTCCTCTCCTCAACGCAATGCACTTGATAATGACGTGAGCTAAGTACTTAAACTGGGGGCACATGTTGCTTTTATTGAGCACACCTGCGTTGATGTCCCTAGTGTACTTCATCCGCAGAAAGCAGCCCCTAACTGTCAGAGGGTGTAGCTTGGTCGGGTGGTCACCATCTTCACCTAGATCCAGGACTTGCCTAACATCGGCTGTAGTAATACTGATCTCCTGCCTGAAGATCGAGCTCCGAATGCTGTAGGGCTCAATGGACCTATCAATAGTAGCCCCTTCCTAGAAGGTCTGCTAGAGTGATCTGTATGGAGTGCATGGTGTAGATATGGCCTTGAAGATCCTCGATCTCGTGAGAAAGGCAATGATCCCCGCAAACTCGGAAGCATTCCGAGTGGTAGTATCTAAGTGAGCACAGATGTTGTGCTTGGGGCTCATGGACCATCTATCAGCCATGTTGCTGTATCACAAGAAACATATACGTTAGATTTGTGCATAACAGAAGCCAGTAGGAACTTAAACTGTTTTGATCAAACTGGCTCAGTCGTGCGATTGAACCATACGACTGAGTTCAGTCGTGCGATTGAGACTGCGACTGAGTTCAGTCGTGCTATTGAGTCTGCGACTGAACTTAGTCGTATGCTATGCCATGCGGTTGAATCAATCGTGGGACTGAACCCATGCGCATGATTCATACGTGCGATTGAATCATGCGTCTGGCTCAATCGTGCGACTGAAGTTCATTAGCATGTCCATTCGCATCCTACACTGTTGAACACCCTAGATTTGAATCTTTGTCAAAACTTTATATTAGACTTCGTGTTTAGACTCATTTGGACCGCAGAGAATCTAAATAGCACTTAATAGCTTTTAAATCAACTTTAATGTCCATTTAAGTGGTCTATTTTTAGGGTTTAGTCTCGGTTCTAGGTTTTAGCCTAATCGGTCCTTAAAGATGCGATTAAGATGTTCATTTGGATCGATTTCAGTCGCCCAGTACCTGTAGATGAGTAGAGCTCACAACAGGAGAAATTTTGGCAGAGTGTGTGTGCGTATGAGCGATTTCAGAGAACTTGAAGGTGGTAAGGGTTACGACCGACTGACCCCCTTATTTATACTATGTTAAATTTCAGTCGTGCGACTGGACCCATACGCATGCTTCATACTCAGAAGCTTCGTGCGACTGGGTTTCAGTCGTGCGACTGGCTCATACTCCTTCATCCATTCGTACGAATGGTTCATTCTGGTGATCCAATCGTATGGATGTTCCATACTCATGGTCCAATTGTATGATTGCCCCATACTCATGGTCCAACCGTACGATTAGCTCATACTTATGGTCCAATCGTGCGATTGGCTCATACTTATGGTCCAATCGTGAGATTGGCTCATACTTATGAGTTTGACCTCATACACTTTCACACACTTAAAGTTTTACCTTTTGATATAACATTATGAACACCGATCATCTCGGACATGACCTATTTTAACTAAAACTCATTTGATCACCTCAGACGTGATCCTTTTAATTTGAAGACATTTGATCACCTCAGACGTGATCCTTTTACTTTTAAAACATTTGATCACCTCAGACGTGATCCTTTTAATTTGAAACTGATTGGTCACCTCAGACGTGACCCCTTTTAGTGAGTGATTCACAGAATTCATCTAGTTGTATAGTCCGACGTCTACACTACAAAAGACTAGAAAATAGAAAACAACTTTGAAATTTAAAGGAAAAACAAGACATATTTTTGTGGTTTTGGGTTTGAGCAGAACAGCTTCAAGTTAATTTAATCATTTCTGGAAAGATTCATTATGGAATCATACAGGTATATCATAATCATTTGGGACCCTTTTAATATGCACTTTGATGCTAGATTCTTGTTTAGTCTGAGAGTCAATAGCACTTTCAAGAAATCATACTAGAGCTATAAGATGCACACAATGATTTTGACTGTCAAGAGTTGCAGTCACGATGATTGTCAGTATGTTTGTCCACTTAAATCCATACATAAATTTTTGACTCACATTGGTGATAAGTTAGGTTTAATTATTTCAACAAGCATTTGTGGATCTCACACTTATATGGTAATCAACATTCCTCAGGAGATTTTTGAGCGGTCTACGGGTATTTGACAAGAAGAAACTATTCTAAGAGCTTTCAAAGAGATTCCAAACCTCAGGTCAGTGCCATCGCACAGCAGAGAGGCGCAAACAACAATGAATTCTAGAATATTTAGGTTATGCTTATCCTCAGGTCAGTGCCATCGCACAACAGAGAGGCACACAACCTATCTTCTTGTGAGAGCATTTTTTTTCTTTTTGCACGTAACGCACCAACAACATTAGTCATTAGCTTGATTGCGCTTAACATTTTTTTCTTGTGCTTTGCTTGTTTTTATGGTCATCCGCACACATTTGTGGCGTTTATTTTGCTCGTCACCCCTTATTGGAAATACGTCGATTGTGTTAACCAGTGATAAGATGAGAACCCACAGCAAGTTGAACAACTTAGTTTGAATTTGATTCACCAATGAAGTCTACTCGTCTATTGTGTTGAATCTACCGACACATCATATAATGAGCTAGCAACCTCTAGGTCTATTTTCTCTATGTTACCTCAGTAGCAGACTAGTTTAACTATCATTTTTCTTTAGTTGTGCTTAGACTTCTCATACTAACACTTTGAACTTCGCATTTTGAGTAAATTAGTTTTGAAGTACCAACCAATTTGTTCCCTGTGTACTATCATTTTTCATAAACTGTGAATCATAATCACAGATTTGATTTCATTTCTTTCAGCTAACCTGCCCTCCCCCTCCTTTTTTTAAGTAATTAAATACTGCACGAATTAAATACTAAACTAAACTATTCTCCCCCTAAAATTCTAAAACCAAAAATCTTTTTGTGTTCTGGACTTTAATAGACAGGAAAATAAAATAAATAAAAGAAAATAAAAAGAAACAAAAAAAACTTGTCGGACAACGCACTTTCTTCTTCTAGAATCACATTACCTTTCTTTTTTCACGCCATTAACCTCTAAACGATATAAAAACCGCGGTTTATCAAATGCTTTTGTGTAGAGGTCGGCGCGTTGAAAATCTGTATTAATTTTAAAAACATCGATTAATTGCTTTTCAAAACAGTCACATATAAAGTGATATTTAATACCGATGTGTTTAGTGTTAGGGTGTTGGACTGGATTTTTGGTGACAACAATAGCAGCAAAATTATCAACAAAAATAGGTGTTTTAGAAAATTGCAAACCGTAGTCGTGCATTTGCTGTTGAATCCAAATGATTTGTGAACAGCAACTTGCAGCAGCAACATATTCAGCTTCAGAAGTTGACAGAGCAACTGATGTCTGCTTCTTACTCTGCCAGGTGACTAACCGTCTACCAAAGAATTGACATCCCGCAGATGTTGACTTGTAATTCATCTTGCAACCACCATAGTCCGAGTCACTATACACTGTAAGCTCAAAGTCATCATCATAAGGATACCAAAACCCGAGTGTTGGAGTACCCTTCAGATAACGAAAGATCCGTTTAACTCCGATGAGATGATTCACTTTTGGTTTTGCCTGATATCTAGAACAAAGACACGTTGCGTACATAATATCAAGACGAGAGGCTGTGAGATACATTAGGGATCCGATCATTCCTCTGTACATTGTAGCATCAACCAGATCACCATTTTCGTTAGGTGCCACATCATGGTTAGTGGCAAGTGGAGTTCCATCAACTGAAGCATTCTCCATGTCGAACCGACTGAGGATATCTCCTACATATTTGGACTGATGCAGGAAGATTTCTTTTGGTGTCTGATCCACCTACAATCCAAGAAAGAACTTCATCTCCCCCATGGCACTCATCTCAAACTCTGCTTTCATTACAGATTCAAATTCTTTACATAATTCTTCGGTTTTGGAACCGAAAATTATGTCATCCCATATATCTGTCCCAGCAGGTAAATCACCATCTTTTTCTTTGAGTGATTAACATACATTCATCTCCTCTTTGCGAAAACCATGTTTCACTAGATGAGTTGAGAGTTCTATCATACCAGGCTCTAGGGTTGATGGAGGCCCGTAGAGAGCCTTGTACAGTTGTAAACATCTTTATCCCGATGATACAGGATCCTCGAATACTTTGAGTTGACATGGACGTAGACTTTAGACTATCTCACGGATTCGCCCTGAGGAGGAGATGCCACTTTTTACATCTAGTTGATAGACTTCAATCTTCATGTAGGATGCATAGGCTAGAAAGATACGGATTGCTTCCATCCGAGCCACAGGTGCAAACATTTCATTGTAGTGAATGCCTTCGACTTGTCTGAAACCTTGAACCACAAGCCTAGCCTTGTTCTGCTTATGACTCCTGGTCATGTTTCTTACACTTCAAGACCCATTTCGTGCCAATCACCTTAGCACCTTTTGGTCTGTCCACAAGGGTCCATACTCCTAACTTCTTGAACTGTAGGAGTTCTTCTTGCATTGCGCTGACCCATGCCTTATCGTTTAGTGCTTCACTCACATATTTTAGCTTAAATTGAGACATAAAACATCGATATGCACCATCGTAAGATATCCTTTTTTCATGACTGAGGCATGCATAATCGCCGGTATAGCTGATTTCTGTTTGTACTCCTGATCGAACATCTACAAGGACATTGTCCAAGGATGATAAACATTAATCCGGGATCCAGGAGTGGTAGGAATAACCACCTCATTATTCAGATTGTGAGAAACCAGGTTCAGTATCTGAACTTGTTGGAGTATGAGGTTCCGAGTGCAGAGGCATTAGGATGTGATGCTTGTGTACTTTCATTAGTGGGAACCGTTTGTCCTGTTCCACATTTGCAGTCTTAACTGCTTTGTCATCAAAGATGATCACTTACTTTAAGCTCTCCCCTTGAAGGGCTAGAAGTATCATCTACTGTAGCCGTTGATGTCGAGTCTGGTAGAGGAGTGTTCAGAACATCGTACATCATCCTCGCAGACAACTCATCATCAGTGGGAGAAGGCGGGTAGTTTGAAGGATTTAAAGAATCTCATAGTCGAAGAAGAAGGAGGGTCCTTTTCCAGCAAGGGGGTGTGTACTTTTGAACATCAACGTTGCACCACACTTCTACCTGACGCGTTGAGTTGTTATAAACTCTCTTGTCTGGTATGCTGTATCGAGAAAGATACCTCTTCTGCCTTCTCACTAAATTTACCTGTCTGAGTTTTCTTCAGCAGCATGCACGGTGCGCCAAACGGTTCTAGATACTCCAAGTTGGGTTTACGTCACTGGAGCAGCTCATAACATGTTTTCCCATGTCGTTTGACCACTAAGACTCGATTGAGCGTGTAACAAGCATTAGCCACTACCTCATTCCAGAATTGAATAGGCAGTTTGAGTCAGCTAGCATTGTCCTGGCAGTCTCTATCAGGCTCCGATGTTTCCTTTCAGCAACGTCATTCATCTGTGGAGTGTAGGCAGAGGTAAATTGATGAACGATTCCTCTCTCTCTACTACACTCCACCTTCACTGATTCTTGAATTCTGTGCCGTTGTCTGATCGAATCTGCCTTACTTTCAGCTTGTAGAGTGATTCCAAAGTAGTAACTAGATGTTTGAATGATTCAAAAGTTTTGATTTAGCTTTCAGAAACATCACCCAAGAAAATCTTGAGTAATCATCCGTTACTACAAAGCAATACAGATCTCAGCAATGCACTTTGTACTGACAGGGCCAAACAGATCCATGTGTAGAAGCTCAAGAGGAAGATCAATTGAATGAACTTTCTTTCCTAGTGAGACTTCTTGGTCTGTTTCCTTTTCTTACATGCTACACAAAAAATCCGGAAGTTGGAAGTTCTTGACAGTTACTCCATTCACTAAATCATTTTGAACTAAATGATTCATCTTCCTTGGATTAATGTGTCCCGTTCTCCTATGCTAGGAGATTGAATCCCTCTCAGTTGCCTTTGACAAGAAGCATTGAACGGTGTGATCAGTTGTGGAGGCTTTTGATAGATTCAAGACATACAAGTCGTCATATCTTGAAGCTGACATAAGAACTTTATCCTCCTCAATCACATAGTCCTTCTTCAATATGTAGCACTTCTTGTTGTCAAATACAACTTTAAATCCTTTATCACAGATCTGGGAGACTAAAAGTAAGTTGTTCTGTAGTTGTTGAACGTAGTTGACCTTGTCAAACTTCACTTTCTCGTTTCCCACTTCGCCTTGAGCGGTGATGTAACCTCCTTTATTCCCAGCAAATGAAACATGTACCCCTTAATTTGTCTGACGTTGAAAAGGAGAGACGAATTCTCTGTCATGTGCCTGGACTCCCCACTATCAATAATCCAGGTATTAGTGATAGTGCTGTAGCGGACACATTCAAAGAAACTTATTAGTTCAGATTTGGGACCCAAGCCTTAACTGGCTTGGGTGACCCGAAGGAATAACACATCTCTCAACCCATTGTCCTTTAGAGGATGAGGGCATATCTTTCTTCTTAATCTCCTCACTATCAGACACTATACTTGATTTTTCTTTCCATAAGCTTGTTTTGTGTAAGGCCTGTTTGTGATAAACAGACGACTGGCTTATTGTTTGAACTTTAGGTTCACTAATACTCTTAGGTGGAGTATTAGATCTCGATTTAGAAAAACTTGGTTTAGCATCAAAAAGTTCAATTTTCTTTTTGGGCATCTGATAATAAGGGCAATTAAAAGAAATATGTCCTCGTTTTCCACAATTGTAGCAAGATCTCCCTTCTACAGATTGAGAGAAATATTTATGTGGGTTTGAGTTTGGTAAAGGTGTGATCTTTGTCTGGTTGGGTTTTTTCACTTCTCTTTTAGATGTTTCCGCTTTTTTAACAAAATTAATTGTTTTGACATTTTGAACATCTTTAACTTTTAGTTTACTTGGACTTTGATGATTAACACGTTTTTGGTTAACTGATTTAGTCAATTTGGGTTCTGAAGTAGATGTTTGTGACCCTTACTTTACATTAACCCTTTTAATTTCATCATCCAAATTCTCAACTGGCATTTTTCCTTTTGATTTTAAGGTAGGGTCCTTCTGTTTAGTGATAGAGTTCACAGGTTTACTTGTAGAATCGGGATCACTAACCAGAGGAGTGGACACCACATGATTCTTTACCGGGTTATTATTGATAGGTAAACATTTAGTATTCAAAAGAATCTCATGTGGTGGTGGAACCACTTTGTAACCCAAACCTTCCCCATTATTCGTTCTTTCACTAAGTTTTGAACTATGTGAGAAGCCCAACTATGCGGTTTTTGTTTTAAAGAATTAACCTCGACTTCCAAAACTGCTTTTTCCTTTTTGGTTTCTTCTAAAGAATTTAAATAGAACTTTATATCATTTGATTTATTTAAGGCAACAACCTTGGTTTCCCTTAGTTGTTTCCCCAAAAGTTCTATCTTCTCTTTAAAACTAAACTCATTTTGTTTTAATATACGATTAGCTTTAGTGCATAGTTGTAAATCTTTACTAAGTTATCATTGTGTTCTAATAACCTAGAAAATTTTAAATCAATGCTTTCTCTAAATTTGTCACATTCATTACAAGCATGTTTTTCAAACAGTTGGTCTTTAGAACTTACTTGTGATGAATCGGTTGAATCAGCCATCAAAGCAGATATAGACTCTTCGGAGGCTGGAGATTCTGAACTTGTTGCTCTGAGCTCTTCCTCAACAAAGTGATTTACCACGTTCGCAGCTTCTTCGGTATCCAACATCGCTTGCTCAGCTGCACTCTCACCTTCACTAGCAGACCCATCATCTATTGCTTCGACAAAAGCAATATTTGATTCTCCAAGAGGAACAAACCGGAAGGACCATCTTGTCCTTCATCACCGTTGAGAAGTTAGAGCCTTTGGCCTCTTTGCTTGAAGAAGCAGTTCCAATCACGTCCTTGTCTTGACGGTTGAATGTGGGAAATGGGTTTCCATTTCCTGTTTTCTTGGGCTTTACACATTCACGTTTAAGGTGCCCCTTTTCACCACAGTTGAAGCAAGTGACTTTGGTTTTGTCAAAACCAAAAGTCGTATCTTTTGTGGCTACCAGGTTCTGTCGCGTCTTCTTGACAAACTTTTTAGCTCTTCTGACTACACTTGCCAAGGCTCACATGATGTCCATTCTCTCTAGCTTATTCTCATCAACTTGGTCGTAATCTTCATTTGCAAGATGACAATTTCCAATCTTCCCGGCAACTAAACCATCATAGGATTGGACAATAGCTGCTAGAAGATCCATGTGCTCCTTTGCAACTTCCACTGTGATATTACCGAGATTCTCGGTCTTCAACTTTGTAGTATTGGCTTCAAGCACTATGTATTGGGTCCCTGCTGACCCTGACGTTTCTGGTCATGAAACAGTGGTTTGGGAAGGAGCAGATGAACTAGACACGAATGCTGTTTGTAATGGTGCTCCTAAAACAGCTGGAGACGAAACTGAGTTGTAGAGTGAAGGATTCTAAATGTAGGATCCTTTCTTTGACTTGTACTTCATCCGCAGTTCCTCCTCCTTTAACTTCAAGATGAAGTCATTTATGTCTAACGTTGCAAGAATGTCATTCTGTCTCAGATTAGACACAAATGAATCCCATTTCTCAGGCAACCCATCAGCAAAACTTGAAACTTTATCTTCCATTGATGTGGTTACACCATGAGTGTGCAGCTCACTCATGAGATGATAGAATCTGTCAATAATATCATCTAAGCTCTCATTCCCTATCGAAGAGAAATTATCAAACTCCTTCTTGAGAGCTTTAGCCTTCAGTGCCTTTAACGTTGCATTTCCATCATATCTCTTATCTAACGCATCCCATAGCTTTTTAGCCTGCTTGTTCTTAGAGAACTGATGAAAAATGTCCTTCGGTATCGACTGAGTCAACAAGGCATAAACTTTCTTCTCAGCATTGAAGAGTATCTTCTGAGCTTCACTCATTCCCCCAAGGTTAACTTGACTCCATTTGCACTAACTGGTACCGTATAACTAGTCTCGATGGATGTCCAAAGATTGGGATCAACTCCATTTAAGTAAATCTCAAACCGCTATTTCCACTGAGGATAATCATCTAATGTTATCAGCTTCGGCGGTTTATTGTGATTTCCTATTTCATTTTCCAGAAGTAGTATATTCTAGATGCGTGAGTCCTTCTCGGCAGTAAACGCAACAAATTGATATTCCATTTTTATGAACTTGGTACTTGGAGAACAAAGCAGTTTCAATCGTGAAAATGAACTCTGAGTATGGATCACTCGTGCTAATGAAGGGTACGAATGAATTCAATCGGGCGATTCGATTCACTCATGCGTATGAACAAGACGAATGGACTCAAGCGACTAGAGTTGTTCAGTCGTGCGAATGAGTAATGCGACTGAGTTTAGTCGTGCGAATGGAGTATACGAATGAGTTCAATCGTACGAATGAGCTAAGCGTGCGACAGAAGGCTGCTGTTTTTGTAAAATCAAAGATTTTGACACTTTGACACAAAATACGATTTCTAAGAACCCTAATCTGCCGTATAGTGAAAAATCGAAACTTTAATTCCAAAAAACGTTGAAAACACCTTTAGAAGCAAAGTGGTGACTCTTTTGATTAAAACGTAGGTTTTTGACACCAAACCTAATTGAATCAAATGCAAAATCAAGAGCCAAGGCTCTGATACCACTTGTTAGAGACCGTGTACGGACGGAGTACTAACTGATTCTGCATTTATACCGGATCAAATAGTGCGGAATCCTATTTGATTGGTAATCCAATCAGTGAGAACGATAACCCGATCGATATAAGATTGAACTAAACGTTAAGAACGAGTAGAAATCTATCAGGAACGAACTATAAACTTGGATAGGTTGTTTGGGACGTTCTGGATTGCTAGGTTTATGTGTATTCGCAATATCTCTTCAAGTGTTATGTTTTTCCACGAATTAGGTGGTTTATAGGTTAGGGGTTTTCATTCGTACGACTGAACCATGCGACTGAATCATGCGATTGAGTCATACGCACGACCGAAGGTTCAGTCGTGCGACTGAGTCAATCTTGTGACTCAATCATACAACTGATCCATTCTCCTGGTTCAGTCATGCGACTGGTCCATAAGCATGATGTATTCATGCGTATGGTCCATAAGTATGGTCCATTAGCATGAATAATCACCCGACTAGGTTGAACATAATACTCAATCATTATTGACTTCGAATTGTGTACAACAATCTCAAACCTATATAAGAAGTTCATACATATGAATCAAAAATAAATAAACATCAAATCATATATCATATGTCATTGCTTCGTCAAATTACACATATGTAAGACATGAAAGACTTTTACATTTAAGCACATAAACTAGGAACACATGTATCTACACACATGACCAAGAAAGAAACTTCTAAGAGTTTGGAGAAGAAGAATCAAGCTTCAGAAGGAAAATCTCTTTCCTTCGGAAGCTCCAAAAAGAAGAAGAAGACACGTGGAAACTTGCCTTCGGAAGAAAATTTGGTATCGGAAGAAAGGAATACTTCCGAAGCACTGAAGCCTGCTGCAGTGAAAGCAAGATCTTCTAAAGGTCAAGTCATCAAAACTTCTAAAGTCAACAAAACTTCCGAAGTATTGAAGGTCAAGTCTAAGCTTCCAAAGGTGGTGTGGAAGTCAAAGAAAGACCAAGTGGCTGAAAGTTCTTCATCAACATCAGCAAATGATCCTTCTAGCATGACTATAGGATCAATTGCTGTTGCATTGTCTTCAACTTCTTTTGATGAGCCCAAGACCAATGAGTCTTGGGTTTCCAAATGTAACTAATCATCTCTTTTTGTGCAGGAACAACTCAAGACAAACAAAAATGTATGGATCATTAACAGTGGCTGTTCTAGGCACATGACAGGCAATAGGTCACTACTCCAAATGTTTGAAAGAATTGATGGAGGACCAGTTGCTTTTGGAGGAGATATAGGAGGTTACATGCAGGACCGGTGAAGGGTATGCACTTACAATACAACAACACAATGAGGAGAGTTGCTTAGAACATTTAACAGATCAAATAGGGAACTGGTTAACTTGTTAATGAAAGATGTTAAGAACACAAGTAAAAGTGAGACAGAATGAAATTGCAAACAACACAAGTATTTGGTTTTCAAGAATGATGTATATTGCTTCTCAAGTTCTATTACAAGTTACAAAGCATCGATGGAAAGTTACAAGTACTTGAGATACTTTATACTACATCCTACAGCCGGCCATACTTTGAAGGCCAGCTGGATACAATTGACTAGACAACTACAAAATCAAATATAAAGTTAAAAGGCATATCTGCCTTTTGACTTGTGACTATGACATGCCATAGCTCACATCCTAATATATTACAAAAAGGATAAAAGTACATAAAGTAGAAAGCATGGACTCAAGACCTCAATGTACAGTTACCAAAAGCATAGACCTTTCACCAACTCATGTAAGTTGGTGACTTTACAGAGTAGCAGCGGAAAGGTGGTCCAGCTTTATGGTAAAGTACATCAGATAAAGGCATATCTCTAAAAGTCTTCGGAAGAAATCTGTCTTCACTCTTTGGCTTCGGAAGACTTTGTCTTTGAAGCTTCGGAAGACTTCACTTTTTTTGGCTTCGGAAGATGTTGGTCTTGGCTTCAGAAGATTTTTACACTTAGAATATTTCTAGTGCATGGTGTAAAACTTCCGAAGCATTTCTACTTCTGTTCTTAATGCATGCTTGCAAGAGACTTTGGATGTTTTGGCTGCATCAGACTTATAGGAATCCTTACAAACTCCCCCTAGGCTGATGCTACCAAAACACTTAGAAGATCTTCAGATGTTTGTAGTCTTCAGCACAATGATGACCATACCCTTCTTCATCAGATGGTCAGGATCATTCAGACTCTCATAATATCTTCTCATCTCAAAAAGATCATGCAGAGGTAAGTTGATTATGTCTTGCCATGTATAGACATTCTCAACACCTTGATCTCTAATCACATGCCATCTCTCTGGATTAGTAGTGAAGGTCCAGATAAGATGGGTGTCTCAGCTGCAAGAGGAGCCACTTGAATTGGAGTTGATTGGGCTGCCTCTTCATGCACTTTCTCAGGTTGATCTGACTCAGCCTGAGGTGTAGAGGTGGATGATTCAGGCTTCTTCTTCTTAGACTTTGGTTTGGAGGCCATCTCTTCTTCCTCTTAGAAGACTTTAACTGAGAAGACTGGTCTGCAACACCTTGTTGATCATCCTTGTCTTCCTCAGTTGGGTGTTCCTCCTCCCTCACAGGTTCAGAAGGAGAGGGAGTTTGACCCTTCTGTGGATCAGAAGATGAAGCTTGCTGAGGCTCAGCAGGAGGTCCAGGTTGTGTTGTCTCAGGTTGTTCAACCTTAACCTCCACTTCAGGTGGGATTTGACTTGGAGGGAGTATAAGTCAATCAGCTCTCCACTCTTGATCTTCTGCTTGATTACCCTGATATGCTCATCCATTGTGGATAGAGACATAGGGCCAAGTCTCCTTCCGAGAATCCATACTTCAAGAAGCTCATCATCCTTTGTTTGTCAGCAGACTTCTTCATACTCTTTTGGATGATAGCTCTTGACTTTGCAGCATCTTCCCTCATCTTTTTTTGTTGCTTTTTGTTCTTTGAGCACTTGAAGTTCAAGCTGTTTGAGATACTCAAACTCAATGTACTCAAAGGACAAGGGAAGAAGTGCAGATGCCTGGTAGAGACCTGTGGCACTCAGGTAGTTGATCATGTTTTGCCTATCTGTTTCCTTGTCTACCTGAGGTTCTTGTGTAGCAGCCACATCCTCTTGCATAGGGCTTTCTTGAACTGGGGAGAGAGTTGGAGCATGCTTAATAATCTTTTCTGTCTCTTCTCTCTCTTTGAAATTGGAGAAGTAATCTTGCATCCTCTGCTTCCTCCTTCTAATCTCTCTTGACACTTCCATGTCAGCCATTCATTTAATTGCTCTAGGGTAGAGATATATCTCATCTATTCATAGTTCCTGGTCTGCAGAAGTAATCCTGACTGCCCATCAACTTCATCTTCTTGAGTGTTTGGTCTAGGGGCAGCCCTGATTGCAGTTTGCATAAAGCCTGAAGACCCAGAGGAACTTTCTCCCCTTAGCTTCCTCTTCCCTCTCTCTCCTCCTCCTCCTCAATCTACTCAGGAGTCAAAATTCTTTTCCCTGTCACCCACAAACCTTTGTAACTCAGGGTGGAGAGAGGTTTGGCCTTAATTGCTTGGTGTAGCATCCAAGCTCTGGCCAGAGAGAGGTTGTGAGACACCTTCACCAGCAGGTGTTTCACTGAGGGAATGAATTTCTGAAGCAGTTGTTGGTGTGACAGGGCTCTCAGGCTCTATCACTGGGCCTTTAGCCAAGGTTTTCCCTTTGAAGCTAATCTTAGGGTCTGCTTTACCATCCAGTTGACCAATGACATTACCTGATTGCCTTTATCTCTTTCTAAGGCTGAACTCTTCAGTAATTCTGTCTTGAATCCTGAGTGCTAATCTGTCAGCTTGTCTTGATTTTGCTTGGTTGACAAGTGCATGTTTGATCAGGTCAAGACCTTCATAGTAGTCCAAGTCTGAAAACTGAACACTTCTTGCTGCCCTGAACTCTGTGAAAAATGAAGGCTCTTCTATCAGCATCATACATCCACCTAATAATGTAGTTTGAAGTTCCTTGAGGTGGAGATGACACAGCCCTTAGAATGCCTTCCCAAAGAGACTCCTAATGACAGAGTCTATAATGTCCACATTAATGTGAACTTGAGGAAGTTGCTGAGTATGCATAGTTGCAAGTGAGGATGGTGAATCCTCAATGTCCATACTCCCTGAAGAACTCCCAGGTACTGTGACTGTAATGACTTTCTCCCCCTTTTTGGTAGCATCACCCTCTTGCATTGGTGAGCTAGAGGTTAGGTCAATCACATTCACAGGTTCTTGTGTTCCTGGTTGAGCTCTTCTTAAAGGTCTCCCAGCTAGTTTTTCCCTGAGATAAGATATCTCAAGTTGCTAATCGTTGACCCTATTATGCAGGGTAGTCACCTGAGATTCAAGGTGACTAACCTTAAAGACTAAATGGGAGCATGTTTTTGATAGTTTTTGCACCTTTAGTCTCAGATTCCTCTCTCCGTCATCAGAAGAATCATTAGGGGATGAGATGATTGCACCAAAGTCCTCTCTCTCACCACCAACCTCAAGTTCTTGGCTGCTGGATTTCCTCTGCACATTGACATCCTCAGTTGAGGTGTCAATGGGCTGAGTTTGCCATGATTGAGGTCTTAATGATGTAATCACTTGCAGAAGTGAGAGCCTCTTCCATATGGATATCCTGAACAGGTTCAGAAGTATCCACCTTAGTTATGGGTGACTATGTGGGCTAGACAAAGGAGACTCAAGAGTACTCATCTCTCTTTGAGTAGGGGAAGAGTAGAGAGACTCATGGTACCCGCTGAAACCTAAGTCTTCATCAGTATAGAATGAGAGGTTGGGAATGGGTTGATTTAAGTCTAATGGCTGGGGATGGTACCTGAACTTGACCCCTTAAACCATTCCATGTACTATGAAGGAGAGATCTGGAATCCTTGGTCCCCTCTCCTCCTTCCTCCTGTCTCATGCACTCTTTTTTGTTGACAAGCTGTGGATAACCACATGAAGCAGGTATTTCCAAGTGGGATGAGACCTTCCCTCTTTCCTGAAGGTCTTTACAAGAAATCTCCCTCCTAGCCCATCTGCTCAAAGGAATGATTTACAACTTCCTTGGGAAGAACAACTCACCTTCTTCATCATCCAGCTGCAAATGAGTGTTTATGATGGCCGGAGTGATGAAGATTGTCCTCCCTTGCACTTGGCAGACAGTGCCTTCTCCCCATCCATAATGACCTCTTGGTAGGTCTTCCAAATTCAAGCAGATGATCCTCATAGAGAGTAGGATCAATGGTTAGGGAGGTGGAGTAGTTTGATAGAGCTAAGAACGGCAAATCTCTGAGAAACTTTCATCTTAACAGAGCAACTTGGTTATGTTGCCTGTGAAGTTGCATGGAGAAATCTGGGTTGTTTCTGAGGTTTAGGTTGGCATTTTAGAAGCTTAAGGATGAAGAAAGATGAAGAACAAAGGCGGTTTGGGAGAATTTAGGTTTAAGGAATAGTGTAATTGAGGAAGATAGTGAAAGAGGGGGAACCGTTGGGCATTTATGTGAAAGGATTTGAGACAAAGTTAATGAAAGAGGATAACTTTGAAATCCGGATGTCGGTCCCACCTCTGAAAAGTAGTTTACTTTTGCCCAAAAAGTAGTTTTCTTGGAAGTCGAGACATCTTCCGAAGGTTATTTGCTTCGGAAGTTCTGAAGAAAAAGCTTCCGAAGGCAAATTGGCTTCGGAAGAGATTTCAAAGGTTTTTGAGAATTTTGCTTCGGAAGAGAATTTACACTCAGAGATTTTTATTCTAAGAAGAATAAATACTTCCGAAGGTAAGTTGCTTCGGAAGAAACTTGTTCTTTGAAAACATACAAAGTACTTAAGTTGATTTTAAGCTTCGGAAGATATTTCAGAAATTTCTTCCGAAGGTAAAATCACTGAAGCAATTATTTGTTTACTAAGACATAAACTTCTTCCGAAGGTAATTTTGAATCTTCCGAAGAGATCAAGATTTTCAAAAATCTAAGAAAGTCTTTTGAAAAGATTTTCTTCCAAAGAAAACAAGGGCTTATGAAGGTGATATAATAGACAACTTAGGACACACAGGTTTTAGAAATAAATATGATTAAGTTTTAAGAAAAGCTATTCAAAGTTAATCATCCCAATAGCTGATACAAGATATTTAAATCTCTGCTCATCAAAAGCTTTGGTGAACAGATCAGCATATTGTTCATTTGTGTTAACTTTGACTAGTTTGATTAATCCCTTTTCAAAGTTATCTCTAATCAAATGATACCTGATATTAATATGCTTTGTCCTTGAGTGCTGCAAGATTCTCTGTGATGGAGATAGCACTATTGTTGTCTATGTGGATGGGAGTCTCCTTAAAGTTAAATCCATAGTCCAGCTCTGATTTTGAATCCAAAGCACTTGAGCACAACAACTTGCAACAGCAATGTATTCAGCCTCAACAGTTGATGCATACACACACAGGATTGTTTTTTGCATTGCCAGGAGACTACTCTTCCACCAAGAAATTGACATCCCCTGATGTAGACTTTGCAGTCATGTTGCAACCACCATAGTCACTATCTGTATAAGCATACAGATTAAAGTCAGAATTCTTTGGATACCAAAGGCCAAGTGATGGAGCACCTTTGAGATATCTTAAAATTCTTTGACAGTGACCAGGTGTGACATCTTGGGGTTGGCTTGATATCTTGCACAAATGCATGTAGCAAACATGATATCTGGCCTGCTAGCTGTGAGGTACATAAGAGACCCAATCATTGCCCTATAGAGATGTTCATCAACACACTCCCCCTCAAGATCAGGTCCAAGGGAGTGATTTCTGGCTATGGGTGTCAGCTTAGCAACCATACAATCAGTCATGTTAAACCTTTTAAGTATGTCCTATACATACTTTGACTGACTTATGAAGATGCCATTGTCAACTTGCTTCACTTGAATTCCTAGAAAGAAATTGAGTTCCCCATGGCACTCATTTCAAACCTGTCCTTCATCAGCTTCTCAAAGTCTTTGCAGAGCTGTGGATTAGTTGACCCAAGATAATGTCATCTACATATACTTGAACTAGCATTATGTCATTTCATGTTCCTTTGATGAAGAGAGTTCCATCTATAGTACCTCTTTTGTAGCCATGTTGACAGAGATACTGAGATAGAGTCTCATACCACTTTCTTGGTGCTTGGTGCAACCATAAAGAGCTTTATCAAGCCTGCAGACATAATCAGGATGATCAGGATCTGCAAACCCAGGTGGTTGTCTGACATACACCTCTTCATCAATCACCCCATAAAGAAAAGCACACTTGACATCAAGTTGGTAGACCTTGAAATCTTGGATGCAGCAAAAGCTAGGAATATTCTAACAGCTTCAAGTCTTGCCACAGGAGCAAAAACATCTATGTAGTCAATTCCTTCTTCTTGAGTATATCCTTGAACAACTAGTCTTGCCTTGTTTTGATGACAAGTCCTCTATCATCCTTCTTGTTCCTAAAAACCCATTTGGTTCCTATGGTAGTCTTCCCTTGAGGAAGAGGACATAGGTTCCAAACCTTTTGCCTTTTGAATTGAAGCAGCTCCTCTTGCATAGCTTCAACCCAACTTCCATCCTTTAGAGCCTCATCAATTTTCTTTGGCTCTATCTGGGACAAGAAACAAGAGTGAAGACAAACATTTGCTTCATGGGTTTGTCCTCTTGTTCTCACCCCTGAATCAACATCTCCAATGATGTTTGTGGTAGGATGAGACTTGTGGATCCTTAGCTGAGGGATCACAGCAAGTTGCTTAGACAGATCTAGATTTGAAAAATTTTGATCTGGCAAAGAAGATTCACCCTCCACATCACCACACTTATCAAGATTGACTTGATCCAATGAGTGTGTGACATCATTGATGTTGTCTTCAATGCAGTGGTTATCAGCATCAAGAAATTCTTGATCACTTTCACCACCACCATTTTCTCCAACATTTGAAGCTCCTTCTTTGAGTTTTGTGCCTCTAAGCTGGAATTTGAAGGCACCCCAGAAGCATCAGCAAGGATTTGTCATTGATGTGCTGGGTAGAAGCTTCATTTGCAGGAATAGTTACCACTGGAGCTGAAGATGTGTAACTTGAAGGTCTTCTGAGCTCAAATCTTTGGTCAGGATCACCTGTTGGTAATATATCTGTAGATCCTGAAACATTCTCACAAGATTTGTTAAAACAGTTGGTAACTAAATCAAGATCAAATAGCCAATCCGGACCAGAACCTTTCACACTGGGAGTGTGCTCATTGAAAGTCACATTGGCTGACTCCTCAACTACTCTAGTTCTGAGATTGTATACTCTATAAGCTTTAGCTTGAGAAGAGTATCCAATAAAGTGTCCATCATCTGATTTCTCAGCAAACTTGGCAATTTGATCCTTGGTATTCAAGATGGTGCAAGGACATCCAAATGACCTGAGAAAACCAATGAAAGGTTTTCTCTTGTGCCAAAGTTCATAAGGAGTCTTACCATGTGTCTTAACCACTAAAACTCTGTTTTGCACATAGCAAGCAGTGTTCACTGCCTTGCCCAGAAGGTGATGGGAGTTTAGAGTCAGACAACATAGTTCTTGCAGCTTCAATTAGTGTCCTGTTTCTCCTCTCAGCAACACCATTTTGCTGAGGAGTCCTGGGAGCACTATATTGTCTTGTAATACCTTTTCATCACAAAATGTATCAAGGATTTGATTCTTGAATTCAGTTCCTTGATCACATCTTATGGTTTTGACCTTGTGATCACATTGATTCTCAATCTTTAAGATGAAATTCTTCAGAATCTCAGGAGTCTCATCCTTAGTTCTAAGAAAGAAGACCCAAGTGAATCTTGTAAAATCATCTGTGATCACCAAACAATAAGAGGTCCTTCCTAGACTCATTACACTGGTGGGGCCAAAGAGATCCATATGTAATAAGTGTAGGGGATTAATGATGGAGTTTCTTTCCTTTGGCTTGTGAGATACCTTGTGTTGCTTCCCTTTTAGGCATGCAACACAGTGGTCATCACTTGTAAACTCTTTCTTTGGTATTCCAGTTACCAAATCATTCTTAATTAATTTATTCATGTTTTAAAGTTTACATGGCACATTCTTTTATGCCAGAGGAAAGATTCATCATTATTTGCTTTAGATAAAGCGAAAGATGAAACTTCTCCTGAGGGAGATGTTTCTTGCAAGTCCATCTTGTACATGTTCCTTTCCTGGGGGCTCTGAGCAAGATGTGCTCATGAGGAATGACCACCCGGGCCTGAGAACAATGCACTCATGCTCAGTAAAGAGCATGTTATGACTCTGATCACAAAATTAGGATACACTCAGAAGATTGTACCCAAGCTCCTTGACAAAGTTTACCTTCTCAATGCTGAGCTTACCATTTGTGACCTTGCCCCTTCCAGTAATGTAACCTCCTGCATCTCCTCCAAAAGCAATGGTCCTCCATCAATTCTTTCAAACTTTTGGAGTAGTGACCTATTGCCTGTCATGTGTGGAACAGCCACTATCAATGATCCATACATTTCTGTTTGTCTTGAGCTGTCCCTGCACAAAAGAGATGATTAGTTACATTTGGAAACCCAAGCCTCATTGGTCTTGGGCTCATCAAAAGAAGTTGAAGACAATGCAACAGTAATTGATCCTATAGTCATGCTAGAGGATCATTTGCTGATGTTGATGAAGAACTTTCAGCCACTTGGTCTTTCTTTGACTTCCATACCACTTTCGGAATCTTAGACTTGACCTTCAATACTTCGGAAGTTTTGATGACTTGGAAGTTTTGATGACTGGACCTTCGGAAGATCTTGCTTTCACTGCAGCAGGCTTCAGTGCTTCGGAAGTATTCCTTTCTTCCGAGACCAAATTTTCTTCCGAAGGCAAGTTTCCACTTGTCTTCTTCTTCATTTTGGAGCTTCCGAAGGAAACAGATTTTCCTTCCGAAGCTTGCTTCTTCTTCTCCAAACTCTTAGAAGTTTCTTTCTTGGTCATGTGGAGAGTACTTCTTGGATTGTAGACACAATCTTTAGCAAGATGAGAAGTACTCCCACACATAACACAATCCATTTTCTTCCTTCTAAGAGTTCTTCTTTGTGAACAAGGCTGAACTTGATCACTTTCCTTCTCCATCTTCATCTTTGCAGATGCTGTGGCAATTCTTGTGGGGTTAGAACTACCTTTGGAGCTGGATGGTTCAGGTTGTACAACAGCAATGCACAACTGATCAGCCTTCTTCTTGATGATGGGATGATTTGGACATGAACTAGAACTCTTGTTGATGGAGTTCAAGTTTGTGTCTTCAGCCTTTACCACTTCAAATCCTGCAGAGATGAAGACTTGTTTCTGTGCAGAATTGAAGGTGGCCTTGATCTCTTGAGCCTTTTGGACTTTCTTTTGGCCTTCCTGATCAAGTTCTTTCTTCTTGACTTGGTCATCCCAACAGCTTTGCTCTCCTCAGAGGGATGGTGACCCTTCTTAGAATGCTCTTCTTCACTCTTCTCAGAGCCATTCTCCACCATCTCCTCTTCATCCTCTTCAGTCACAGGATCTATGAGGGGAAGCTCATCTTCACAAGTTCCACACCTAGGAGATCTTACAGACAAGATTGTGTGTGGAGGAGCTATCTCACAAGATCCTAGTCCCTGCTTATTTTGATAACAAAATTTGCATGCAAGGATGAGGATATTATGTTCTTGAAGGTCTCTTCTTCAAGAACACATTTTTCTGCCTTGGCTTTGCTGATCACAAGCTCAGCCTGGCATTCAGTTAATTTAGTAATGAGATCTTTGATCTGAGTCCTGTAGTTTGTATGCTCATGTTTAAGAGTTGAAATGGTTTTCTCTAAGTCCTCTATCTTTAGTTTATAATCATTTTCAGCTCTTTTAAAATCAGCTTTTAAAATATTTAAGGACTCAAGGTCAGATCTCATTTCTAAATTATAGGACCTGTATCTATTAACTTTAGCAATGCATTCAGGAGTACAAAGATGTTCCAATACCTTGGCTTCATCGTGGTCTGCCATGAGTGCTTGGTTTGGAGATGCATCTTCTACTTGAAAACTGCAGCTTGCTGCTTTGGCTTCTCATTCTGGGGGGCTTTCTCAGTGTAGTTTGGTCTGGTTTGTGCTTGGCCACCATTTGTCCTTGGTGCCTTACACTCTCTTGCAAAGTGTCCCATCTGGTTACAGTTGTAACACTTTACTTTGCTTTTGTCCAGCCCAAACTTTCCACTGGCTGCATTGCTTGGAAACTTTCTCCTGTCCTCTTGTAGAACTTCTTGGCTCTGTGAGTGAGAAGAGCCATCTGCTGGACTATCTCCATGTACTCCAGATCATCTGGATGGATACAGTCCAAATCTTCAAGAGTGAAGAGAAAGTTGCCTGAAGTTTCATCAGCAGAGACAAAGGCATGAGAAGAACTTGTCTCTTGGAAAGGACTTCCTTGAGTGTAGCTTTCCCTTGGAGTCTCTGGGAAGGTGATGAAAGGGCCCTTTTGTGAGTTGTCAGGGAAGCATATAAGATGATGTTGGTTCAATGCTTTCCCTTTCAACCACATGGAGGGCTGAACTCAGTTGATTGCTGGAGTTACCAGATGAGTTTTGCATGTTCATCTCCATCTGGTAGCCACTAAGAATACCATACAACTCTGTGAGAGTAAGAGTCTTAAGGTTCTCAGTCCTCTTGATAACAACACAATAATGTGTCCATTGTCTAGGAAGAGAGGACATAAACTTCCTTACAATGTCCCTGTTCTCAAGAGTTACTCCAACATCCATTAGAGTATCCACAATCTCAACATACCTGAAGTATTGTTGAGTCATGGTTTCACCTGCCTTGAAGGTGAAGTTTCAAACTGCTGCTTCAGGAGATCCTTCTTGTTCTCCTTTGCTTCAGTAGACCCCTCATACATCAGCTTCAGTGCTTCCCATAGTTGCTTGGCAGTTTTGCACTTCTTAAAGCCTCTGTAGATGGAGTTTGGAAGAGCAGTTTGAAGGGCTGTCATGGCTTTTGATCAATCTCTATTCTCTTTCTATCTGCTTCAGAGTAATCAGCCACAGCCTTAGGAATCATACCACCACCAGTAGCAGAGTGGTGCTTGGTATGTAAGGTCCTTCAACAACAGAGTCCCACATCCTGGAGTCTTGAGACTTGATGAAGCCTTCCATTCTTTGACACCAAGTATCAAAGTCTTCAGGAGTGATCAGTGGAGACTTGTCATAGTTCCAGTTTCCATATCAGCTTTGGTTATAGTTGCCATTTGAGTTGTTAAGTATTTTGTGTGTGTGAGGGATCTTAAGATGGTGAGATCTTATATCAAGAGCCTGAAATGCTCTGATACCAAATGCAGGACCGGTGAAGGGTATGCACTTACAACACAACAACACAATGAGGAGAGTTGCTTAGAACACTTAACAGATCAAATAGGGAACTGGTTAACTTGTTAATGAAAGATGCTAAGAACACAAGTAAAAGTGAGACAGAACAAGATTGCAAAACAACACAAGTATTTGGTTTTCAAGAATGTTGTATATTGCTTCTCAAGTTCTTTTACAAGTTACAAAGCATCGATGGAAAGTTACAAGTACTTGAGATACTTTATACTACATCCTACAGCCGGCCATACTTTGAAGGCCAGCTGGATACAATTGACTAGACAACTACAAAATCAAATGTAGAGTCAAAAGGCATATCTGCCTTTTGACTTGTGACTATGACATGCCATAGCTCACATCCTAATATATTACAAAAAGGATAAAAGTACATAAAGTAGAAAGCATGGACTCAAGACCTCAATGTACAGTTACCAAAAGCATGGACCTTTCACCAACTCATGTAAGTTGGTGACTTTACAGAGTAGCAGCGGAAAGGTGGTCCAGCTTTATGGTAAAGTACATCAGATAAAGGCATATCTCTAAAAGTCTTCGGAGAAATCTGTCTTCACTCTTTGGCTTTGGAAGACTTTGTCTTTGAAGCTTCGGAAGACTTCACTTTTGGCTTCGGAAGATGTTGGTCTTGGCTTCGGAAGATTTTACACTTAGAATATTTCTAGTGCATGGTGTAAAACTTCCGAAGCATTTCTACTTCTGTTCTTTAGTGCATGCTTGCAAAGAGACTTTGGATGTTTTGGCTGCATCAGACTTATAGGAATCCTTACATTACATTACAGGAAGGGGCAAGGTCACAAATGGTAAGCTCAGCATTGAGAAGGTAAACTTTGTCAAGGAGCTTGGGTACAATCTTTTGAGTGTATCTCAATTTTTGTGATCAGAGTCATAAAATGCTCTTTACTGAGCATGAGGCATTGTTCTTAGGCCCAGGGTGGTCATTCCTCATGAGCACATCCTGCTCAGAGCCCCCAGGAAAGGGAACATGTACAAGATGGATTTGCAAGAAACATCTCCCTCAAGAGAAGTTTCATGCTTTCTATCTAAAGCAAATTAATGATGAGTCTTTTCTTTGGCATAAAAGAATGTGCCATATAAACATTAAAAGTATGAATAAATTAATTAAGAATGATTTGGTAACTGGAATACCAAAGAAAGAGTTTACAAGTAATGACCACTGTGTTGCATGCCTGAAGGGGAAGCAACACAAGGTATCTCACAAGGCAAAGGAAAAAAATTCCATCATTAATCCCCTACACTTATTACATATGGATCTCTTTGGCCCCACCAGTGTAATAAGTCTAGGAAGGACCTCTTATTGTTTGGTGATCACAGATGACTTTACAAGATTCACTTGGGTCTTCTTTCTTAGAACTAAGATTCTAAAGAATTTCATCTTAAAGATTGAGAATCAATGTGATCACAAGGTCAAAACCATAAGATGTGATCAAGGAACTGAATTCAAGAATAAAATCCTTGATACATTTTGAAAAAGGTATTACAAGACAATATAGTGCTCCCAGGACTCCTCAGCAAAATGGTGTTACTGAGAGGAGAAACAGGACACTAATTGAAGCTGCAAGAACTATGTTCTCTGACTCTAAGTTGCCCATCACCTTCTGGGCAGAGGCAGTGAACACTGACTGCTATGTGAAAAACAGAGTTTTATTAGTTAAGAACATGGTAAGACTCCCTATGAACTTTGCCACAAGAGAAAACCTTTCATTGGTTTTCTCAGGTCATTCGGATGTCCTTGCACCATCTTGAATACCAAAGATCAAATTGCCAAGTTTGCTGAGAAATCAGATGATAGACATTTTATTGGATACTCTTCTCAAGCTAAAGCTTATAGAGTATATCATCTCAGAACTAGAGTAGTTGAGGAGTCAACCAATGTGACTTTCAATGAGCACACTCCCTGTGTGAAAGGTTTTGGTCCGGATTGGCTATTTGATCTTGATTTAGTTACCAATTGTTTTAACAAATCTTGTGAGCATGTTTTAGGGTCCATAGATATACTACCTACAGGTGATCATGACCCAAGATTTGAGCTAAGAAGACCTTCAAGCTACACATCTTCAGCTCTAGGTAACCAATCCTGCAAATGAAGCTTCTACCAGCACATCAATGACAAATCCTGCTGATACTTCTGGGGTGCCTTCAAATTCCAGCTTAGAGGCACAAAACTTAGATAAAGGAGCTTCAAATGTTGGAGAAAATGGTGGTGGTGAAAGTGATCAAAAATTCCTTGATGCTGATAACCACTACATTGAAGACAACATCAATGATGACACACACTCATTAGATCAAGTCAATCTTGATAAGTGTGCTGATGTGGAGGGTGAATCCTCCTTGCCAGATCAGAATTTCTCAAATTTAGATCTGTCTAAGAAACTTGCTATGATCCCTCAGCTAAGGATCCGCAAGTCTCATCCTACCACAAACGTCATTGGAGATGTTGATTCAGGGGTAAGAACAAGAGGACAAACCCATGATGCAAATGTTTGTCTTCACTCTTGTTTCTTGTCCCAGATAGAGCCAAAGAAAATTGAAGAGGCTCTAAAGGATGGAAGTTGGGTTGAAACTATACAAGAGGAGCTTCTTCAATTCAAAAGGCAAAAGGTTTGGAACCTATGTCCTCTTTTTCAAGGGAAGACTACCATAGGAACTAAATGGGTGTTCAGGAATAAGAAGGATGATAGAGGACTTGTCATCAAGAACAAGACAAAGACTAGTTGTTCAAGGGTATACTCAAGAAGAAGGAATTGACTACACAGATCTTTTTGCTCCTGTACAGCTGTCAGGATATTCCTAGCTTTTGCTGCATCCAAGAACTTCAAGGTCTACCAACTTGATGTCAAGTGTGCTTTTCTCTATGGGGTGATTGATGAAGAGGTGTATGTCAGACAACCACCTGGGTTTGCAGATCCTGATCATCCTGATTATGTATGCAGGCTTGATAAAGCTCTTTATGGGCTGCACCAAGCACCAAGGAAGTGGTATGAGACTCTATCTCAGTATCTCTGTCAGCATGGATACAAAAGGGGTACTACTGATGGAACTCTCTTCATTAAAGGAACATGAAATGACATAATGCTAGTTCAAGTATATGTAGATGACATTATCTTTGGGTCAACTAATCCAAAGCTCTGCAAAGACTTTGAGAAGCTGATGAAGGACATGTTTGAAATGAGTGCCATGGGGGAACTCAATTTCTTTCTAGGAATACAAGTGAAGCAAGTTGACAATGGCATCTTCATAAGTTAGTCAAAGTATGTACAAGACATACTTAAAAGGTTCAACATGACTGATTGTAAGGTTGCTAAGACACCCATAGCCAGGAACCACTCCCTTGTACCTAATCTTAAGGGGGAGTGTGTTGATGAGCATCTCTACAGGGCAATGATTGGGTCTCTTATGTACCTCACAACTAGCAGGCTTGATATCATGTATGCTACATGCATTTGTGCAAGATATCAAGCCAACCCCAAGATGTCACACCTGATCACTGTCAAAAGAATTTTAAGATATCTCAAAGGTGCTCCATCACTTGGCCTTTGGTATCCAAAGAATTCTGACTTTAATCTGTATGCTTATACAGATAGTGACCATGGTGACTGCAACATTACTGCAAAGTCTACATCCGGGGGATGTAAATTTCTTGGTGGAAGGATGTCTCTTGGCAATGTAAGAAACAATCTTGTGTGTCTGCATCAACTGCTGAGGCTGAATACATTGCTGCTACAAGCTGCTGTGCTCAAGTGCTTTGGATTCAAAATCAGATGCTGGACTACGGATTCAACTTCAAGGAGACTCCCATCCACATAGACAACAACAATGCTATCTCAATCACAGAAAATCCTATGCAGTACTCAAGAACAAAGCATATCAATATCATGTATCATTTGATTAGAGATAACTTTGAAAATGGATTAATCAAACTAGTCAAAGTTAACACAAATGTTCAATATGTTGATATGTTTACCAAAGCTTTTGAAGAACAAAGATTTAAATATCTTGTATCAGCTATTGGGATGATTAACTTTGAATAGCTTTTCTTAAAACTTAATCATATTATTTCTAAAACCTGTGTGTCCTAAATTGTCTATTTAATCACCTTCATAAGCCCTTGTTCTCTTTGGAAGAAAATCTTTTCAAAAGACATTCCTTAGATTTTTGAAAATTTTGATCTCTTTACTTTTCGGAAGATTTAAAATTATCTTCGGAAGAAACTTATGTCTTAGTAAACAAATAACTACTTCAGTAATTTTACCTTCGGAAGAAATTTCTAAATTATCTTCCGAAGCTTAAAAATCAACTTAAGTACTTATATTTTTTATAAGAACAACTTTCTTCCGAAAGCAACTTACCTTAAGAAGTTTTTCATTCTTCTTAGAATCAAAAACTCTGAGTATTAAATCTCTTCCAAAGCAAAATTCTCAAAAATCCTTGAAATATCTCAGAAGCCAATTTGCGTTTGGAAGCCTTTTTCTTCAGAACTTCCGAAGCTAAATAATCTTCGGAAGATTTCTCGACTTCCAAGAAAACTACTTTTGGGCAAAAGTAAACTACTTTTTCAGAGGTGGGACCGACATCCGGATTTCAAAGTTTATCCTCTTTCATTAACTTTGTCTCAAATCCTTTCCACATAAATACCCAACGGTTCCCCCCTTTTTCACTATCTTCTTCAATTACACTATTCCTTAACCTAAATTCTCCCAAACCGCCTTTGTTCTTCACCTTCCTTCACCTTTAAGCTTCTCAAAATGGCCAATCTAAACCGCAGAAACAACCTTGACTTCTCCATGCAACTTCATAGGCAACACAACTAGGTTGCTCTGTTGAACTCTGAGAAAGATGATAGTTTCTCAGAGTTTTGCCGTTTTTTGGCTCTATACAACTATTTCACCTCCCTAACCATTGATCCTATTCTTTATGAGGATCATCTGGTTGAATTTTGGAAGACCTGCCAAGAGGTCATTATGGATGGGGAGAAGGCACTGTTTGCCACAGTGCAGGGGAGGACAATCTTCATAACTCTGGCCATCATCAACACTCATTTACAGCTGGATAATGAAGAAGGTGAGTTGTCCTTCCCAAAGGAAGCTGTTAATCATTCTTTTGTGCAGATAGGCTATGAGGGAGATTTCTCTGTAAAGACCTTCAGGAAAGGAAAGGTCTCATCCCAGTAGAAATACCTGCTCCATGTGGTTATCCACAGCTTGTCAAACAAGCATGGAGGGTGGGACCAGATCCCGAGGATCTCTCCTTCATAGTGCATGGAATGGTTCAAGGGGTCAAGTTCAGGTACTCTCAGTTTTTTTACACAAATTTGCTTGCTAACTTGGAGTCCTTAGAGTATTACATGTTTCCTAGATATGTTCAATACATTCTCAACTGTGAACTGGGCTCACAGTTGAGGGAAACAGGTAATATTCTTAAATTGGGACAGATGAAGCCCGACATTTTTAAAATCATCAAAAAGCCAACTGTAGGCTTCTCAGGGGTAGAAACAGCCCATGTCCCAAAAATGTTAGAGCTCATTGCTCAAGGTGATAACCTAGCAACACAAGCTAGTGTTGAACCCACACCTTCTACCTCCAAACCACCAAAAAGACCACAAATCACACTCACCTACCAAAGAAAATCCAAACGAACCCCTGCTCAAATTATTGAGCTATTGCAGGCCCCCATACACTCACCCATATAGGAGGAAGTAGATACTAGAGCTCCCACTTCCCCTAAGGAGCAGACCACTCCTATCTCTTCAAGAATCAGTGCTAAGGTTCCTCATGCTCAACCTGATAAGCTCACAAGCCCAATTGCCTTAAGCCTTCACTCTGAGTCTTAACACTCAAGTAAACAACCTTTAGGGGATAATTACCATCCCCAGCCTTTAGACTTAAATAAACCCATTCCCAACCTTGAATTTTATACTGATGAATACTTAGGTGAGTACCATGAGTCTCCCTACTCTTCCCCCACTCAAAGAGAGAAGAGTGCTTCTGAGTCCCCTATGTCTAGCCCACATCAGTTACTTATTACTGAGGTGGATCAACCTGAACCTATTCAGGAGATCCATATAGAAGAGGCTCTCACATCTACAAGTGATTACATCACTAAGACCTCAACCATGACAACTCAGCCCATTAACACTTCAACTGAGGCTGTCAATGTGCAGAGGAAATCCAGCAGCCAAGAACCTGAAGCTGGTGGTGAGAGAGAGGACTTTGGTCCAATTATTACATCCCCCAATGATTCTTCTGATGAAGAATAGGGGAACTTGAGACTAAAGGTGCAAAAATTGTCAAAAACATACACTTATTTAGTCTCTAAGGTTAGTCACCTTGAATCTCAGGTGACTACCCTGTATAACAGGGTCAATGATCAGCAACTTGAGATATCTTATCTTAGGGAAAAACTAGCTGGGAGACCTTTAAGGAGAGCTCAACCATGAACACAAGAACCTATGAATGTGATTGGCCTAACTCCTAGCTCACCTATGCAAGAGGGTGATACTACCAAAAAGGGAGGAGAAAGTCATTACGGTCACGGAACCTGGGAGTTCTGCAGGGAGTATGGACATTGAGGACTTACCATCCTCACTTGCAATTGTGCATGCTTAGCAACTTCCTCAAGTTCACATTGATATGGACTCTATAGACTCTTTCATTCAGAGTCTCTTTGAGGAAGACATTCCAAGGGCTATATCATCCCCACCTCAAGGAACTTCAAATTACATTATTGGGTGGAGGTATGATGCTGATAGAAGAGCCCTCAATCTTCAAAGAGTTCAAGGGTAGCAAGAGGTGTTCAACTTTCAGACCTTGAACTACTATGAAGGTCTTGACCTAATCAACATGCCACTTGTCAACCCAAGTCAATCTAGACAAGCTGACAGGCTGGCACAAAGGATTCAAGACAGAATTACTGAAGAGTTCAGCCTAAGAAGGAGACAAAGGCAATCAGTTAATGTCATTGGTCAACTGGATGTTGAGGCAGACCCTAAGATTAGCTTGAGCCTGAGAGCCCTGTCATACCAAAAACTACTTTAGAAATTCATTCCCTCAATGAAACACCTGCTGGTGAAGGTGTATCACAACCTCTCTCTGGCCAGAGCTTAGATGCTACACCAAGCAATAAAGGCCAAAGCTCTCTCCACCCTGTGTCACAAAGGTCTGTGGGTAACAAAGGGAAAAGGATTCTAACTCGTGAGGAGATTGAGGAGGAGGAGAGAGAGAGGAAGAGGAAGCTAAGGGGAGAAAGTTCCTCTGGGTCTTCAGGCTTCATGCAAGCTGCAATTAGGGCTGCCCCCAGACCAAACACTCAGATGATGAGTTGAGGGCAGTCAGGATTACTTACCTGCAGACCAGGAACTATGACATTGATGAGATTATATCTCTCCCCTTAGAGGAACTGGCTGACATGGAAGTGTCAAGAGAGATGAAGGAAGCAGAGGATGCAAGGCTACTTCTCCATATCAAAGAGGAGAAGATACAAAAAAGATTATACAAGCATGTCCCTACTCTCTTCCCAGTTCAAGAAAGCCCTGTGCAAGAGACTGTGGCAACTACACAAGAACCTCAGGTAGACAAGAAAATAGATAGGCAAAATATGATCAACTAGCTGAAAGCCACAGGTCTCTACCAGGCATCTGCACTTCTTCCCTTGTCCTTTGAGTATATTGAGTTTGAGTATCTCAAATAGCATGAACTTCAAGTACTCAAAGAACAAAAGACTATAAAAAGAAAGATGAGGGAAGAGGTTGCAAAGTCAAGAGCCATTATCCAAAAGAGCATGAAGAAGTCTGCTGACAGACAAATGATGATGAGCTTCTTGAAGCTGTATGGATTCTCCAAAAGGAGACTTGGCCCTATGTCTCTATCTACAATGGATGAGCATATTAGAGTAATCAAACAGAAGAGCAAAAGTGGAGAGCTAATTGACTTACACTCCCCTCCAAGTCAAGCTCCTCCTGAAGTGGAGGTTAAAGTTGAACAACCTGAGACAACACAACCTGGACCTCCTGCTGAGCCTCAGCAAGCTTCATCTTCTGATCCACAGTTGGGTCAAACTCCCTCTCCTTCTGAACCTATGAGGGAGGAACACCCAACTGAGCAAGACAAGACTGATCAACAAGGTGCTGCAGACCAGTCTTCTTAGTTAAAGTCCTCAAAAAGGAGGAAGAGGATGTCTTCTAAACCAAAGTTAAAGAAGAAGAAGTCTGAATCATCCACCTCTATACCTCAGGCTGAGTCAGATCAACCTGAGGAACTACATGAAGAGGTAGCCCAATCAACTCCAATCCAAATGGTTCCTCTTGCATCTGAGAGACCCATCTTATCCTGGACCTTCACAATTAATCCAGAGAGATGGCATGTGATCAGAGATCAAGGTGGTGAAGATGTCTACACATGGCAAGACCGATTCAACCTACCTCTGTATGATCTCTTTGAGATGAGAAGATACTATGAGAGTCTGAGTGATCTTGACCATCTAATGAAGAAGGGCATGGTCATCACATCATAATGAGGACTATCAAAAGCTGAAGATCTTTAAATGTTTTGGTAGTATCAGCCTAGGGGGAGTTTGTAAGGATTCCTATAAGTCTGATGCAACCAAAACATCCAAAGTCTCTCTGCATGCATGCACTGAAGAAGAGAAGTAGAAATGCTTCGGAAGTTTTACACCTTGGATTAGAAATATTCTAAGTGTAAAATCTTCTAAAGCCAAGACCAACATCTTCCAAAGCCAAAAGTGAAGTCTTCTAAAGCTTCAAAGACAAAGTCTTCCGAAGCCAAAGAGTGAAGACAGATTTCTTCCAAAGACTTTTAGATACATGCTTTTATCTGATGTACTTTACCATAAAGCTGGACCGCCTTTCCGCTGCAACTCTGTTTAGTCACCAACTTACATGAGTTGGTGAAAAAGTCCATGCTTTTGGTATCTGTACATTGAGGTCTTGAGTTTGTGCTTTCTACTTTATGTACTTTTATCATTTTTGTAATATATTAGGATGTGAGCTATGGCATGTCATAGTCACTAGTCAAAAAGCAATCTGCCTTTTGACTCTATATTTGATTTTGTAGTTGTCTAGTCTTATGTATCCAGCTGGCTTTCAAAGTATGGCCGGCTGTAGGATGTAGTATAAAGTATCTCAAGTACTTGTAACTTTTCATTGTATTGTTTGTAGCATTTGTAAAAGAACTTGAGAAGCAATATACAACATTCTTGAAAACCAAATACTTATGTTGTTAGCTATCTTGTTTTGTCTCATTTTTACTTGTGTTCTTAGCATCTTTCACATAAGTTAACCAGTTCCCTATTTGATCTGTTAAAGTGTTCTAGGGACTCTCCTCATTGTGTTGTTGTGTTGTAATTGCATACCCTTCACCGGTCCTGCAGCTATACTTGAAAGCCAGCTGGAAACACTAATCTAGAAAACAAGATCAATGTATAGTCAAAAGACAGATTGCCTTTTGACTTGTGACTATGACATGCCATAGCCCACATCCTAATATATTATAAAACGGATAAAAGGTGTGAAAGTAGAAAGTTACAGACCAATGAACTTAATCTAAAGTATGAACCTTTTCACCAACTCATCTAAGTTGGTGAGTATTCAGAGGTGGCAGAAAAAAGTAGTTCAACTTTTGTCAAAAGGTGATAAGAGAAAGCATTTCTTTTTGTCTTTGGAAGAAATCAGTATTTGCCTTCGGAAGACTTTGTCTATGAAGTTTCGGAAGATTTCATCTTTGGCTTCGGAAGATATGATCATTTGGCTTCAGAAGATTTTACACTTAGCATATTTTTCCTGAGTTGTGAAAAATTTCTGAAGTAACTGCATTTGTACTTCATGCATGCATGTTGAGAGATCTTTGGTTGCATCAGCCTTTAAGTGTAAACCTTACAAACTCCCCCTAGCTTGATGTTACCAAAATATAAGAGCTCCTTGAGTTTTGATCTTTATCTATTGACAGTCCTTATAAGGATCAAGACCATTCCCTTCTTCATCATTTGGTTAAGATCCCTCAGACTCTTAAGTATCTTCTCATGTCATAGAGATCATGAAAAGGAAGGTCAAGTATGTCTTGCCAGAAATAGATGTCTTGATCTCCTTGATCTCGAGTGACATAGCATCTATTTGGAATAGCAGCTAAGGTCCAGGACAAGATGGGTCTCCAGCAACAAGAAGCTCTACATTGGTTGGACTTGGTTGAGCATCCGAATTGGTTGAGTAGCTTCATTTTTGGTCAGGATCCCTCAGACTCTCATAGTATCTTCTCATTTCATAGAGATCATGCAGAGAAAGGTCAAGTATGTCTTGACAGAAATAGATGTCTTGACCTCCTTATCTCTAGTGACATAGCATCTGTCAGGATTAGCAGCAAAGGTCCAGGACAGGATGGGTCTCCCAACAGCAAGAGGTTCTACATTGGTTGGACGTCTTCTTCTTATTATTATTATTATTGTCCCTCTTCATGGCCATCCTTTTCTTCCTCTTTCTAGATTTTAACTAAATAGACTAGCCTTTAGCATAAGGTTATTCTTGTTGGTCTCCCTCAGTTGGGTCCTTTTCCTTCATAGGTTCAGAAGGAGAGGGATCAGGACTTTGCTGTGGATTAGAAGATAAATTTGGCTATAGTCCAGCACTAGGTCTAGGTTCTGTTGTCTCTTGTGGTTCAACCTTTACCTCAACTTTAGGTGCTGCCTGACTTGGTGGAGAACGCAAGTCAACAAGTTCACCCCTTTTAATCTTCTGCTTGATCACTCTAATGTGCTTATCCATGGTGGATAGAGACATTGGACCAAGCCTCCTTCCGGAGAATCCATACAGCTTCAAGAAGCTCACCATCTTCTGCCTATTAGCAGACTTCTTTCGACTTGCTTTGATGGTGTCTCTTGATGTTGCAGCTTCTTCCCTCATCTTCCTCTTAGCAACTTTTTGTTCTTTCATTACTTGTTGTTCAAGGTGCTTGATGTACTCAAACTCTATGTATTCATAGGACAAGGGAAGAAGTGCATATGCCTGATAGAGGCTTGTGGCACTCAGGTAATTTATCATGTTTTGTTTATCTGCTTCTTTGTCTACCTGAGGTTATTGCTCAGTTGTCACAGCCTCTGTCTCAGAGCTTTCTTGAACTGGGGAGAGAGTAGGAGCTTGTTTCTTGAGTCTTTTCCTCCTTCTTTCTTCTTTGATCTTGAGGAGCAGTTCTGCATCCTCAGCCTCCTTTCTCTCCTTTAACAACTTAGTGTCAGCTAGTTCATTTAACTTATCTAAGGGAAGAGAGATGAGTTCATCAATGTTGTAGTTTCTGGTGCCCAATTAGTTCATTCTAGCTACCCTTAACTCATCATCTTGAGTGTTTGGCTGGGGGCAGCCCTGATTGTAGCTTCTATGAAGCCTAGGGTACCTCTTGAACTCTACCCCCTTAGCTTCCTCTTCCTCTCTCTCTTTTCTCCTCCTCAAACTCCTAAGGAGTTAACTTCCTTTTCCCTTTGTCACTCATAGGCCTAGGTGACTTAGGGTGGAGAGAGCTTTGGCCTTCATTGCTTGGTTCAACACTTGAGCTCTAGCCAAAGAGAGGTTTTGAAGCATCTTCACCGGCTGTTGCCTCAATTAGGGTAGAGGGTGTTGAAGAAGTTCCTGCCTTAAGGTTCATAGGTTCTACCACTGGGCCTTCAGTCAAGGTTTCTCCTTTGAAGCTAACCTTAGGGTCCACCTCAACATCCAGTTAACCAATGACATTTCCTACTAGCCTCTATCTTCTTCTTAGTCTAAACACTTCAACAACCCTGTCTTGAATCCTCTGAGCTAGTCTATTAGCTTGCTTGTTTTGACTTGGGTTAGCAAGTGGCATGTGAAAATTGTCCTGCCTTGCACTACGGCAGACAGTGCCTTCTCTCCATCCATAATGACCTTTTCATCATTCAGCCTGAGATGGGTGTTAATGGTGGCTGGAGTGATGAAAATTGTCCTGCCCTGCACTATGGCAGACAGTGCCTTCTCCCCATCCATAATGACCTCTTGGAAGGTCCTCCAGAACTCCAAGAGCTGGTCTTCATACAAAGGAGGATATATGGTTAGGGAGGTGAAGTAGTTTGATAGAGCTAAGAACCGCCAAACATCTGAGAAGCCAGGATCTTTCTCAGACGTTATTAGAGCAACCTGATTGTGTTGACCGTATAGTTGCATGGATAAATCGGGCTAGTTTCATGGATCAGGGTTGGCCATTTGTGAGTAGCTTTTTGATGAAGAAAGATAAGAAAAAAGTTGGTTTGTGGGTGAATTTAGGTTAAGAAGATTGTAGATGAAGAAGAAAATGAAAGAGGGGGAACCGTTAAAGGTATATTTATATGAACTGGTGATGCTTGCGGAGAGTATATATATTTTGATAAAGATTTTTCGCACAAATTCAGTTTTAATTGGTTATTACTAATACTAAACCACACACACAAAAGGCAAGTGTACCTGTCGTGTGGAAATATATTGTTTATAAGAACCGAGTATCAATCCACGGACACACTAAGCCTACTCCACAACCCTCATAATTGACTATCAGTTTTATGTTTTAGAAAATGATAAGTTAAACAAAATAACGATAAATAAAGATAGATAAAGATAGATTGAGACTTTTGGTGATTCTTTCAGTGAAGTAAGACTGTTATCCTAATTTAGATTACACTTATGTAACTGTGATGAATTGGTGGTGTGATTAAACATATTAATTAATGTAATTATGTTAATGTTTATAAAGGTGAGCTCGCGCGATTTCTCGTCTATCCGCTCCGTAGTGACTAGGATCACGTCAGGCTGAGTTTTAGTACTTAGATCAAAGCCCTAGTAATGTAGGTAAATCTTTTGTGTTCTTTTTGGCATACGATTTCTGAAAACATAACTTAATGTTAAAAAGAGAGTTGATCAGGTTTCTTTCTAACATACAATTAATTTTAGAAAACCATAACAATTACTTTAGATTTCTTAGACTAATAAAAGGAAACCAGCAAATGATCAGAAAGTTAAGGTGATATGATTTCTAATAACCATCTCTAGTTAATTAGCCATGGATTTATTATAAAAACCGGTTTCGCAAATAAAAGTTGATCATACCTTTTTAACCGTGTATGACAATCACAATTACAAATCATAAAGTTATAACTTCCCGTTTAAATATAGATGCTACCCATCACAATTTTTCCCAAGACCACCATAACATTAACATAATATAAATCACACCATTTGTTCATCAGAAATTACATAAGTTTCATTAAATTAGGATAACACATGAAGTTTAACTCATAATGAGCTTGAACATAACAACAAAGATAAAAGATAGTAATGAAATCATCGGTAAATTAGAACAATTAAACCGGTGATCCACTATGGATGATGTTAAACGATCCCAAGCTTCTTCTAAGTGTTGATTGAACCTCAAAAACCTTCTAAGGACCTCCAAAGGCTGGGTTCCCAACAGGGAACACCAGCACTTCACCTCCCAAAAGCTCCTCTCAAAGTTGAAAATGAAGTCATATTTATAGGCTTTCTGGAGTGTTTAAGCACAGCCTCGTGCCTAAAAGGCACGGCCCCGTGCTAGTACAATGTACGAAAAAGTTGGTCGGCTCGTACGCTTAGATGTTGTCGTGCTGGCCCCGTGTTTAAGAGGGCATGACCCTGTGTTTGTGGTGGGGCATGACCCCGTGCCTCCTGGGGCACGCCCTTGTGCCTCCAGTCGGGGAACTGTACTTTTTGTCCTGCCAGACTGACAAACACAGGGGTGTGTTGATTTAAGCACGGGGGTGTGTTTCAGGCTGGGCATGGGGGTGTGCCTCATGAAGCACGACCCCATGCTTGAATTCCAAAGCTTGGTATTCTTTATTTTCTTTTTACTTAAGCTCCTTTTGTTCATCTTGGTCTTTTCCAAGCCTAAAAACACAATATGAACAATTTAAGTATCAAATCATCATTTTTAGTAAGAGTTTCTAGAATAATTGATGTGCAATTGATGTGTTTTATATGTATAATTTGGATCACATCAAATATCCCCACATTTAAACTTTGCTTGTCCGCAAGCAAAATCACTCAAACTAGCAACACCACCAAAAACCAAATAAATCAATATATAAACATGTCTTTCGAGAACTATACAACAAACTTGGTTTACCCAAATATAAACAGTTAAGCACATGTGGAATGATTTCCTTTCAAGCAATAGAATGGTTTCTAAAGAGTTTTAACATGTAAAAATTCACACGTCTCACAAGGTGCACTCACACTCGGCTATATATATGAAATCATACATAAGATGAAGTATGACTAATACGCTCAATTGTCTAGTATGAATACATGTAAAATCATATGCTTGATAAGATGTAGATAGCCTGGTGCCTATAGGACGTGGTCAACGAGAACTTATAATCGGGGACCGACAACTTGGAAAAACAGCTATTGCTATCGATACCATATTAAACACATAGCAAATGAACTCAAGGAGCACCTATGAGAGTGAGACATTGTATTATGTCTATGTAGCGATTGGACAGTTTCGCTCAACTGTAGCAAATCTCCACCTATTTTAGGTATTTACTTTCATAAATCATTAGGTCTTTGATGTGTTGTAATTTGGCTCGGGTTCAGGGTATGTATTATTTGGGTAAAAGTGGCTAAATGCTAAAAACAACGGTGTTGGCTTATTTAATAACATAAACTAAAAGGAAAGCAATAAAAGGGTTCCCTATACAATACTCAAGCTAGAAGAGATATGCTAACTTAAGGACTCGTTTATGGCGAGATTGTCAAGACTGTATTGCAATTTAAAAAACTAGACCTCCTCCTTAACCCGATGATATACGTAGCTATCCTTTTTTAGGGGTCGTTCGGCTTGGAGCCTAAAAGCACCCAACGGATTTGGATGTCGAATTATTGGATTCGGTTTGGTTTTTGTTGCATTTTCCTTCGTGAAACCAGTTCCCCACAAGTTAGGCATTTTTCATATCATTTTTCCTTTCTCAAACACATATCTTGAAATACCACAAAATGATGGAACTAGTTTTCTTCTTCCTTCTTTTTTTTCTTTCTTTCTTTCTTCTTTTTTTTTGAAAGAAGCCAAAACATGTCTTTAACGAAAACGGGTATTGATGAAGGTTTTTTGGTTAAGTGGCTTAGTGATTTGGGTGATGGAAAATGAAAATGTTTAAGCTCAACGGGGCTAACTAGGGATAATGTTTGGGTAAGGATACTTGAAAATGATAGAGGCTCGAATGTCGGGTTTTCCTAATTGCCTAAATCCTTTTTACGCAAGAAACACTTTTAAGGTTTTGAAATGCATACCCAAAACAAGTTCTAATTCACACATAACATAAGACACCCTCAATATATCCATAATGAAAGCAAAAATACATAAATGCAAAGCTTGTTTAAGGCTCAAAAATAAGCTCACACGTCGGATGGAATTGGGTATAAGTGTTTCATTTTACATGTTTGAATATTTTCACCAACTCTTTTTCCTTTTCAAGATATCACAAAAAACATTTTTAAGATTATTTGGGTTTGCTTTATTTGCTTATTTATTTCTTGAAAACGTATATTTATATTTAATTGTTTTATGTTTCCGATGTTGTTGCCACAAACATTAGAATTAGAGTGGCTTTATGCAAAAGATATAATTATAACTTGGACCTATTTATAAGCAAAGTATCAAGCATGTATTACCCTTCCCCACACTTAAACTTCACATTGTCCTCAATGTGATTAACAATAAATATTAAGTAGAGAAAGGCAAACGAAAACTCCCCTAAAATGATGGGTCAAATGCGTGCGCTCGTTTTTCCACAGCCGCCTTGAATGAGCTCAAAAGAATGCATCGGGATTAATCTAAAACATCACCAATTTATTTAAAGCAGAAAATTAAAGTCCTAAGCACATAAAACAAAATAAAAATAAATAGACTGAAAGTAACATAGAGCCATGTTTTGGTTACGGGTCCTTGGCTAGACCCTTCTCCACACTTAGTTTTTAATGAGGTGGAGGTTTACACCTCCAAGAAAATATTAGTTGGTACATCGATTTGGCTATTAACTGATTACCATTGACTTTGAAGCTTAATCCCTCATTATTTTCAACTTTGATAGCATTATGTGGATAGACTTATTCTTCATTTTTAATTTTTTTTGAAATAAAACAAAATAGTCAAAAATTCGGATCGTCTTTCAAACTAACATGTGTCCCCAGCAAAGGCGCCAAAACTTGATGCGTGCGGATAGTATATATATTTTGATAAAGATTCTTCGCACAAATTTAGTTTTAATTGGTTATTACTAATACTAAACCACACACACAAAAGGCAAGTGTACCTGTCGTGTGGTAATATAGTGTTGGTAAGAACCGAGTATCAATCGGTGTATACACTGAGCCTACTCAACAACCCTCATTATTGACTATCAGTTTTATGCTTTAGAAAAAGATAAGTTAAACAAAATAACGATAAATAAAGATAGATTGAGACTTTTGGTGATTCTTCCAGTGAAGTAAGGTTGTTATCCTAATTTAGATTACACTTATGTAACTGTGATGAATTGGTGGTGTGATTAAAGATATAAATTAATGTAATTATGTTAATTTTTATAAAGGTGAGCTGGCGTGATTTCTCGTCTATCCGCTCCGTAGTGACTATGATCACGTCAGGTTGAGTTTTACTGCTTAGATAAAAGCCCTAGTAATGTAGGTAAATCTTTTGTGACCTTTTTGAAATACGATTTCTGAAATCATAACTTACCATTAATTGTAGAAAACCATAACAATTACTGTAGATTTATCAGACTAATAAAAGGGAACCCGCAAATGATCAGAAAGTTAAGGTGATATGATTTCTAATAACTATTTCTAGTTCACTAGCCATGGATTTATTATGAAGACCGGTTTCGCGAATAAAAGCTTATCATACGTTTTTCAACCGTGTATGAGAATCGCGTACAAATCAAAAAGTTATAACTTCCCGTTCAAATGTAGATGCTACCCATCAAAAGTTTTCCCAAGACCACCATAACATTAACATAATATAAATCACACCATTAGTTCATCACAAATTACATAAGTTTCATTAAATTAGAATAACACATGAAGTTTAGCTCATAATGAGTTTGAACATAACAACAAAGATAAAAGATAGTAATGAAATCATCGGTAAATTAGAACAATCAAACTGGTTATCCACTATGGATGATGTTAAACGATCCCAAGCCTTCTTCTAAGTGTTGAATGAACCTCCAAAACCTTCTAAGGACCTCCAAAGGCTGGGTTCCCAACAGGGAACACCAGCACTTCACCTCCTTAAAGCTTCTCTAAAAGTTGCAAATGAAGTCCTATTTATAGGATTTCCGGAGTGTTTAAGCACGACCTCGTGCCTAAAAGGCACGGCCCCGTGCTAGTACAATCTACGAAAAAGTTGGTCGGCTCGTACGCTCAGATGTTGTCAGGCATGGCCCCGTGTTCAATGGGGCACGACCCCATGTTTATGCTGGGGCACGGCCCCGTGCCTCCTGGGGCACGCCCCCGTGCCTCCTGGGGCACGCCCCCGTGCCTCTAGTCGGGGAACCGTACTTTTTGTCCTGTCAGACTGACAAACATGGGGGTGTGTTGATTTAAGCATGGGGTGTGTTTCAGGCTGGGCATGGGGGTGTGCCTCATGAAGCACGACCCCATGCTTGAATTCCAAAGCTCGGTATTCTTTATTTTCTTCTTATTTAAGCTCCTTTTGTTCATCTTGGTCTTTTCCAAGCCTGAAAACACAATATGAATGATTTAAGTATCAAATTATCATTTTCAGTAAGAGTTTATAGAATAATTGAGGTGCAATTGATATGTTTTATATGTATAATTTGAAGCACATCAACTGGATTTGAGACAAAGTTAACACAAAAGGATAAACTTTGAAACCCGGATGTTGGTCCCACCTCTGGAAAGCTCCTAAAAAGGTAGTTTTCTTCGAAGTCAAAAATCTTTTGAAGGTAATTTGTCTTCAGAAGATTTATAAAAGCTTTCGAAGCCAATGTGACTTCGGAAGATATTCCTTAGCTTGATGGAAATTTTTCTTCGAAAGAAAAATACTTAGAGTATCTTTACTTCAAAGATATATTTTGTTTTGGAAGATACTAAAACTAAGAAGTTTTATTTTCAAGAGAATAAATCTTCTGAAAGTTAATTGCTTTCAGAAGAAAACTGTCTGTCAAAAACATATAAGTACTTAGAAGCATATTTAAGCTTCAGAATATATTTCAGAATTTCTTCCAAAGGTAAATCTCTGATAAGTAGTTATTAGTTTTGAAGACATAATGTTCTTCCGAATACAACTTAATGTCTTCGGAGAGAAAATATATCTAAAATTTCCAGAATTCTAAGAAATATCATTTGAAACGTGTTCTTCCAAAGTAAACTAGGCTTATGTAGGTGATGATATAAACAACTTAGGACACACATATTTAAAAATAATCTTGAGTTTAGTTTAAGAAAATCTAGTCAAAGTTAATCATGCCAATAGCTGATACAAGATAGTTAAATCTCTGCTAATCAAAAGCTTTTATGAACAGATCAGCATATTGTTCATTTGTGTTAACTTTGACTAGTTTTATCAATCCTTTTTCAAAATTATCTCTAGTCAAATGATACTTGATGTTGATGTGTTTTGTCCTTGAGTGTTGCATAAGATTCTCTATGATAGAGATAGCACTATTGTTTTCTATATGGATGGAAGTCTTTTTGTAGTTAAGTCCATATTCCAACATCTGATTCTAAATCCAAAGCAATTAAGCACAGAATCTAATAGTAGCAATGTATTCAGCTTTAGCAATTGATGCAGACACACATGATTATTTCTTGCATTGCCATGAGACTATCCTTCCACCAAGGATTTAACATCCCCCATATGTAGACTTTGTAGTCATATTGCATTCACCGTAGTCACTATCTATATAAGCATACAGATTAAAGTCAGAATTCTTTGGATACCAAGGGCCTAGTTTTGGAGCACCTTTGAGATATCTAAAAATCCTTTTGACAACAACTAGGTGTGAGATATTGAGGTTGGTTTGATATCTTGCACAAATGCATATGGAAAACATGATATCAGGCCTGCTGGCTATGAGGTACATAAGAGACCCAATCATTGCCCTGTAGAGATGTTCATCCATACACTCAGCCTCAAGTTTAGGTACTAGGGAGTGGTTTCTAGCTATGGGTGTCTGTGCAACCTTACATTCAGTCAAGTTGAATCTCGTAAGTATGTCTTGTACATAATTTAACTGATTTATGAAGATGTCATTGTCAACCTACTTCACTTGAATTCCTATAAAGAAATTGAGTTCCCCTATGGCGCTAATTTCAAATCTATTCTTCATCAGTTTCTTAAAGTCTTTTTAGAGCTTTGGATTAGGTGACCCAAAGATAATGTCATCTACATAAAATTGAACCAGCATCAAGTCATTCCCTATTGCTTTAATAAAGAGTGTTCCATTTATAGTACCCCTCTTTTAGCCGTATTGATAGAGATACTAAGATAGTGTCTCATACCACTTCCTTGGAGCTTTTTACAACCTATAAAGAGCTTTATCAAGCTTGCATACATAATCAGGATGATCTGGGTCTGCAAAGCCAGATGGTTGTTTGACATATACCTCTTCATCAATCACCTCATATAAGAAAGCACACTTGATATCAATTTGGTAGACCTTGAAATCCTTGGATGCAAAAAAGCAAGAAATATCCTAATTGCTTCAAGTCTTGCCAGTAGAGCAAAAACATTTGTGTAGTCAATCCCCTCTTCATGTGTGTATCCTTGAACAACTAGTCTGTCCTTGTTCTTGATGACAAGTCCTCTATCATCCTTCTTATTCCTAAATTCAAATTTTGTACCTATTGTGGTTCCCTTGAGGAAGAGGACATAAGTTCAAAACCTTTTGCCTTTTGAATTGAAGCAACTCCTCCTGCATTGCTTCAACCCAACTACCATCCTTCAAAGCTGTGTCAACTTTCTTGGGCTCTATCTAGGACAATAAACAAGTGTATAGACAAAACTTTTTGTTTTGGGTTTGTCCTCTTGTTCTCACCCCTATGTCAACATCTCCAATGATGTTTGTGGTTGGGTGTGACTTGTGGATTCTCAGTTGAGAAATCATAGCAAGTTTATTGGACAGATCTAAATTTGTGAAATTTCGATCTGGCAATAGAGTGTCACCCACCATATCAGCACACTTATCAAGAGAAGCTTGATCCAATGAGTATGTGATATCATTGATGTTGTCTTCTATGGAGTGGTTATCAATATCAAGAAATTCTTGATCACTATCACCACCTTCATGTTCTCCTATATTGAAAGCTCTTTTATTTGATTTCAGTGCCTCCGAGATGGAATTTGTAGGCACCTCATATGTATCAATTGAATTTGTCAAGCTTGTGCTGATAGGAACTCCATTTGCAAGGTTAGTTACCACTGGAGCTGAAATAGTTTCTTGCTTGGTCTTTTCATCTCAAATCTTGGGTCAGGATCTCCTATTGATAAGTTACATGTAGATCCTGACACATCTTTACATAATTTGTTAAAACAGTTGGTAACTAAATTAAGATCAAACAATCAATCATGATCAAAACCTTTCACACTAGGAGTGTGCTCATTGAAGGTCACATTGGCTGACAGCTCAACTACTCCATTTATGAGATTGTATACTATATAAGCTTTAGCTTGGAAAGAGTATACAATGAAGTGTCCATCTGATTTCTCAGCAAATTTGGCTACTTGATCTTTGGTATTCAAGATGGTGCTATGACATCCAAATGATCTAAGGAAACCAGTGAAAGGTCTCCTTTTGTGCCATAGTTCATAAGAAGTCTTACTATGAGTCTTGACTACAAAAACTCTGTTCTGCATATAGCAGGAAGTGTTGACTGCCTCTTTCTAGAAGGTTATCGGCATTTTAGAGTCAGATAATATTGTTCTTGCAGCTTCAATAGTGTCC